>BMAU01018839.1:0-359671 GCA_019973935.1 Trichonephila clavipes
AGTTCAATATGTACTCAGGTTTCGTTCACTCTAATCTAATGGTTTAGTGAAAATAAGTATTTATGAGAACTACGGGCCTGATTTCAATTTGCGACTCTTTAATAGCTGTGTAAATATGACGTTTAACACACTCTAATATAATACACATAATACTATTATTTGATAAATTTCATCATATCTCATATCATAAATGTATCCATATTATACATGTAACAAGATTTATAAAACTGACAAGCTGTATAAATAGTAACATTTAATACGTAGAGGTTTCAAAAGTAGGCTAACAAGCCCATTCAGAGATAATGTTTAATTAGGAAATAAAAATCTACTTAAAATGTAGGAAGCCACAGTTACATATTACTTCTGTACAAAGTCAATATACTTATGGAGGCCTTTATTCCATTTGTACACCAAACCATCAAATCCAACATTGTAGAAATCAGCGTCAAGATTGTGCAACCACGTCAAAGAGGGCCTGCAGAGCCTCAGTATCGGTTCTGAAATACTGACCTCTCAAGTTTATTTTTTTTTTTTCAATGGGGTTACATTTTTTTAGTAACTTAGCGTTTGTGTGTGTGCGCGCGCAGATACGGCAAGTCCCCAAATATGAGAGCTAGGTGGTAACATCTAGTGGCGGCCTCGTTTCTAAACTTGGACGCCTAAATTAATTTTAATTCAAGCTCTTGGTGGATGCTAACTATTGCCATGATTAAATTTTGTCAAGAGTACCAGAGACAAATTGATATTCAATTGACTTTTTACATGCCACATAATCATATGACATGAGTGCCTACCATTTTCGCATCCAGAAAATCTATCGACTTCAGCCGGGGTCATACCTGCCACCTTAGGCTTCAGAAGCGGGCACTCTACTTTTAAGCCACCGGAGCCGATCCTCCCAAGAATATAAAAGGTATCACATTGAATCAAAGGTAAAATCCTATGAGAGCCCACACCCTTAGCGTCAAACCGAAAAAAGCGTCAACCCAGAACGAGATGGCGCCAAGCGAAACCGACAATGGCGGCAAGTGAATATAGCGGGATAAGGTGGAAGCGTAGGGAAAAATTTTTAAACAATACAGAAATTAAACATTTAAGATAAAAAATGTAAAAACAGCACTTTCTTTCTGCTAATCTTTTTTCGAGTCGGGTTACAGTGTAACAACAGATTATAAAAAAGGCTTGAAGGTCTTATTGCTAAGCGAATGATTATGTTAGAGCCGTCATATATATTCTGCGAGGTAATGGTCGAACATACCTTCAGCGTGGCTGGTACGATTTCGAAGAAAGCCCTTTTATTCGTATGTGTGTGTGTGTGTGATTCCATTCGCTATCACATTTAGGACATTCATTAGTCAAAGCAATCAATCCTTTCTTCATACACCATTCAATCAGTTCTATTATAAATACTATTCGCATTCAACAAAGTAAAAAATTCTAATGTATATTCACTAACACATGCCATACTTCCAGCTCAGTGCCCAACAAAATAAAATTTGGAATGCCCGCCTAGACAAAATATGAAAATTCCAGAAATAGTTAGGTTTACCATATCTAGTGTATCAAAGTAAGGGTTACCAAGATGGCGCAATCATCACCAACCAAAATAATTCACGCCAAGGGTGTGGGCTCTCCTAGGACCGAACCGAATCAAATATTCGGCCGACTGGCGAAAAATATCACCTACGGTGGAAGTGCTTGGTCACCCTCTGCTCTTTCTTCGGCTCTTACATCTGTTCTGCTTTTGTCAAACTCCGTGCACCGAAACCTTGCATGTTTTAGTGACAAAACACTTGTATACCGCACACTTCCCTCAATTGCCGAGGAATTTCAGTTGGCGAATTTTCACAATGCATTCACAAATGCTTAATTAGAGCAGATATTTTTACTTAGTAAACATTGTTAGAAAGGAAAAAACACTATAAAAATAAAAGTTAGACTTTTCCCAAAAAAAATCATTCAACATAAAAATATCATTTATAGGAGAATAAAACTTATATAAATTAAAAATATTTAAGTCATCCTTTATGTTATTTTAAATTTAATATATATTTGAATAGAGGAAGATATTAATTTTATTTAATAGATCTAATAATCGCATGTGGTTATACTACACTTATTCTCTTTTGTTTAAAAAGAGAACGAGATAGATGGTCACCTTTACTCTTTTTTCCTCATCACATTAAACCCCCATTAAGACATGCTTGTGTTTTCTTAGTATCATAATCAACAATAAATGCAGGGTGGTTTTTCCTGGCTATTTCATAATACCAAAATAATTTTATTAAAAAAATATTTAATTTTTAAAAATGACAGAAAAAATATTTTGTTCTGTTTAAAAGTAAACAAATATTTTTCAACTTTTAAATCATCATTTCTTTCAAGTTTTTTTTTTTACTCTTTATTTTCATATAATTTTATTGAAACTGAACAGATTGGTGGAACAGCCAAGGGTACCTCACTTTTTTTTTCATACAAGTTTTGCCCAAGGCAACGTCATAGCTGTGAATGAGTGATCTCCCGGTTTTTAAATCAACAAAGAGGCCGAACTGTGGGTGAGTAATAAAAATCATACCCTCTAGACTTCCCGCGAATTTGGGAAAGGAATGAAATCTGTTGCACTTTCGAAGAAGTTCGCAAAAAAGAGAAGTAAACGTTTTCGGAAAGATTTTTCATGAGAGAGAGAAATGCTCAGAGGGTAAAACGTAAAACCGTAATCCCACTTCGTATTTCCATCACGGATCATGTTTTTGTCTACTCAGCAATCTTTTAACAAAGAATTAAGTTTCTGGGTAAAACAGCTCCATCTGATCGTATTCGTTAACTTCAAAGGGAATTAATTCACAGGGATAATATATACACTCGTCAGAGATCTTGTTACCTTACTTTTTGAAACCTCTACGTATATAATTCTGAAATGTTTACCTCTTTTAAATGCTTTATTTGATGCACTTCTGAGTAAAGCGCTAGAAATGCTTCTAAAAGAAACTTTTGCGTTTCTCAAATAATATTAATAAACTGCACTTAAAAATTTACTCAAATATAAATATTCTACTACTTATTGGTACATTTTGGCATTTTGAAAACGTTAAGATTCCGTATAAAGAAAGAATGCAGTGCCATTCAGTAATCTTGATTCATAGGTACGAACCATGAATTCCATCCAAGTCAGCTATACGTGAGTTACTGGGGGGGAGGGTGCTTAGTGATAAACTTGTAGTATAATAGTATGTCAAATAATTCTATCCAAAATGCACCCTACCTTTTCTAATAAATATATAATCCATAAATATATACAAATAGATATACAACGTAAGTATTACTTGCCAAGATATAGTAGGAAATATTAGCCACAGTAGTACAATAGCGAACTCCTGTCTTTTGGAAGTAAGATTGCAGGTTTAAACAAAGATTTCGGGCTGACCAACACCTTCATCTGTAACTTACCTATACTACTGAACTATTCGGGATATATTAGGAAAAATTTAAATGTTACAAATAAAATACACTATACTGTTAAAATATAACGATAAAATTATAGCCTACCAGTATTTACTAGTATAGATTTAAAGTCGATGCAAATAAAGTAGATGTTAAAACTTACTTCGTGAGTATAGCAACAAATTATGCTCCCCGCTCGATACAAAAGGAAAGTTGTATTTACGCATAAATTAAAGTTAGTGAATTATGATAAAATAATTTTAAGTATATATATATACATTTAAAAAACCTTAAATATTGATATAAAATTTTATAGAAAACAAAAGAACTTCACAAACACATACATAACAATATTTCAATAAAATATGATATATATGTGTATGGTGTAACAATTCCCTTTTAAACATTATTTTTATTTGTAATTGCTCTTATTGCCCTTCAGAGATCTCACGTAAAGAATTAGTTATTGCCTGCCAGGCGATTCCTATCTTCGTCACTGCTGCTTATGTGACTGCGTTAATCACAGTTTTCCATGTCTTTGAAAGAGGAAGATTAGATATGTTCCGTTCCCTAAGCCAGTACTTTAGAGATCACGCCAAAACGATCGTATTCGCGTGATGACTAATACTAGTTTATATACACTCATGTCCGTAAATTAAGGATTATTCAGAATCACACAGAAATCTAACTCTAAAATAAAAATTTCACCTGTAGAATTATCACACACATCTTGAAGAAGAATATTCAAATTATAGGAAACCACCAGATGGCGAGGATAGTACATCACACTGACGAGAGTGTAAGAGAGGGGGTATATAAGGAATGGTAGCAAAGAAGTAAAATTGTTCACAAGCACTTTAAAATCCTTTCAGTGTAAAAACCGCATAGTTATGGCTCAAAGGAAGCATTTGGATGATTTTTACGTGGTAGAATTATTGGACGACTGGAATTTAGAAGTACCCAGCTGGAAGTATCCGAGGAACTTGAAATCGCCCAGAGTGTCATCTCCAGGCTTTGGCAACGGTTCCAAGATGATGGTAATGTGAGTAGATGTTACAGCAAAGGGTGCCTCCGAGTTACAACGCCGAATGAGGACCGGTATATATATTTGGCAGTTACTACCAAAAGAAACAGATGGAGTACAACATCAGACCTGTCTCGTCAGCTCTCTTCAGGTACCGGTTCGACAGATTCAAAGCAGAACGTGTACAGACGCTTAGAGCACATTGGTCTATATGCTCGTAGGCCTGTCAGATGTGTTCCACTTACCGCAACTCACTGTCGCCTGCGATTAACCTAGAGTAGAGAGCATGCATTGTGGACACCACAACAGTGGTCTTGTGTTATGTTTTCGGACGAGTCTAGGTTTAGTTTGCAGTCTGATTCTCGCCGGACATTAATATGGAGAGCGCCAGGTACCCGTTACCACCAAGAGAACTCCATGGAAGGACACCGTTACGGTGTTGCAGGATGGCTCGTTTGGGGAGGAATTATTCTTTGTTCCAGAACTGACCTGCATGTTCAGAGTGTAACGATGACCAGCCACATCTATCAGGATGTCATTCTGGAACAGCATGTACATTTGTTTTGGGGTGCCATGGGTGCTGAATTTCTGTTTATGGATGACAACGCCCGTCCTCACCGTGCAAACATTGTAGACGAATGCCTTCAATCGAAGGATATCACCCATATGGATTGGCCAGCATACTCACCGGACTTGAATCCAATACAGCATGTGTGGGATATGCTTGGCCAACGAGTTGCAGCCCGTCAACCTCTTACCACCTGTCTACTGGAACTTTGAAGGGCATTGCTTGATGAGTGGTGTAATGTTCCCCAAGATCAGATTGATAATTTAATACTCAGCATGCCTAGGCGTTGTAAGGCCTGTATTGCATCGTCCGGGAGACATACTCCGTATTAACCATCATACTAACCATGTTATACTGTTTTTTGTAAATAGGTTCGTTTTTGAAATTTGCTCCAGGGAGTAAAATTCGCAATTTTTATTAATTATGTCAAACATATAGAATATTTTTTGCTTTTTTACCTGTTGTTTAATAAATAGACTTTACAAATAAGTAAAATGTGTTTTGCTTCTGTCTCTTTCTTTGCCTGAACTTCATTATCCTTAATTTATGGACACGAGTGTAGATATCACATCGAGTATCATATTCCACAGTAATACAATTTTCACATGGGCTTTACAGAAGTAAGGCAAACAAAAAAATAAGACAAAGAAAGAATAAATAACAAAATAAAAGTTGTGAAACAAATGAAGCAACAAAAAACGATTAATTTACAAAATCAAAGAAGTACATTACAAGTTACACAATTAAGTAGCAATACCTAGACATCGGAGTAACGTAAGCAAAGCAATAAAGTTATCAAAACAGAACATTGAAAAATTGCAAAAACAAATCAATATAGCTATTAAATAATATGAATTAAGCTGTATTTGAAAGAAGCTGAAGAATTAGCAAGCCCGCTGATTTGCAGAACATGCAGTTTCATCTTCTCTCTCACGCAGCTATTTCCTTCCTTTCTTTAATTTTGAACACAACATTTTGTTCACCACCAACCAACGTTGTAGTTTCAAAGTTTAATGTGAGACAGTTATATTAACATTGCCATATGAAGCTGCACGAGTGTTACTGGCGATGGACCGCATAAATTTGAACCATGCTCAAGGGATAAGGATGACACCTAAGCTGGCACCCCTCTCTCCTAACTACCACACCACACCAACGGGAGACGTTTAATATCTCAACAGAGTTAACTTGCATCGGTCCCCCTACACGGCGGGACTTCAGTGGTACTGGGCTCGAGCTGTTCACACGCAAGCCAAGAATTCGTTACCTTGACCATTAGGCTACCGCGGCCGAATACTTATCCGGATAAGACAACTAATGACAACTAACCCTCCGATACACCTACAAAATGGCTCATGTACGCTACGCGTTTAAGAAAAACGCAAGACCCATGACTATTTGTAAAACCGCATTAAATTCGTTATGTTCGATACATTATTTCAGCAAATGAGAACTGTAGCATGAAAAACTTCTAAAATAGTACTTTTCTCTCAGATCTCTTCTTCTAAAAAAAATTTCTCAAAAGACGGAAGTCTCTGTGAATCAGTTTGATATCAAATACATATTGTTATTTTATTAGGTCATTTAAATCGTGTAGCAATCCGACTAGAAAATCAAAAAGATGTTTTAAGGGGGTTCACCCATGCGACGGCTTGTTTTTTAAGCATTTTGGAGATTTTTTTTGATGACCAGTAAAATTATAGAACTTTACATTTTTTTCATCTTTTATTTATACTCAGGTCTATAAATTAAGGATAATAAAGTTCAGGCAAATAAAAAGACAGAAACAAAACAAATTTGACTTATTTGTAAAGTCTATTTATTAAACAAAAGGTAAAGAGCAAAAAAGATGCTATATGTTTGACATAATTAATAAAAATTGCGATTTCTACTCCCTGGAGCAAATTTCAAAGAAGAACCTGTTTACAAAAAACAATGTAACATGGTTAGTATGATGGTTAATACGAAGTATGTCTCCCGGACGATGCAATACAGGCCTTACAATGCCTAGGCATGCTGAGTTTCAAATTATTAATTTGATCTGGCGGAATATTACACCACTCATCAAGCAATGCCCTCCGAAGTTCCGGTAGACAGGTGGGAGGGGGTTGACGGGCTGCAATTCGTCGGCCAAGCATATCCCACACGTGCTGTATTGGATTCAAGTCCTGTGAGTATGCTGGCCAATCCATACGGGTGATATCCTCCGACTGAAGGCAATCGTCTATAATGTTTAAAGGGTAAGGACGGTCGTTGTCATCCATAAACAGAAATTCAGCACCCATGACGCCCCGAAACAAACGTACATGTTGTTCCAGAATAACATCTCGATAGATGTGGCCTGTCATCGTTACACTCTGAAAATGCAGGTCAGTTCTGGAACCAAGAATAATTCCTCCCTAAACGAGCCATCCTGCAACACCGTAACGGTGTCGTTCCATGGTGTTCTCTTGGTGGTAACGGGTACCTGGCGCTCTCCATATTAATGTCCGGCGAGAATCAGACTTCAAACTAAACCTAGACTCGTCCGAAAACATAACACAAGACCACTGTTGTGGTGTCCACAATGCATGCTCTCTACTCCAGGTTAATCGCAGGCAACAGTGAGTTGCGGTAAGTGGAACACATCTGACAGGCCTACGAGCATATAGACCAATGTGCCCTAAGCGTCTGCACACGGTCTGCCTTGAAACTGTCGTACCGGTAGCTGAAGAGAGCTGACGAGACAGGTCTGATGTTGTGCTCCGTCTGTTTCTTTTGGCAGTGACTACCAAATACCGGTCCTCATTCAGCGTTGAACTCGGGGGCGATCTGTGCTGTAACATCTACTCGTATTACCATCATCTTGGAATCGTTGCCAAAGCCTGGAGATAACACTCTGGGCGATTCCAAGTTCCTCGGATACCGTCAGCTGGGTACGTCCACATTTCAGTCGTCCAATAATTCTACCACGTAAAAAATCATCCAAATGCTTCTTTTGTGCCATAACTATGCGGTTATTGCACTGAAAGGCTTTTAAAGCGATTGTGAACAATTTTCTATCTTTGCCACCATTTCTTATATACCCCTCTCTTACACTCTCGTCATTGTGACGTACTATCCGCGCCATCTGGTGGTTCCCTGCAATTTGCTCATTCTTCTTCAAGATGTGTATAATAATTCTGAAGGTGAAATTTTTATTTTAGAGTTCAATTTCTGTGTGATTCTGAATTATCCTTAATTTATGGACATGAGTGTATATACATTTTAAGAGTATGTATATAGAGTTTTAGCCAAAAATATCCAATAGAACGTGAGTTATTGAGCTCTGAACATACCCGCCTCGAACAAATAGACTCTCAATTCCTCCGCGATTCTTGTTGAATTCATTATTTGAAATAAAAAAAAAATTAACGGTGTTTTAATCTATAAGCTTAAATGCACAGAATGAACTATATTCAATTTAAAATATCAGAAATTGGTTTTTTGGTAGACCTCTGAAGAAAATGTTTCGAATTTCCTGTTTTTTGTTATATTTTTGTTAAAAAAATAGAAATATTTTGAATTTTGGAATGATTGTCGTTCATTTGGTACGTATGTTTGTGCTGAGTCTACCCTATAAATTTGAAGTCATTCGGTCAAACCGTTCTTGAGATATAACGGATGAAGGTTTGAAAACACATTTTTGAGAAAACCGCTTTTTAAGTTAGTGTCAAGTCCGATTGAAACATTGACAATATTAACTTTGTGCAACGAACAGCTGCTCTTCTAACACCTGCTTCTTTATAACGAGTTCGAATTTCAAAAAATTCTCTTTACCACCGTATTCTAGACATGTTAAAGAAGCAAATTATGAATTTTTTAAAAATATTTTTCTGATTTTTTGAACCTATGGGCAAACATCCTTAACAAAATGGAATAATTTATTCGCCTAACTTAATGCTTACATCTTGTTAGTTATTTATGAAGTACATTTTAATTTTTATTTTATGGAAATTTTCAGCATTTGATAATATTTAAAATCAGACACTTTTGTAGAATTCTGAATTTCTCTCTTTCCTTAAGGTATCCGACTACGTTCGGAACCGTGATTTTAAAAAAGCGCATAAATGGATAATTTGCATGAAATTTAGTGTCACTCCAATTAGAATACATACATAAAATTGTTTTAAGGATATTTTGACAAAAAATTTTATTTAAATATAATATTTTGGCAAAAAATTAACTTAGAATAACCTTTTTTCCAAATGTTCTCCTTTTGTGAAAAGTGGTTCTATTATAATAATATTTTTCCTGTATATAGCCCAGACCTCTCTACAGAGGCCCAACTAGAATGTTTGAGAAATTCACATTATTTTCAGAGTTACCACCAATTGAAATAATTATTGGCGTTTTTTTCTTAAAATTGCTCCCCTCTGTTGTCGTAAAATATAATAAACTCACTTCTAAGTCATATATTTCAAACATTCTAGTTGAGCCTCTGAACAGAGGTCTGAGCTATATACAGGTAAAACATTATTCTAATAGAAGCATTTTTCACAAAAGGAGAACCTTTGGAAAAAAGATTATTCTAAATTAATTTTTTGCCATAATATTGCATTTAAATAAATCTTTTTTGTTGAAATGTCCTTAAAACAATTTTATGCATATATTCTAATCTAAGTGACACTAAATATCATGAAAATTATCCATGTATGCGCTTTTGAAAATCACGCGGTTCAGAACGAAGTCGGATACCTTAATTAATGAAAGTCTTAAATCTGTCTTTTTACCCTGTGTTAAAAATACAAGTCAAACTGTGAGATCTCGTAAATAAAAAGTAATTTTTTTTAAAGTTAATGTAATCGTTATCTTTATTTGAATTTATTTTTTCATGTGTAAAACATATTTCAATGTTTCATCATCTGGATTTTATTACCAATATCCTATTTTATTTCTATATATTAATGGAAAAATTGCACAGAGTCATTGAAAAAAATTTTAAAATCTAGATATTATTATCTAATTTTATCAGTACCCGAATCTCTATAACGTCCTATATTAAAAATTAGAAAAAGATTTCTTTTTAAAGAAAAATTATTCCAAATTTCTTTAAACAATTTAAAGATTAAACAACCTTAAAAATGCTTTTTTTATGTAACCACATGCAAAAACTTCTATTTCAACACAATACACTTCACAATTTTTGAAATAATCCGAATTATATTCAACAAGAATAGAATCAGATCGTCAGCTGTATTGAAGTTAAAGATATAAATGGTAAAGAGAAGGCTTAAAATATATCCGTATGACGCGCTTGTGATGGATTACCATGGCAATGTTGCCCAATACTCACGGTATGTGGAAGGAATAAAATATTTTTAGATAGGGGGTATATACACTTCATATAGAAAGTCTTGTAATACACAAATAGAGAAAAAATTATTTTATGTTATTTAAAAAGCATATATATATATATATATATATAGCGTCTAAGTTATCGACTCAAATAGTATCCTTGTCATTTAGATTATGACTCAAACAATAAAATATTGGCAATGGATGATGTTATAAATATAACTAGAGAGTTTATTAAAACAATACACTGAGAGGGAGAGAGAGAGAAAACCTTGACATTTTTTAAAAATAAGAGTTCATTTATGGTTCAGATTATAAAATGATAAAAACTCCTTCATTTATATACTGGATAATATTTTTAAAACTTTTGTTATGTAACATAAAAAATAGCTTTTCATACACTAATAATAGTAGATACTTCGAAAATATATCAAATCTGTGTTAACAAAGGCCCCTAACTCGTATTCTCTCATAAAAATGAGCTAAGTTAGATCCTAAACAAATATATAAGAAAAATAATAAGGGTTTATAAAAATATCAAAAGTAAATATTTATATAGTATACAGGTTAAAGAGAAATTTTTAAAAGTTTTTAGCAAATATAATTTGGTACCTATTTCTTTTTTATGTATGTGAGTAAGTATGAGGGATGTGGAATAACGAAGTCTATTATCCCCTACCTATTTCATATTGTTATTTTACTATCATTTCAAGTCTGGTAGAGGTTTTAAGAAGTTTTCTCTTTTTTTTTTATTTATGTTACCTCTAGAACTTGCGATTTTGTATAATAATCTTAAGTAAGGAAAGTGTATTTGAGTTAGAATATCTCATAAGTACTTGGAGACCTTAAATGTGTGGAATATAACACTCATTAGCCACCATTATTACCATGATTGTCTTTAGAAGAATTCATTGCAGAACAGAACAGATAAACCCCGCTTATTACATAATGCGTTACTATTACCACTCTAAGATGGTTTTTAATCTTCTAAAAATGGGCGCAATGTGATGCCAAAATTTATAATATTCATTATTTAATAAGATTTATGCAATTGTGTTCTACTTCTATAATTATAGTAAATATTATCATATTAATAAGAATTAATATTTACTATTTACGTTGTTAAAAGTTTTGTGTTATGAATGCTTAAAATAGTGTAACTAATTTATATCTGGACGTGTAATACGTTAATATTTACTCTCTGTTGTATTTATTTTATGCTAAAATGGAAATATTTGCATGCAACGCTGTTTCTTATATTATAACGGCGATTCAATGGAAACGTGGCGAAATGTTGATGATAGAGCCAAGTTGGCATCCTTTTTGTGTGTCATCCATTTGGGTTAGGTGGCGACCACATGGATGCTTCTGAAAATTACTGGAGAAATCTGTTAATATCATGATCTATGACGCAAACGGATTTTTCGAGATAAATCCGTACAGACTTTAAAAAAGGAGTCTCTCGCCGAAACTGAGTAGTATTGTTTTGGCCGTTGAAGAGTCAGAACTGTCTTGAGCTGATGAAGAATTGCTTGCGAATGCATTATGTATGTGTATTTCTAAACACTGATAGTTGTGCCTGAGGGCTGTAGAAGGTGTAAAGATATTTTAAGATTTATTTTGCAAATTTTACTGTTGCATCTTGCATTTCTATGGATCGGTTTTCGACAATAAGTTTTCATCGCTCCTGAAGAACTGTTTTGCTCTTTGAGACTGATAACATAAAATTCTCGTACCTCTATCACGTAACTATATTTTTTACTTATTACTTTTTTTATTCGGTGTTTTTATATTCTAAGGATAAATTCAATATTTACCCATTTTCATTACTATAATGAGAAATTATAATATGCGCAACTGTTATTTACTCTTTAAATGATGAGGAGTATAGAGCTACAGATGTTATTATTCCTCTATACTAGTATTTATCTTTAAAAACTTCCATCAGCCTAAATATTATACTCTCCTGAGAAAATTTCAATCATTGGTACAGTAATTGAATCGTAATCAAAAGAAAACACAATTACTGGTCTCGCCTTTCCAAAAGCAGTTACGTATAAGGTCAAATGTATGTGAAATTGGTCAGGAATCAAAGTTCTAGCAATTGTAAGGTGCATTTGCGAAGTAGGAGCCTCTAGCTCAAGTGTAATCCTTGCCAGTTAACCAGGATACAGAATTACTCATTAGCTGGAATTAAACTCTTTCAAAACTTTATAAAAAGAGAAACATTGGTAAACATGACCTGAAATTTGACCTGGATATACGTGAAGAAAGGAAAAAAGAAAGAATGGCATAAATATAATAATCCAAAATTATAGCAACATAAGGTGTTGGTATTTCACACGTCAAATATGCAGAAAAAAGAGCCTGTCATGCGCAGCACGTATACAATTAGTTTAAAAAACGCAGAAATGTACGGTTTTCCTTATATTGTATCTGAAAATCTAGTCCAGATTGTGTCTCGGTGAAGGATGGCGCTCCGCTTGTAAAGCTGTTTTACAAGAACGTTGACAGCGCAGCCTTATTTCTGAAGCAGTTCCGAATATTAAATTATTGGAAGAACGGCTGCGATTCTCTAAACATAACCGGCCACAGAAGAAATTTGAAAACACAGATTCATTTGAAATGAAATCTAGAAGAGGGAAAACATTCTATTGGTTTTCAACATCAGTAGAGCATGTAGTCTGTGCAATACAGAAAGCAACGAGCAGTGGTGTGCAAATGTACAGTACACAAGTAATATTTAATCAAGGATAAATGATATGGGGTAAGCGTCTTCCAAGCATCTGTTTTGTTTGTAATAATAATATCATTGCCCAATAATTAGATATTCGAGTGAGCGTAGTGGGTAAAATTTCATAAAACATCCTGCATTGTTTTCCGTACAAAATTATTCATATTCAGGACTTGCAACCAACGGGCTAGCCTATGTGAAACATATTTGATGCAAAATTTCTGTCTCATTTGGATTTAGAAAATGAAAGGAAATGAAATACTTTTTTGAACAAACCATGTATTGCCATGGAAGAATTGTAATATATGGGCGACGTTCAGATATCAAAAAGTACCACTTTATTCTGCAAAAACAATTGTGTTGCAGTCTTATTAATGGACCATTCTTTTTCAAAGCGGTAGGTTTTTGCACCAACAGATGTGTATGATATGAATTTCTTTTCCCCAACCATGTCATTATAACATTTCAAGAACGGGCATGCGTGTGGATAGTATAATTTTTACACAAAACGACACTCTTTCAAAAAGAATTTCGAAAATGATAGAATTTTTAGCTGTCATTTTCCAACAAACTCCAAAGTACACTAGATCGTAATCCTTGGGCTTTCAGATTCTGGGATTTGTTGGGACATGTTCAGCGGTCGGATTGTAAACTTAGTTGAATTGAAAGCATGCATTGCTCTCTCTCTCTCTCACACACACACACACACACACACACACATACATACACACACACACATACACATACACACATACATACACGCACACACAATATATATATTTACAACAGAAACGCAAATATGCTCTGATCTTTTATGAACATATCTCGATTTGAACTTGTGGAAGATAACGTTGGACAGCATATTGAACATTTGAATAAGTCTTATGGCTATTGAAATCGATTTAACTGCTGCTTTTTCTGTGGAGTTCTTATCCTTTTTTATCTTTGGTACCACCTTGTGTGCTTTCGACTAAAAATGCCACAACTGCCGAATGATTTGGAAGTCATTATTTTACTTACTGATTGTCTTTAGTAAATATCGTTATAACCATTCACATTGAATATAATTGGTTTAACCTGCATCCCGTGAAAGGCTACCTGAGTTTCCGATATCATTAATACACGAATCCATGTACTATTTATGTGTAAAGCACCATCTATTGCTAGCATTTTGAACTATTTTCTCTATTCTGCCTGACGTTCCCTTCTTTTTCATCCTACATATTCAAGACAAATTTCAAATCATTCTGACTAATGGTTTTTATTTTACAGTTTTGAAATATGAACATTAATTCAAATTACTCTGTATAAAGATCGTTGCCAATATCATTATCGTTAATTTTGGAGCAAAGATAATAAACACTTAAGACTTTGGTTGAAATGTTTCAAAGGTAGAATTGAAAAGTTTACAAGTTATATAATTATAGATAAAAAATTAATTAGTTTCATCCCGTAAATTTCAACAAGCCTTAATAACATGTGCGATTGACTTTGTTTTATTGATTGCCATGAGAGAGAAAAGTAACCAAACTTGTTAGATAGAACTCCATAATTTTTTATTAACAATGATGTATATATTTGGATTCAATTATATTTTTAAAAATGGCACGCAATAATATATTAATGTGTTTCCTCAAGATAACTTGCTCATGCCAAAAAGGAAAAAAATGCATTTGAAAAAAAAAGGAACCAATGAAAACGTAAAAATGTTGGTGAATTGAAAGTAATGGTATGTCAAAAAAATCTTATATTGCTAAACCATATACATCAAACAACAATTTCGCAAACGGAAAGGTCCTTCTCAAAAGTATTTTGCAAAAGACATTCAATTGCATCAACCACTACTAAAAAAACGTTTATAATAAACGGAGAACTGATAAAGAAAAGGAGAAGGACATGTGATTTTCTACCTTTCTCTTTTATTTACGACTTCTTTCTGCAATACTTTATAGCTTGATTTTACGAGTACGTATTTGTATTTTTGAAATCATTTCAGATCTATAGGAATTATATTTGAATTGTTCCCTTTTCCTAGTGAATATTTTTACTCAAAGCTAATTATACATATTTATAATGCAGTATTTTGTTATAATTCTTCTTTTAAGGTTTGCTTTAAAGTTAAAAAAATAAATAAATCTCCTATCTCTCAGAAATTTTAGATGTATTATTGTTATTTCAAAAATGGATTGCTTGGGTATCCAAATTTTTCTGTGTTTTTTCTTAAGATTTCTTCATTGAAAAATGCTATAAAAATTCTTTAATATATTCAATGAGTAAGCTTCTTTTAAAATTTTCCTTAAAGGGAAAATTACAAAATTATGAAGAAATAAAAAAGATAAAAAAAAAGTAACGGAGTAATCAAATGTCGAAAATATGTGAATTAAATTTACAGTTGAATTGTTCAATAAACAAATAGCATTTTATATAGTAACTATCCAAGCCAGAGTTTCTCAAACTGGGGGCGCGTCCCTCTAAGGGAGTGATATCCTTATGTGAAGGGAAGGTGCACGAGTATATTGAAAAGTTGAAAATAAAAGATTTAAAATAAGTATTAGTTTACTAAAAGGAAGCAAATTAAAATACATCCTGACATAATAAAAATTAAATACACATTTACACTAATTAAATATGCTTATAAATGCATGAGTGCTGCAAAATGTTTGGATAGTTAATTTATCAATACATTAAAAAGAAGTTTAATAATTAGTAGTGTCTTATAGTCTAAGAGCTAGCAACGTTTTCGAGAAAGAATTTTAGAAAAGCTGATTCTTTAATATTTCTTTCTCTATGACTTTTCGAACATCGTGCGGGCTATCTGGCTGCCAGTAAACGTTGCGTTTATTAATGCGCATCATACCTTTACAGGTAAAAATACCGATTTTCTAAATAATTTTAGAAAGAAAGGTTTTGTTTTCACTAAATTTAAAATGTTATTACCAACATGAATTTATTGATGCCAGACATTTTTGTTGTTGAAAATAATGTGCCAGATGCCATTTTGTATGAAAAAAAAAATCATTAATTTCAAACCATTTTGGAATGCCTGCAATTTTAATATTATTTTATTTATGCATAAATAAGTACAAACTTAAATTGCCAGACATTAATTCGGTTGCTTACTTAACATACAGACCGATTTATACCGCGGTATTATGCCTGTCGTTAGAGAGAGACAGTGGCAAAGTAGGTAGGCGGAAGAGTGACCGATGCGTTGCTTCTTTTTTGTAATTTATACAAAATGCAGTGTCGTAAATACGCTTTATCTACTGACCTTTTTTTTACCTTTAAATATTACAAGTAAATGATGAACGGTAAAAAAGGACTCCTTTTACATTATACAGCAGCTAAAAAAACCAAGAAAAATCCGAATGACTCACTAGCCAGATTTTTTTTTATTTACAAGAAAAATTACCTGCTTATTTAAAATACAACAAAACTTTCCCTACAACCCGATAGTTTAACTATTTTACATACTAATCAATCATTGGCTGCTGGAGAAGATAATTGCTGCAGGTCATGTTACAGGTGCATGACAACATCAGTCCCAAGTCATATGTTTACGTTTGTTGAGACAAATATTATTCAACTCAACAAATAAAAATATAATAAAGTTATAGAACATTATTTTTTGAAAAGTAATCAATAAACAAACGAAAATGTTATAAAATTATAGAACAGTATAATTTGAGATCGAAAGCAAATTAAAGGTAAACAACAAAGTTTACATTCTTCCAATGATGCCAAAGTGTATGACAAAATAACAGAATGGGTTACCAAATTCTAAAATCAAGAATTAATACGAACAACCAATAATCTAAAAACCTCAAATGCTCCAATTCTTTATCACCATTCGTGTGAAGTGGGATATTTCAATGACTACAAGAAAATAACCGTGAATACTGTACGCACCTCCTGGCATAGTGTACGAGATATTCATTAGGATATTTTTAATAAAAATGTGTCAGTAATTGAAGAAGATGTAGTTAAAAAAAGAAACTATTTGTCATTAACTTCCCTTTGTGACATGTATAATAAGGAATTACAAGAAGAGTTAATACATCAACCTGAAGCAGATGTAAGTTTAATGACAAATCATCAACTTGAAGAAAAAATAGTAAAACAATTCAAGCAAATTAAGATTGTAATAAAAAAAAGAAAAATTATTGTGCATATAAATATTAACTTATTGGAACAAGAAAATCTAAAAAAACTCGAAGAGAATTATCTCATTGATAAAGTTGCATTCATTCTACGAAGTACTATTTTAAAAATGGATAAAACAACATTACCTGCTGTAATGAAGATGGAAGATTTGATTAATGGTGAGTATACTATTCCAGAAAAACTAGATCACTTTTTCAAAGCATTAATTGGAGGTAAAGATATTCGTCGCCGAGATGGAGTCAATTGTCATAGGTTAAGCAATTCATTGGCTTCTGATGCTATTTATTGTGTAAGTAATGGTACTGTTAAGCCATCAAAGCACATAACACTGGGTATGACCGTGAAAAGTCTTACAAGTAGTAGAAAAATGATTAATATTTTAAATCGACTTGGACATTGTTGTAACTACAATACGCTGGAAGAAATAGAAACTGAAGCTACAATCTCATCTGTAAACCGTTCTCAAATTTGCCCTCCTGACATTATTCAAAGTCCGTCATTAAGCACAGGTGTAGCATTCGATATTTTTGATAGATACGTCGATACTTTAACTGGAAAGGACACTTTACATGACACCGTAGGAATCATTTACCAAAATGTAAGTCATGATTACATTATTGAATTAAATTCAAGTAGTATAAGTGGAAATATTGACATACCGCTACAACCAACAAAAGAAGACGAACTTTTAACGAGGAAATTCCAGAGCTACCGTCGTTTAATCATCGATTGCAAATGTTAGAAAATTTAACACCAGTTGAGAATGAACCAACTCTTCCCACAAATTTACCTTTCATAGAAACAATACATCTGTTATATTTACTTTCACACTTCTTACATGTGCCAAATACCCCAATGGGGGCAGGTTTTAATTCTAAAATTATTAAAGATACTAGCCCCAAACAAAAAGTATCTTATCTTATACCTATTAATTTTTCACCGACAAAGTAGCGGTAGTTACACATACAATGGAACAGGCCCAAGTTGTTGGAAAGGAATGTAATCAAACATATGTGCAAGTTACTTATGACCTGGCAATAGCTAAAATAGCATATAAAATCCAATCAACGTCAAAGCCACAATTCAATAATCTTTTCATCCATCTTGGTTCATTCCATTTAATGATGGCTTTCTTCAAAGCCATAGGAGTTTTTATAAATGAGTGTGGTCTATCTCATATGATGATTGAAAGTAATATTATTGCTTCTGGCTCAGTGAACGGTTTAGTTGAAGGTAAACATTTTAATCGTTGCAAACGTCTGCATCCGTTGATGGCTCTTGGTTTGAAAATGTTACATTTTGATAATTTTTTGGACAATATTGAATACAATTTCCTGAAGGAACAAGTTATGGACGATCTCCTTCATTATCAAGAAGTTATATATTCTCACTCGTCTATGCCAATAGAATTACCTAATAATGTATTATCGAGAGTATTATCTGCATATCAAAAATTCGTAGAAGAAACAAGACAAGGTGAGCATGGGAAAACGGCTCAATTCTATTTGATTTACATCCAGCTAGTAAACTATTATATTACCCTGTCAAGAAGCATACGCATGGGAAATTTCGAAATGTTCAAATATGTTATTCCAAAAATAACCAATTTATTTTTCGCAGTAAATCAACCGAATTATGATCGATGGTGTGTTAAATATTTAGACAATCTAAATAAAGTAGATCAAACACATCCTGGACTAAAAAATGATTTCATGAATGGATATTTTGGAATAAAAAGAACCGAGAAACCAATTTCGAGCATACCAATTGATCTTACACTGGAGAAACTATCAATTCTGATGCGGCTAGATGCCTAAGTGGTATTGCACATTTTACAAATTCCTTAGCTGCCCGTCAACGCTGGACCAAAAGTCACAGTATTAGAGCTACTATAATCTCTCACGTTCTCGATGTTTGTAGATTGAAGCAATTACAAGACGTGTCTGCGGATTTGCAACCAAATAGAATTAAAATTTATGGCAAACAACTCCCTAATTTCAATGAAATTTTTGAAAATAATATTAATCCATTTGATGAAAGTTTAGACAAAGATAGTTTATATAATATTGCAACTGCCAAGCCTGTACCTGAAAATGTAGCGAACTTTTTGTTGAACATTGAGAAAAATGGTGAAGATTTACGGAAACAGTTTATTACTGAATGTGCTGAAGATCAGAACAGATTTGATAAGCCAATAAAAAAAACCAAGTGCTTAATTTTGCTGGTGCTCCAAAAAGAAAAAAATAACTCTTGGTAACAAAGTTATTGAGCTAAGAATGCAACGAGGTCTGTTTGGTTGACTCTTAGGTATATCTATGACTAACAAAGTCGATATTGAAAAAGTACTGTGATTTCCACTAACGTCGATACCAACATCGATGTGTCATACAGACGGTAGTATTTGTAAAACAGATAAAGCACAATTATTTAAAGTTTTCGAAAAAAAAGTTAGAAAGGTCAATCAGCAATCCTTATTTTTTGATATTAGTATTTTAGACGGTTTCTTCATGTTACACATCATGAAAGAAGTGCCCCAAACTTTCGATGGCATATCAAAAAAATTCCTTAAAATGATTTCAGAGTTTAAATCACCTCGCATTGATATTGTATTTGATCAGTATTTCACACCTTCTATAAAAGATTTACGTCGCAACGAAACAACCAGTACAGTTTCCATCGGACCTAATCAAATTCGGCATCATAATTTTGCTGGTGAACTGAAAAATACTCAGTTCAAGGAAGCTCTCGTAAAGTTTTTTATTGATCATTGGGCTAACGATAACATGTATCCTTTTATTGGGAATAAAACTATTTATCTAAGCTTCGATAAGTGTTATTCGTATTGCGTTGTAAATAACCAAGTTATTAGAAGTATTGAAGAATCATTATCATGTGATGAACATGAAGTTGATACTCGAATTATATATCATATTTGCCTGATAGCGTTGACGCTCAAGTTGTTGTACGCTGCTCAGACTCCGATATTCTGATTATATTTCTTGGCAATTTGGATCATCTGAATGCATCTTTGAAGCTTTGGATCCAATGGGGTGTAGGAAACCATGAACGTCTAATAAGCATCAATGATTTATATCAAGATCTTTGTATTTCTTTATCGAAAGCTCTACCATGTGTCCATGCAATAACAGGGTGCGATTACCCCAGCAGTTTTTCGGAAAGGTAAACTAAGGCCCTTCAAGCTGCTCGAAAAACCTGTCGAGTATCAGTTAGCATGTCAAGAGATTATAACTGATGATGACGATGAACTTGAACGTATATTTGCCACTTTGGAAAAATTATGTATGTATGGGGTGCCCTAACTCTTCAAATGTTAATGATGTTCGCTTCTATCTATTTTTCAAAACTTATCAATCAAAAGAACTCGATGATAATTTCGAAAAAAAATGTCGAAGTTTCGATTCATCGAGTTTACCACCATGTAAAGCTGAATTATACCAGCATTTATTGAGAGTGCGGTATGTGACAAAGTTTTGGAGAAATGCTCATTTAAAAAATCCATCATCTTTATCGCCGTTAGCTTCCGGGTGGATCGTCAATGATGATAAATTCGATTTCGTTTGGTTTGCTGGGGAGCAGTTTCCGTCATCAGCTGCTGACATTGTCATAAAAAGTAAAGTATTACTTATAATAGGATAAATCGAAAGAGTAAATTATTATTTAGACCATGATAACCTAATAATGATTTTTTTTGCTCAAGAACCAGCACTACTAGAAAACCAAAACACAAAGCAAGATGATGATTATAGTGATATTGATAATAATGGGAGCAGCGACAATGATGACGACTATGAAGATGCATCGGTTTTTTGTGACACTTTTACGGAATGAAAATACATATTTCATGGAAAAATTATTTTGACCATGTAAACATAATATGTATAAATAAAAGTGAGAATTTTGTTATTGTATCAATGGCAATTTTCCCATCATCTTTTATAAAATCCTTTTATTCAGTTACAATAAAATTTATACGATATTTAAAAAACGATATTTTCCCTTTTGTTATAAATACTTTAATCAAGTATTTAATATTATTTTAATCAGAATTTAAATATTAATTTTTTATTATATTCATCCTCGAAGACATAAAAATTAAAAAAAATTGTTTCGAAAGTATTCCTGTCACTCTTCCGTCTACCTACTTTGCCACTGTCTCGCTCTAACGACAGGCATAATACCGTGGTATAAATCGGTCTGTATGCTAAGTAAGCCACCGAATTAATGTCTGGCAATTTAAATTTGTACTTATTTATGTATAAATAAAATCATATTAAAATTACAGACATTCTAAAATGGTTAGAAATTAATGATTTTTTTTCATACAAAATGGCATCTGGCACATTATTTTCAACAACAAAAATGTCTGGCATCAATAAATTCATGTTGGTAATAACATTTTAAATTTAGTGAAAACACAAAACCTTTCTTTCTAAAATTATTTAAAAAATCAATATTTTTACCTGTAAAGGTATGATGCTCATTAATAAACGCAACGTTTACCGGCAGCCAGATGGCCCGCACGATGTTCAAAAGGGCATAGATAAAGAAATATTAAAAAATTAACTTTTCTAAAATTCTTGTTTTTCTGACGTTGCTAGCTCTTGTACTATTATATGAGTTTGTTATTTTCAATATTTAATACTTAGCTTGATAATGTTTATGTTTATAACTAAGCGTCAAATACATTTTTAATGCATTAAATACATTTTATCGTAGAAGGGGGACGCGATGAAAATTATGATTGAAAATTGAGTAGTAAACATTGAAAGTTTGAGAAGCATTGATCTAAGCAATTGTCATAAAAAACTTTTATTTAAATATAAAATCTCCTTTTTTTTTCTAACTCTATAACTTTAAGTCATCAGCATATTGAAATTAATTCCAATAAAAAAGATATTTCGCAAAATATCCTTTATAATTAACTCTTCAGTCAGTTATATTGATAGCAGGAATAAGAGAAGGATGTTTAGATAGATCAATAGCAGTAAACAAGTCATTGGGAAACGTATAACATTTTTTAAATTTATTTATGCTAAGACAATTTAGCGGTTTTTGTTCCAGATGAAGAGTTCAGCCTTGTTCTAAGACGAATTCTAAAAGATATTCTGCTGATTCTAAACTAAAGAAGCAGTATTAAATTAAAGAGACAAGATAGAAATAACCCATTCTGCACACGTATTAACAAAAAAGGTCGACAAAAGTTTCAATTTCAGTTAGTTGCAAATGGCAAGAATCCCTTGATTCAAATTTTTTTTATAGAAGATAACTAAAACGTCAGTTCACAGTTTTGGTGAACTGTTCCACCGGGCGAATATAATAGACAGTGTTGAATATTAACACCTAATAAAGTGCGAATCGGGAACAGAATCTCGGATGACATATAGGCAGTAGCGAAGAGGAAAAAATCTCGAACACCAATTCGATTAAAATAAGCCGTCAAGAGCTAGGATGACGAGATAAAGATTAGAACCATAAGATATTTGAAAATAATGAAAATGTTATTTTGAGATGTTGTGGTCAAGTCTGAAAAAGAAGGGTTTAGTTTTTCAATATTCAATGATGGACGAAGGAAGATGTATCTAGAACGTGGCTTGAGAACTAAAAAGGTCAGATTTTTCTTTCATCGAAGTATTAGTCCTTAAGAAATTAGGCACAAAGAAACTGTATGACCCTTAGAGAGTGTGATAGAAAGCAGTCCAGACCAGAAGGCCTGTGTTCGATGCCCGATGCCACCAAATACCCTCCGAGTACACACGGAATACGTGCTCGTTAAATCAGTGGGCCCAAAAGTCTTGTGGGCGGAATCACGAGTGCAGGAGACTGGAGAATATTTCCCTCCCCTTCAGTTTCATGCCTAAATTGGGGAGGTTGAAATAGGTGATGTTGTCATCTATCGTCCCATTGGGAATTTCTCCGAGCTAAATCATACTGTCACTTGCATGGTGCTCACGGCTCAAGCCAACGACAGGCGTACATCCAGCCCCTTGCCACGATCTGACTATGTCAGACAGGCAGCATTAGAAACAACAACAATTTATTGAAAGAGTAAATTGTGTGTATCTTGACATAAATGAACTGCTTGTGGCATGCCCATAAAGCCAAGAGAAATTTTGTTTCGTAGTCAACAATTTACATATTTACATTACCCATACCTGATTATTTGTTTATTAGTTTCGTATTTTGAAACTACATCCGATGCACCTCATAATTTTAAGCCATGGTCAAGGGGCGAGAGAATGACACTTGAGCAGGCACCTCACTCTCCCAAATCCTCCCTTTCGATATGAGTTTCAGTGGCATCATGTTCACGACTCGATAGAAAAACGACAAACACGAGTTCATATCCATAACCGTTTGACCACTGCTGACTTTTTTGCTTTATCCAATATTCTTTTTTGAGCTATGTGATGATTTTAAGATTCCATAATATTCAACATACAAATTACAATCATTCAAAAATGAATGCATTCATTTTAATAGGACTAAACTTCTACATAAATTGTACTTTTTCAGTTTTCAAATAGCTAATCTACCACCCACGCTATCATGTCTTAAAATACATAAATAATTAACTACAATTTTGTTTACGTAAACTAAATTCATTATTGATTTCTTAATTGTTACTTTATTAATTACGAAGTATTTTGTATTGGCTAAATTTTAAATTTTGCTATAAAAATTAACAGGCTGCTTGAAAAAATCAACAACTAAAAATGTATGCTTAATACTCAAATTGTTAAATAATTTATACAAAAAAATGAAATATAGGTGAATTCAATTGTCTGACTAAATATATTCTATTTTTATTTTGCCATCCTCATTGAATACAAATATTTAGAAAAATAACAGTAAATTATGTAGAATAAAGTTAAATTACGTACACACACACACAAATTTACTCTCACACATACGCATTATATATATACACACAGCTTGAAAATTGCTAAGGAAAAAAGAGATTTATGCGAAGTTGCGTCTCCGACAGCTGACCAATAAAATTCAATTCAAGTTCAGAGGGCATGATAGACCATCACTCGTTATTTGTATAAAAGACTGTGCACACAAACTCATGATTCATATGAAAATTCATGCTGTTTGATGCATGACGAAAATAGTGCTGGATGTTATAAACAATTTTTCTCTGAAATTCTGTTTGGGTTTTGCAATAATGAACAGTAAAATGTCAATAAGACAATATTTGAGTGATTACGATCGTGGACGAGCAGTTGAACGACTGGAAGCAGATTAAAGTGTCACCACTGTAGCTGATGCAATTGATGTTGAAAGACTGTCATCTCGCGACTTAAGAAGGTCGCTGAAGGTGGAAATGATTTGAATAGGCAAGCTGGGGGTAGTATTAGGAACACCGCACTTTTAGAGGATCGCTTTGTAGCTTTCGTGGCAAAAAGGAACAGAAATTTCACTTTTGGCCAGATGGCTGCAAACCCTACATCCGCTACTGGTACGCATGCTTCAGCAAGAACAATCTCATAATGATTAAATCAAGTTAGTTTGTATGCAGGAAGTTTGTTCGTTGCATCCCACTTCCATCACGCATTGTCAAGAGAGATTGAGCTGGTGTAAGGAACATGTTGTTGGGGTCACCAAAATTGGTCTAGAGTAATGTTCTCCGACGAATCTGGTTTCAGTTGAGCAAGTGATTCTTGTCACCAGTTACTGTGGAGAGAGCGTGGAACACGTTATGCACAAAAGTTTGTTTGTGAACGTGATTGGTACGGTCTAGGTGTGATGGTGTGAACAGGCATCACATGCACAATGGCAGAACATCGCTGTACATCTTTGAGCGAGGAAGTGTTACATCGCAACGGTATTGCAGAGAGATTATTCTGGATCACGTTCGTACTCTTAGAGGTGCTGTAGGTTCAAACTTTCTGTTTATGGACGATAATGCGCATCCACACAGAAACGTTGAGGTATCGAACACATTGAAAAGTGAAAATATTCTCCGAATGCAATGACCATCTTACTTTCTCGACCTAAATTCTATTGAATATGCCTACGATGCTCTTGGCTAACATGTTGCGCAAAGAAACATCCCTCCCCGTTTAGTGCAAGAGCTCAAAACCGCCTTGAAGGAGGAGTAGGACACTATCCTCCAAGGTCTTCTCGATAGTTTAATGAAGACCATGGAGAACAGTTGTAAAATGTGCATTATTATCGGAGGTCAATACACATCTTACTGAGGTAATCATGTTTGCATCATTCTGACCTGAAGATCAATTTTTTGTGGCTGTTTGAAAATCAATCAATCATCTTTTTTAGTTTAAATTTTTAATTTTTCGATGTGGCGATTCCGGTTCCATTTTGCACTACGTATAATGAATGTACATCATCCCTACTAAAAATATGTACTTAGTTTCATTTTTTCAATAATTGTCCGTTTTTAATTATTCTGAAAAATGTAACTATTCCTTATCAATTGTCAAGTAGTGTATATGAGCGTGGGGTATTCTTAAAGTTCACAATCAGACCTCCAATTAGAGAACTTTCTAGTATAGTCTCTAAAAATATCGTTTGTTTAAATCTCAATCTCTTAGAGAAATTGGCACCGAATATTCCATATGAAAACATCTATTGCATGTTGAGAAATGCATTTGTTTTGAGATTTTCTTCGAAAAAAGAAATAGAAGCAATTATTTAAGGTAATAACATTTTAAGATAGACAAAGAAAAAAATATTTCGGGAAAGGCAGGAAAAATGAATGGAAATATATAAAAATTTCTGTAAATCTGCCTTTCACATTCAAGTCTATTGAAGATTTTCCATTCAAGATAGTTTTTTTTTCTTTGATTTTTAAGAGAATTAGAATTTAGTTTCCAGTTGACTTAGAAATTATGAATGTATATAAATTGCATTAAATTTGTTTTCAGTGATATTTCCCATACGGATGTGTGGATAATTCATAAAATTCAATAAATAGTCCGCCCCAACAGTGATAGAAAAAAAATAATATTTCATATTATTTTCCTCCCAATAAAATTGCCTCAGTGTAATGAAATCAAACAAATTGTTTTGTTTTTATTAATGGGTATTCTACTCAGATTGTAATAACTACTTTTTTCTCACGTTTTAAAGAATTCTATTGAGCCAAAATTTTCTATACGCGATTGTTTTCGATGACAGTACTATAATTTAATTACATTTTATAAAATAATTTATTAAAACTAACTATTTAAAGAATTAAATTTTACTCATATTTCCAAATTATTTACAACGTGAAACAGTTGAATATTGAAAGCGCAAATTAAACTATTCCCACCTAGAATTAAATTATTAAAATTAATTATTGAAGAAATTCAATTTGACTAAACGTCCCCTTTCACTTCTTAAAATTTAAATAATAAAAAAAATAAATATATAAAAAGAATTATCTAACGTTAAGTGTGAACTTGGAAAGAAAACCTAAGTTTAAAACAGTTGTTTTTTATCGATGATATTTATCAAAATTTTTAAAGTACAGTTTTTATTTCCTCACGCTCGTGTCATATACATTTAAAGTATTTTTAGTTCATATAGTTTGACTCTAAAATAAAATATGATTTAAGTATTATAAAATAAGTAATATAAAAAAAATTAAGTTAATTCCTACTTAGAAAAACAAAGAAAAATATTTTATATTACCTACTTTTTATTAAATAGTTACACTTAATATAAATATGTATATACATATGACAGAATCAAAACATTAAGTGATAATTAATTTTTATTATTTATCTCTAAAGTATCGTATTGTCATCCAAAACACACACAATCGTGTCTATAAAATTTCAGTTCAACCGAATGCTTTAAAACGTGAGAAAAACCTTTTGAAGTTTTGACACAATTCGCCAAAAGGGTCGCTAAGTCGCCAGCGTGGCTGTATTTGTAACTCTTTAAATAATTAGTTTTAATCAATTAATTTTTATTAATTATAATTAAATTATTGTATTGTCATCCAAAATAATCATGTATATAAAATTTAGGCTCAATTGAGCGCTTTAAAATGTATTTTATTAACGATTAAAAATTCTACCAATATAAATAAACATATAGAGAGTGTGAGTTATAATAGTAGGAATTGAATAATTGTTAAAAAAATTATTAAAATTGTGTTGCTGTTTTTTTCTCATTTTAATTGTTTAAATTTCAATTTATAAACAGATTTATAAGGAGTGTAATTTACATTACAGAGTAGTTTTCTGCAATATTTTAAATCCAAGTAATAAAATGAAAATCAAACCACCTCGAGAAACAACTAAAAAACATCAGATGATCATAAGATCTGTTTCCAACTGACAGTAACGTTCCTCTAATATTGAGTTGAATCACTATTTAAATATTTTGCCGTGATTATTTCATTTTGGAATGAATTGATTTCAACATGTTACAAAAGCCCTATACGCATAAAAAAGCATAATACTAATCATATGGAATATAAATTTAATTTTTAGCAGAAATTTTTTCAACACTATTATTATTGCTGCTATACATTAAAAACAAATTATTCATGGAAACAAAAACAATTTTCCTTTCTGTTCTGTACATTTCAACACAACAGTAAATTATGCGCAGAAACATAATACTCATTAAAATCAAAAAGCAATAAGAAATTGTTTTCATCGACAGAGGGATTATAAACGACCCTGAAATTAATTTTCTATGTTTCGTAGAAGCTTCTGAAATGAAAAATAACACGCTTTCAGAAAAACACACACAAAACCTAGATCGCTTAAAACCATTTAAATAAAAGTGAAATAAATTAGTAATAAATTAAAATAGTGTTTAAAATAATAGAAACACAATAGTAGGTAATTTCGAACTTTTCCCCGAGATTTCAGAAACCAAGCAATGTAAATTTCCTTCCATATCAATGTCTTGAAAATTATATTTGAATCTTGTGAGAGACTTATCTCTTTATAAATTTAGATATTAGTAGCTTGATTAATTAATATTAAAATAATTCCATTACGTAATGCATCAATAGCGAAAAGAGTTGTATTGAGTTCCAATATAATAATTTATATCAGATCGTTTAAATCCATCGTTTCTCAAAGGTGCTTGATAACACTACGAGGAGGGCGCGAGAATACTGAAAAGATGAAAACAAAAAAATTATATTAAAAATTTATTAATTTAGTAAAAGAAAACAAAATACATTCTTGCATATTAAAAGAAATACTCCTTTAAAATGATATAATACATTTATAAATGTATCAGTACTGCACAATGTATTTTATAGTTAACAAACAATACTAAGTTAAGAACGACATTAATAATTACCAATAACCCCATGGGCTTGTCATATACACTGCTGGACAATTGCTAAGGACGGATCACAAATTGCTATGTAGCATAACATTAAGCGAGACATGAGGCATAGTAGGATAAAATATAGTTGCCACACTGTTCAGACATTAGAATAAAGAATATTTCTTGTTCTGGAAAGTACAAAAGCTGTGAAACATCTGAAAGAAAAAATGTTCATTTGATCTTCGTACGGAGAAATGGAACAATGCATCTAAAAGTCAGCAGGCACCTTAAAGAAAGGTATCAGTACGGGATATGTCCACCGTGGAGTGTGATGCAACATTCCACACGTCGTACCATACTTTTTGCACAACATTATCCAGCAGCTGTTGAGGCAATTTATCCCATTCCTATGTGAGTGCACGGATGAGGGTGCTCTTGTTTGTCGGAGGATAGTTTCGAGCAGCAACTTGCCTCCCAAATCATCCCACACATTTTCAATGAGGTTTAGATCTGGAGAACGCGCTGGCCATACGAGACGTTGAATACCCTCGCTGTCTAGACAATCCTGAACAGCGAGTGTTCGATGACATGTTGCGTTGTCGTCCATAAAAACAAATTTATTACCGACAGCACCACGGAAAAGACGAACATGAGGAAGTAGAACTTCATCAATGTATCGTTGGCCCGTCATAGTCCCATTCGCAACCATATGTAGGCGCGTGCGGCCATTGATCATGATGCCGGCCCACACCATGATACTGCATGTCGGATATCGGTCCTTTTCCTGGATATTTTCTGGACGATAAGCAGTACCACTCTCGCGCCACATCAGTTGGCGTCTACAATCCGATGACAGACTGAACCTACTCTCATCTGAGAATAGTACGCATGCCCAGTCCTGCTCAGTCCAATTGTGATGCTCACGACACCATTGCAAACGGGCAGTACGGTGCTGTCTGGTCAATGGGACACACACAACAGGTCTGCTTCCGTATAGTCCTCCTCCCCTCAAACGTCTGGCAACAGTTTTTCGGGAGATCTGCTTTCCTGAGGCAGCAAGAAACTGATTTGCCACCTGCTGAATTGTGGTGCGCCTGTTCCTTTTTTCTGATAGGTCGATATATCTGTCTTCTGCAGGTGTCGTACTTCTAACACGACCTTCCCCTTGCCGTCTACTACACATTCCAGTAGTTTTAAATGACTTCCACAGCCGTGGAACAACGCTGTGATCGATGTCGAACTCCCTGACAACATCTGTTATTTTTCTCCCTTCTCTTCGATCTTTCCAATAATTCGGCCACGCATAAAATCATCTATGTGATGTCGGGAAGACATGCCAAAAATTTTAAGTTCGTCTATTAAATCTGTCCTGTAAAACTTGAAACAACAACTGTCCACACGCGTCAAAACCTTTAAAGCTCTTATGAACGCTATCACGTGATGAACAGACGTGGAAAAAAAATTTGCATACTCATACTTCTTCTTACTAATATCCCGCCCTTATTCTAATTTTCCGCATTTTGCTTCCTTTCATTTTGTGGTTGCTATGGATGATAGAGTTATCCGTCCTTAGCAATTGTCCAGCAGTGTATAAAATTATATACAAAAATTAACACTGATAGGGATAAATTGTACGGTTTATAATTAATCCCCAACTCCCGATTAAAAATTACGCGATTCTCATCCCAACACCCTCATTTTCCACGTAGGCACGCGTAAGTGAAGTATTGGGGGTGGGAGAAAAGAAATAAATAAGGAAATTATCCGCAAACAGTGTAATGGTCCCTTTATTGCATTCTAAAGTCTTCGGAATAACTTTATGGATAGCCCTGCACACACAAAAAAAATCTTGTACTTATGAAAGACGTATATATACATCCGGGGAAATTAACGAGGGCTGCGGTAGCGCGGTGGTTAAGGTATCGGTTAATGGCAGGCATGTCATGAGTTCGATCCCAGTACCACTAAAGACCCGCCGTGTAGGGCAGCAATGCACGTTAAATCTGTCGAGAGCTGAAACGTCCTCCCGTTGGTGTGGTGTGTTAGTTAGGAGAGGGGGTGCCAGCTCAGGTGTCGTTCACGTCACTTGACCATGGTTCAAAATTACGTGGTCCGTCGCCAAAAGCCCTCGTGTAGCTGAACAGTGCGACGTTAATTTTCACTCACTCACCCGGGGAAATTAATGCTTTGGCTGAGTGAGACGTTTACAAACGCCTATGACACTTAAGAGGTTAAACTAATATTATAGGTTTAGCTTCTAAGTGTATTATTGAATTAAATACATTGTTATTGTGATGAAATTATGAATGAATATTGAGTCGCAAATATTGAAACTTTAAGAAGCAGTGATTTAATTGATTGTTTTTTAATGTAGCTCTCTGAAGCAACGTAAGGAGTATTGCTGACGGACCTCGTAATTTAGAATCAACATGCTTTAGTCCCTCTACATGGCGAAATTTCAATGGCACCTGAATTCAAACACACAACTCGGTAAGAAAAAAAAAGAAGAAAAAAAACCACGCTAGCCACGAGTTTTTTTTTCTTCAGTGAAAATGAAAGACAATTTTCATATCATGAATAAATACAGTCGAACCTCCATATTACGAACCTCTATATAGCGAATTTTTCTATACAGTGAACTTTTACCTGGAACAAAGAACATTTCACGATTTTCTTCGTAAAATTACCTCTCAATAGCGAAGTGCATTTTCTATATAACGGACTTTTTCTTTTGTGATTCAATTTTTTTTCTCCCTATTTTTGAAATATTTCTGGACATTTGAAGTTGTACCGTTTTTTAACACATTTCATGGTGGTCATAAATCTTAGAACTGGTTTTATGAGGTGTTTATCTCGTTGAGAGCAATATAATTCTGGGCGTTTCAACCAAGAAGTGCAACTTTAACCTCCATTGTTTAGCTCACTAGAAACATCTTCGATATCCCCTTTTACGCTCAATGGAGTTGTCTCATGTTCCCGCGTCTTTGAACTAGTCTCTGTTCATTTATAGTGTCGATCCGTCGTACTGGTAACTTCGTTTCTGGTAGCTCGAAAATGTCAAAACGTAAGAGCATCAAAGAAAAAAAAAATCTTCAGGGAGTTGTTAAAGGTGTCAAGAAACTTTCCTTTCTTTCTTTTCTTTTTTTTGATAGGTAAGACATATAAAATAAATATATATTAAATTACACAAAGGTGTGAATAATTCCCGTTTTTATTATATAGTGTTTATGAATTTAAAGTGTTTGTTTTATGTGGTTTATGAAGAAAATCGAAAGATAACCTCTATGTAACAAATTTTTCATATAACGAACATTTTTTCGGAATTTAGCGACATTGTTATATAGAGGTCCGACTGCATTTTATTAAACTTTAATCTGTATATTCTGGTCTAATGCCTTTCGCCATCTTTCTGTCAGTAGCATGATTACAAGCTGGCATGATTTTGCTGGTAAAAAAATGATTCCGGTGTGATTTTTGACCTCTTCATTTGAAGTAGAGGTTTTATCATCTAAAATTTTTTGTAGAGACCGGAACATATAATAATCAAAATATGCCAGGTCTAGAAAATATGCTGGAGAATAATTTTATAAAGCCTTGAATTTATTTAATTTTCAAATTATTACGAGAGTTTTTCTACTTATTATCTTTGTAACTATTTAAAAGTAAAAGTAGGTTAGTAGAGAAGAAGCATATTTCTTTGTATTTTGTAAAGCTTTATACTTGGCACATTATTGTAAACATTATCTTGAAAATAAAACACTAACATTTGCTAGAATTTCTTTTTACAAAAATATTGACCTCACAATTTTATTATTGAGAAATTTATTTAAAAAAAATCTCATAAATTTGATAGAATCTAGGAATTATTCTTTAGAAATATATGTTTAATGTTTATAAAAACCAATATATTCTTTAAAAAATGGTCTACAATTAATGTCTACATTAACTGTAGACATTAATTGTCTAACATATTAGAGTAGTCTTGTATAACATATTGTAGACATTAATAGTAATTTCTACATTGGTATAAATTATTTGCATTAAAATGAATTACTGTATATGTTAATGCCGATTTTTTTCTCATAGATCTTTATCATACAAAATCCTGTTAGGTTTCTCAACTACTAACTAATCAGAGAAGATTTTGTAAATTCACGGGAGTTCTGTGTGTGGTACAAATTTTCGTGAAAAACATCTCCGAAAGCAATTTACATTAAAAAGGATCTAATCTCAAAATTTAATGTTTTTTCTAAAGAGTCTTTTTCTTCTTTTTTCTTTACTGATGGTCAACTCTTTATAAAAGCTGCATATGAAAAAATAAGACAAGCGTAGAAAATGAGACCTTAAGAGGAAATCACATTAATACCTTACCGGGTTACATTCTGAAGGGGAGGGGGAGCAAATTATTTAGAAAATTTTATTGTATCAAATCACTGATGAAGAAAACTTTTAGGATTCTCAGCACCAACTCCACAACGGAGCGCCTGTAAGATCTAATTGCATGGCATACCACTTTAATCGAATACCTAAAGCTATCTGACTAATTAATTTTAAATCGCCTTAGGTCGAAATTTGATTAAATGAATTGCTCCTCACAAACCGGGAAGATAGAATACTTGTACTACATATAATATTAAACATGCTCTTGTTCACATTCTTTTATTATGTAAAGAAACCGTCAATTAGTTTAGAAAAAGTGTTTCACGATAAATTTTAAATACATATAAAGAGTGTTTTTTTTTCAGGTATAGAAGTTTAAGTTGGCATTACTTTCCAAGATGGCGACCGATTTAACAGCTGTCAAGGGATTTATTCTCAGTATGGTTTGGCAATTCATCAAAATGATCATCAAGCAAGGCGTAGATTCGTCGAATGGGTCTAAAACGAGATTGCCGCTGTTCCCGATTTTCATAAGCGAATTTTGTTTAGCGATGAAGCGCACTTCTGGTTGAATGGCTACGTCAACAAACAAAACTGCCGCATTTGGAGTGAAGCTAATCCACAAATGTATGTCGAAACCCCGTTACATCCAGAAAAACTGACTGTTTGGTGCGCTTTATGGGCTGGTGGAATCCTTCTTCAAAATCGATGAAGGCCACAACGTTACAGTCAATGATGATCGGTATAGAGCCATGATTACTAACTTTTTCATTCCTGAATTGAACAATCATGATGTCCAGGAGCTGTGGTTCCAACAAGATGGCGCAACATGTCACACAGCTCGTGCCACAATCAATTTATTGAAAGACATGTTTGGTGACCGCCTCATTTCACATTTTGGACCTGTTAATTGGCCTCCAAGATCTTGTGATTTAACACCGCTAGACTACTTTCTGTGGGGTTATGTAAAGTCATTGGTCTATGCGGATAAGCCACAAACGCTTGACCATTTGGAAGACAACATTCTCCGTGTTATTGCCGATGTACGGCCACAAATGTTGGAAAAAGTCATCGAAAATTGGACGTCCAGATTGGACTAAATCCGAGCCAGCCGTAGCAGTCCTATGCCAGAAATCATATTTAGAATGTAATGCCACAAGATTATCGTTCGAATAAAAAAAATTCATGTCAATCGAATAATACATCGTTGTTTTATTGCAATTTAAAGTTCTATACCTTTAAAAAAACACCCTTTATTACAAGTTAGTGTAATGCGTTCAAAACTTCTGGTTAGCTGTTTCATAATTATTAGGACCTTGTGTTGAGACTTAGTTATAGAAACGAGAGATCAATTTCCTTATCAGTTAATGGTCAGTAAGATTATAGAGATGAACGAATGTGCGTTGTAGAGATTTAACGAACTAATAAAAACTGAGGAAAAGTATCTTAAGTTAGATAGATATTTTTATGGAAATATATGTATAATTTAGGTAAATTATATTGTAATAATTAATTCAAAGTACGCTGACTTTCCTGATGCATTAAAAATACGAAGAGAATATTTTGCACACATTATACATTTCTTGAAATGTTCCACAAGGAATAGCTGACTTATTTTTATCTAAGTAGCTACACATAACGCTGTATTAACAATGCATGTTTGAGATTAAACTACACAAAGTTTCTTAGAAAAAAAAAGAAATATGAACAAAAAACAAGTTTTATTGTCTTTATTTTAACTTGTTTTATGAAAACAAGTTATTTATAAAAATAATTGAATCTTTACCGTACAAAAAAAATATATATATAGTTTTGAAAGATTTCTTTTTTTTAAAAAAATACTTTGTTATTTCCGTAATTTTTGCATTCATGAATTGTGTTTAAATTGTCGAAATACTTATACATGAATAAGGAATTGAATATGCCTAAATGTTAAGGGATTTGTTTCAAAGCTAGTACATTTTTTGAAAAAACGGAAATAACGGAATATAAATATGAATCAATATGAATGAATATTTTTTTCATTATAATCAATACAGAACGTTTTTTAAAATTAAAGTAAATAGTTTTAACAATATATAGAAGTATATCTATTACAGATAGTTTCTGTATGAAAACTTCACATCGAGACAACTATACAAAAGTTTTATGCTATGAGTCACGTGGCAGGTTTTTAATTTTTCTGGTTACGTTGCCCTTCCAATAAAAAGGATTAAAATGATGTAACACAGAATAATTTTACAATTAATTTAGGAACCTTCGTTTTTTGTCTCGTTATTTTTTTAAGACACACTTTTCATGGAAAGCGTACTTATCTTTGCTAATTCTTTTTTTTACTGCATCATTTTGGGCTGACAATGCTCCACTTAAAGTATAAAATGCTTACCGCAAAATCTAGCGTATGAAGCGCACCTATATTTTTAAGCTGCAATTTTTAATATTTCAGTATATTCGCCGTATAACGTACATCCGCTTTATTAAGAAGAAACATGAAATTTACATATGCAATGTTCGTATGTCTTGAAGTCATTTATTCGAGGTATTATAGCAGGCTTTTGTGAAGAATAGTATACTTCTAGAACTACAACCTTTTAAGTTCATAAGGAATGTCATTTCATTAAATAAACAATAAGTTGCAGAGAAATCTACTTTTTTTTCCTCAATGTTCATCTTTTTCTCTCTTTTTTAAATTTTTGAAGGTACTATTTTTATACTCGGTGTATAACGCGCACTCGTAAATTTCGATCTTATTTTTTGTGTTCAAGTGCGCGTTATAAGCTGGATTTTATGGTATATGCTTGTTGCACATGCACATCTACAACGCATGTTTGGTGCTCGTTGGTTCATATGATTAATCTTTCTTTATATTTCATTAAAGTATTACTTTTATGCAATCATGACTAATAAAATTATGAGAATATTTTTTTAAAATGAAATAAAAAATTTACTCAATTTTTTCTGAGTCTAAACTTGTCTTGTTTTTCAGAACAATGAAAGAAACAACGAAACTGTAATTCAAATATGTTACGTAAAATATGCTATCCATTTGGTCAGCTTTTTCAACTCATAACCTTCCCTTCTCAAGTTATATAAGAGGTTATCGTATACAAGCGAACAAAACATTTAATGATCCCCTATCGCGTTAATCAACAGGTGAAAAAATAAAGAATAAAAAAGTGAGAGAAAGGGTAAAAAAAGATTGACACGGATCTTAAGAATTTGTATCTGCTGTTATGTAACCGCGCAAGCGATTCACATTCGCTGGTAATAAATCGAACATCCTTTCTCTTTTGTCACTTGCAATACCTTAAATCTTTCTTTAGACTTTTCGAGAATCAAATCACACATTAAAACTCGTGACTGAAATTAGATTGGGACATAAGTAACCTGATTCTTTAATTTATTGTGATTCTTGCATATTTTTTCTGTCTTTCTGAAACTTATTAAAAATTGAGGAGCTCTTTATGTGAATTGTATCAAATTTGTCTGGCCTTTGAAAGTAATATTAATAATTTCTTTTACTCACTCGAGAAAAAGGATTTTATTATAAGAAAATGTTGTAGCTTTTAAAAGTCTGTGATAGAAGAAGAGAAATTACAATTACGCTCAAATTTCTTGTATATGAAATAAATTTAAAATTCAATTTCCAATGATTTTATCTAAATTATTACAAATATTCAGTTACTGAATCATTAGAATAGTATAAGATTCTTTAAACACTGATTAAAAATAAAGATTGATTCTGTTTCTCTGGAAATATATTATTAACATACAGAAAACAACATATTTAAAAGTAAAGCATTTTATGCATTAATAATAATGTAAAATATGCTGCAAAATATTTTATTTGCAAAGTACTTGCATTTGAATGAATTTAAATAATTTAAAAATACACTGAATGATGCAATACAGCTAATAAATACACTAACAATACACATTTTTGACGTTAAAATAGCATTTATTTAAAATTCTTAATAAATATAAATTATTTGTTTAATTCAAAGTAAAGCTAAATTAATACGTAAGAAACAGAATTTTTTAGAGATCGCATTTTCGAAATATTTGTTTCAAACTAAATGCATGAAGAGACTCGGGGGAAAATTTAAACAAACTTCTTTTAGACTCATTTTGAGTATTAATTAATTTTTCAAAATAATAAAGATCACATATGGCTACTATACAGAAAACATCTTGAAATTTTATTTTGTATATTTTAATTTAGTTAAAACTTTTATAGAAAAAAAAATTCAAATATGATACGTGAAAAAGACGTGGCCCACTTTTTTAAATTTCAAACAGCTTTAAAATATTTCGTATTGCAGTTGTTTCTCTTACAATGTTGCTAATACATCTTGTTCATGTTTTATAGATATATTCATGAAATGCTTTCCTTGTACGTCTATGAATTTCGATATCTCAATCAGTTTTTGAAGAGAAAATTCTGAACATGAAAATCAACGTAAAAATAAAAATTTTAGAAATGTTTGGAATAAATGCACACCTTAAAAAGTTTTCCATTTATAGTTTTAAAAATATAAATTTTATTTAAATTACATTTAAAGGTGCTGTGTCGGACTGAGGAAATGTTGTATATTCTGTATCTTATGTTGAAGCATTGGTAGAAATGCTATGAAAATTGTTTTAGATTCTTTAAATTTCTTTTGTTATTTAATAAGGCAACATGATAATAAAGGGTGTTTTTTTTAGAGGTATAGAACTTTAAATTGCAATAAAACAACGATGTATTATTCGATTGACATGAATTTTTTTTATTCGAAAGATAATCTTGTGGCATTACATTTTAAATATGATTTCTGGCATAGGACTGCCACGGCTGGCTCGGATGTAGTCCAATCTGGACGTCAAATTTTCGAAGACTTTTTCCAACATTTGTGGCCGTATATCGGCAATAACACAGCGAATGTTGTCTTCCAAATGGTCAAGCGTTTGTGGCTTAACCGCATAGACCAATGACTTTACATAGCCCCACAGAAAATAGTCTGGCGGTGTTAAATCACAAGATCTTGGAGGCCAATTCACAGGTTCAAAACGTGAAATGAGGCGGTCACCAAACATGTCTTTCAATAAATCGATTGTGGCACGAGCTATGTGACATGTTGCGCCGTCTTGTTGGAACCACAGCTCCTGGACATCATGATTGTTCAATTCAGGAATGAAAAAGTTAGTAATCATGGCTCTATACCGATCACCATTGACTGTAACGTTGTGGCCTTCATCGTTTTTGAAGAAGGATTCCACCAGCCCATAAAGCGCACCAAACAGTCAGTTTTTCTGGATGTAACGGTGTTTCGACATACACTTGTGGATTAGCTTCACTCCAAATGCGGCAGTTTTGTTTGTTGACGTAGCCATTCAACCAGAAGTGCGCTTCATCGCTAAACAAAATTCGCTTATGAAAATCGACCATTTTTTTCGAAATAAAATTGCACAATTTGAAAGCGTTGTTCAGGCGTGAGTCTATTCATGATGAATTGCCAAACCAAACTGAGAATAAATCACTTGACAGCTGTTAAATCGGTCGCCATGTTGGAAAGTAATGCCAACTTAAACTTCTATACCTGAAAAAAAAACACTCTGTACTACTATTTAACTTTTTGTATTGGTTCTATTAATGTCTCCATTCCTTTAACCAACTAGTGTAACATACACATCACACATTCAAATTTTGAAATAACACTTAAAACTTATTCCTAAGTGGTTTTCAGCTCGGTGATTCTGAGCTAAAATATTATCGTCACAAACCCAATATTTTCTTAATTAGAAGTTCGTATATTTGCACATATTTAATAAAAATCAATGAAAAAAAATTTGCAAGAACTTAAAAGAAATTTAACACAAAATTTTTCCCAAGTTTTTTTAAAAACGAAACATTTATTGAATTTTTGGAAAATAACTTGACATTTTTCTTTGCATTGTTTTTCTAGCATCAAATTGTCAATAAATTGTTCGATGTCGTCCATTTTGTTATCCATTTTCCCATTAGAATTTGTGTCTAAATAACTGCGCAAATTTTTCATAATGCCCGTCTTTTCGGAAGATTTGGGAACAGGAGTAGCATTATTCATTTCATTTCCGTCATCGGAATCTACATCAATGATATTTTTTTAGGTTTCAACAAAATCTAAAATGTCTTTGTCTGCCATAATTGGGACTGTACACACATTACATTATATACTGTAATGAATTCTTATGATAATGCAATAGGACAGTCCAATCCTGTTGATATTTTCCGTATTTTGTTCATTCTCAGAAGAAAAATCTTTTTTGTGTTACACGATTTTCATTTCGTATAAAGAGAAAAAAGTGTGGGAACATACATAGTACTTTGTCGGGACTGTTGTACACTCATGTCCATAAATTAAGGATAATTCAGAATCACACAGAAATTGAACTCTAAAATAAAAATTTCACCTGTGTGTAGAATTATCACACACATCTTGAAGAAGAATACGCAAATTACAGGAAACCACCAGATGGTGGGGATAGTACGTCACAATTACGAGAGAGTAAGAGAGGGGTACATAAGGAATGGTGGCAAAGAAGTAAAATTGTTCACACACACTTTAAAAGCCTTTCAGTGCAATAACTGCATAGTTATGGCTCAAAGGAAGCATTTGGAGGACTTTTTACGTGGTAGAATTATTGGACGACTGGAATGTGGACGTACATAGCTGGAAGTATCCGAAGAGCTTGGAATCACCCATAGTGTCATCACCATGCTTTAGCAACGATTCCAAGATGATGGTAATGTGAGTAGATGTTACAGCATAGGTCACCCCCGAGTTCAACGCTGAATGAGGACCGGTATTTGGTAGTCACTGCCAAAAGAAACAGACGGAGCACAACATCAGACCTGTCTCGTCAGCTACCGGTACGACAGTTTCAAGGCAGACCGTGTGCAGACGCTTAGAGCACATTGGTCTATATTCTCGTAGGCCTGTCAGATGTGTTCCACTTAACGCAACTCACTGCCGCCTAGGATTAACCTGGAGTAGAGAGCATGCATTGTGGACACCACAACAGTGGTCTTGTGTAATGTTTTCCGACGAGTCCAGGTTTAGTTTGCAGTCTGATTCTCACCGGCCTTTAATATGGAGAGCACCAGGTACCCGTTACCACCAAGAGAACACTATTGAACGACACCGTTAAGGTGGTGCAGGATGGCTCGCGCGCGTTTGGGGAGGAATTATTCTTTGTTCCAGAACTGACCTGCATGTTCAGAGTGTAACGATGACCGGCCACATCTATCAGGATGGCATTTTGGAACAACATGTACGTTTGTTTCGCGGCGCCATGGGTGCTGAATTTCTGTTTATGAATGACAACGCTCGTCCTCTCCGTGCAAACATTGTAGACGAATGCCTTCAATCGGAGGATATCACCCGTATGAATTGGCCAGCATACTCACCGGACTTGAATCCAATAGAGCATGTGTGGGATATGCTTGGCCGAGAATTGCAGCCCGTCAACCCCCTCCCACCTGTCTACCGGAACTTCGGAGAACATTGCTTGATGAGAGGTGTAATATTCCTCAAGATCAGATTGATAATTTGATACCCAGCATGCCTAGGCGTTGTAAGGCCTGTATTGCATCGTCCGGGAGACATACTCCGTATTAACCATCATACTAACCATGTTCTACAGTTTTTTGTAAATAGGTTCTTTTTCGAAATTTGCTCCAGGGAGTAAAAATCGCAATTTTTATTAATTATGTCTAACATATAGCATCTTTTTTTCTCTTTACCTTGTGTTTAATAAATAGACTTTACAAAAAAGTCAAATTTGCTTTGCTTCTGTCTCTTTCTTTGCCTGAATTTTATTATCCTTAATTTATGGACATGAGTGTATTATTTCGTGCTAACAGATATTACTTAATAAGCGTTTACACTTTATAAACGTATTTAGTCTTATATATATATATATATATATATATATATATATATATATATATATATATATATATATATATATACATGAACGTGGATAGCAAAACGGCGTGGATAAACGTGGATAATATAAACATCAAATTTGCAGGAAAGATAGAAGAGCTGGTATATGCAATTGATTAGCATTTAAGCGTCAGCCAACGACGCAAGTGTGGCATCTCAGCACTGTATAAAAGGAAAATTTCGAAGCAGTTTTCTTATTCGAAAATCACATTTGAACATTTGTTGTTTATCAAAATATTGCGTTATGTCTCGTCCAAGAAGGAGATAGGACTAATGGCTCTTATCAGAATTCCATAGCAGTAGGAATGTGGCCTATCGAGAGCGCAATTTATCTTTCCACGATACTGCGACTTGCACTGGTAAGAATGCAACGACACCATTACTTTGCCGACCTAGCTACACAGTTCTGACCCCGCTAGAGTACAGTATATAATTTGAGTAATGAATTTGAATTAGTTCTGCTTGATTCATTTTATGAAGTTAGTAAAGATATTGCCCAAAATATTCCTGCGAAAATGTGCCAAAATAACATTGTAAAAACTAACGGGGGTGATTAATTAAGGTTTAGTTCGATGATAAATGCGTGCAAATGTGAAAACTCGATCATCGAGGGAGAAAGTTATGAAACCTGAACAGGATTTAGGCTTCGACTGATTGGCTGTTACGAATATCGGGAAGTTTACTCCAACAGACTCACAACTTTTTGGATGACGAAACTTTCATTAGCACAGAAGAACAAGCTTATGATGAAAAAATAATAATTGATAAAAAGGTACAATCAGAAAAAAAGCAACTTCTCAATGAGTAATATTCAAGAATTATTGAATGTCATTGGAAAAACACGTGAATTGATTGAAAGAAAATGATGCAAATGAATAGTATGAACAAAACAACATTAAAGAAAGATATTCTGTGTTAACGGAAGATGTACGAAAAAAACGGAAGACATGTAAATACATCAAATATTACTTTTCTGTGAGCCACAGTACTATGAATATTATTAAAATTGAACCTAGAAATCTCTTTGACATACACATCTAATATAACCAAAAAAAAAAACACTTACTAAGATCTTTCAGAAAGTGGGTCTCCTCAAGGACATTTGTCATTATACTGCTGTCTAAATTTAGACGATTTTAAACCATTCAGATTCGAATACTCTTTTAAAACTGAAAATGTACACTGCATGGTTAACTTTCATTAGCATGTGTAGCACATTGACTACACATTTAGGTAACCAAATTTATTGAAATTTGTAAAGACAGTTGCGAAAAATTATCATTCATAACAAATTGAGACACTCTTATATTGATTCATAAGCGATAATAGAATATAAGAAATTAAAGGGATCAAAATTTATTTTTAGTTAATTCTGTAACGTTTTGATTCTTGATATTCTACTTTAAAATGCGAAAAACATATTTGGAAAAGGATTGAATTTAAAATAAATATTACATTTGAGGCACACTTTATGCAGTGGCGTAACGAAGAATATTAGGGCCCCCTGCAAAGTCAGGTTTTGGGTCCACTAGAATCACTAGGCTTCCTCGCGATGCGGGAGTGTACGTTACACCACTGATTTTATAAATCTCACAAAAAGTGTGGAAAATTCGTGAAGTAAATCAAAAAAGGATTTGAAAAAAATTCAATATTTCAGAGTAGTAAAATCACTGTATGTAATAAAATAGTATCATATAAAAGATTTATCACATGCTCTTACGGCTACCTTAGGAATACGACTTGAACACAAGTGTTTTATATGTATTTATATAAAAAGTCTTTCATTAATGACTGCTACTATCATCGATGGTTCAGTTAATCAGTGGTAGAATGCTTTTATATCAATCAACTTTCATATCATCACAATCCGTTAGACTCAATTAATTTCAATAAATCATCGAATACAAGTGTAAGATTAAATAATAAGTTTAATGGAATATGGAGTGCGTCTGCACTCGGTCACGTACAGAAGATCTCTGGTGTCAACAACACATGTTATTACAAGCAGCGCCCTCTATACTGAGGGGGGTTCTACCATTACTCCCCACTTAAACTCCTGCGGAGTTTACATTAAGATAATTCAAATTCTAAGGTAATTTAAGTAAAATTCATGCAAAAATGAAATAATACAAATAAAATTCATGCAATGTGAAATAATACAAATAAAATTCATGCAATGTGAAATAATAAAAAAATAAAATCCTATGAATTCAATTCTCAAATCATATTCATCATCAATAATTCTGAAATAAAATTAGCAATTCTTAAATCACATGCATATCAATAATTCTGAAATAAAATTAGCAATTCTTAAATCACATGCATATCAATAATTCTGAAATAAAATTAGCAATTCTTAAATCACATGAGTTATCAATAATACTGAAAATCAAATTAGCAATTATGTAAATAGAATAATATAAAGGTTAAAGTTCAAGAAATTGTAAAATGTGTTCAATTGTTCTTCTCTACAGCTGCAGGATCAACTGGAATAGGTAAAGGCACTACCTTTGTGATGGCTCGTTTTAAAATACCTGTTGAAATTTTCACATTAACTACTCTTACAAGACCATCACTACCGGGAAATACTTCAAGAATACGCCCCATAGGCCAGTCCAGGGGCTTGGTGTTGGGATCCTTTAAAAGAACTAGCTGATTCTCCATCAAGTTAGGATTCTGTTCACTCCATTTAGCACGGGTCTGCAGATAGGTCAGATATTCGATGCTCCAACGGTTCCAAAATTTGTCTCTCAGAGATTGAACGAGTTTCCACCTGGAATGATAGGACAAAGAATCCGAAGCAGTATATGGTTCAGGAAAGGATGAAATTGCACAGTTCGTCAAGAAATGCCCCGGGGTCAAAGGGTTAAGATCATTGGGGTCCGAAGAAAGTGGAGACAAGGGACGTGAATTCAGAACTGCTTCGATTTGTGCCATCAACGTAGTTAACTCTTCGAAGTTCATGATAGCTGATTTCGCTACCTTCAATAAAATGCGTTTCATGGACTTAATGTTTGCTTCCCACAATCCACCGAAATGGGGAGAAGCGGGTGGAATGAAGTTCCATTCGATTCCCTCTTCCGCGCTGAATAGTTGAATTCTGTTGGACTTGCAAATTTCGTTCCATTCATTAAGAATGTTTCTTGCTCCCTTGAAGTTCGTTGCCTTTGGCAACATCATTTGATGTTTTGGAATTCAGATAGGGTTGAATAATCGACCTCGCGGCTTGTAACAAATATCTTTTTGTATTAATTCTTTTAGAAAGAAATGTTCCTAAATCGCTGGAATCAAAATAGAATATATCAGATTTTTCATTCCAACCAACTCCTAAGACCTTTGAAGCTATCAACGTGTTCAATGACTCTTTATGTTCATCTACTTCAAAATTTAAATTTTTTAACCTTTGATTTAGCTCGGAAGAGTTGGTTCTCCATTTCCGAAGATCCATACTTGCATCTTCCAAAATTTGTTTACTTTCTATGCAGGTCGTCAAGGCTGCTTGGACACTGACATTTCCACACAGAAAATCATCAACATACAATGACTGGTTAAGATGGTTAAAAGTATCAGGAAAAATATCCGCATATTTTTTAAGATGATGCTTTATCGTAGCTGCAAGAAGAAATGGACTTGATTTTACTCCAAATAAAACCCTAGTCATACGGAAAATATCAAGCAGTTTGTTTTCTAAATCAATTCCTGATTTTCATCCCAGAAAATCTTGTAAAATCCCTTTCACTTTCGTCTATCTCAATCATCAAAAATGCCATTTTTATGTCAGCTACAAATGCAATTGGATTCACTCTAAATTTGATTAATAGAAAAAATAGGTTAGGTATAAAATTTAGCCCTGTGTGTAAACAATCGTTCAAAGATAGCTGTGATTTCGCATGTGATGACGCATCAAATACGATTCGCAATTTGCTTGTAGTTTTATCAGTACGTATTACTGCTCTATGTGGTAGATAAAAAATATTATGCTTTAGATTTTCTTCTTCAAATGAAACGCGTTCTATGATTTTCTCAGAAAGATAATTATTTACAACTAATTTGTAATCCTCAAATAAAGAACTGTCATTTTTAAAACGTGATCTTAACTTTAGAAATCTTTTCCTAGCAACCTCTTCATTATTTTCTAATAATGTTTTCATGTTAGGTTTCCAAGGGAATTTAACTTTATACCGCTTATTTTGGTATGAAATTCCCGCTTCAAATTCAGACATTATATCATTATCAATATTTTCCTCATCGGACACCTCTGCTTCTATTCCTAAGTTCTCTAAATTCCAAAATTCACTAAGCTGTTTAGAAATATTGGATTCATTAACAATAACACTCAATGTTAAAAGGTCCTCAGAGAATCTGTACTCTGCCCTTGTAAAGACCACCCGAATAATGTTTCTACTGTCACAAGATTTTTGTTTAGACGCGTAATTCTAACTGTAACTACTTGATAATAATAGTCCGCACCAATAAGAATTGATATTTCTTTATCGTTAAATTCATAAGAATCGGCTAATTGTACATTTTTTAAATATCTAAATTTTTTATCAATATTTCTATCAGGAGTCGGTAAATTCGTGATAGAAATATGTTCTGTCTCTACCGCCTCTATTTCAATGCACAAATTTGGATCATCCCTGTTTTTCAATTTTATTTTAACTATATTTAAAGTTTTTGTTTCAGTTTCTTTAGCACCAAATGTGCAAATGGAAAGGTTTTCTTTTCTAAGAATTGGAAAGTCAAATTTCTCAGAAGTACTCTTTAAAACAAAACTTCTCTGTGAACCATTATCTAAAAATAATCTAACAACTTCTTGTTCATTTTTGACATCTATTAATGCGGCGCATGTTTGTAACAATACACTATTTACTTCTGTTTTAATTACTGTTGAAATTACATTATCAGTGTCCCTTTTCGGAGACAAGTCGTCATCATGTCGATTCCGAAAACATATTGAGAAATGGTGAGACCCATTACAAATAGGACACGACTCCCTCTTAACACATTCCATTGCTCTATGACCGGGCGACAAACATAAAAAACAACAGCCCTTCTTCCTTAAAATTTCTCGCTTTTCGTGAGCACCAAAGGAACGGCAAGTGTCGAGTTCTCATGACCTTTGTTGCAGTATAAGCATTTTCGGCTTCTAAGTTGTACTTTCTCCAAAGGGGTGGGAAATGAATGGGGTCGGAAATGTACTCTATTCGGGGGTGGCTTCATGCGTTGTCCGAGGAAATAGGAGCCTTTATTTTTTGTTCTGTCTTGCGGTAGAGGGGAATAATGACATAGTTTATGACTGTTTATTTGAGAAGCTCGTTCCCTACTACGGATTTCTAAGTGTAGGAACTGTAACAGAGCGCTCAGGTCAAACCCTTCGTCCTTTTGAGAACGATTGAATTCCAAAACGAGTTCCGAGGGTATCTGTTTCAACAGGATGGGTGTTAATAAGTTTGAGTAGGATTCTCCTTTAACTCCTAAACTTTCAAGACTCCTTATTTGCGTTTCTGCTCTATCGTACAAATTTCTTAAGCCCACAATATCTCAGTAGGGTTTCTAACAGGTGTTAAATTTAATAAATTGCTCAAATGAGCGTTAATTAACATGTTTTTATTTCCAAATCTATCTTTTAATAAATCAAGAGCTCTATCATAATTATCATCAGAAATTGGAAATCCATTAATACAAGCAAGCGCATTACCACATAAATATGATTTTAAATAATTTAATTTATCAACTTTGCTTAGTCTATTGTTTTTATGAATAGAGCTTTCAAATAAATTATAAAAATCTAACCATTCAGAATAATTTCCAGAATACTTATTTATATGCAATTTAGGTAAATTTATGTTCATACATTCAAAACTATTGGAATCAATAACTTGGATATTTCGAGAAACTGTATCAACCTGGATAGAGTCAGAATTTATTCTCCTAATTTTAGAAGAAAGCTTCGTTTTCCAAAATATAATCTTCTCTTTAATTTCTTCTGAAGCTTCTATATCTTCAGTAATAGTGTCAACAGACAAACGGTCTTCAATTAGTGTATTTAATAAACTTAAGTTACTTTCTTTATCATTTAATTGCTCTATAAAAGCTTCAAATTGATCAACAGGTTCATTTTCATTGTTGATCTTTCCTTCAATTTTATTTATCAATTTGTCAACGAAGAACGTACCGCAGTACGCTTCTTTTTAAATTTTGAGAGATCTTCTGACATTTTAATCTTCTATTCAGGTATAATTCAGTTTTTCAATAAAAATTCGGCTTACCTGAATTCACTGTCGACGATGATATTCCAACCTCTTGGTCGAGGGTATCAAAAATGATTCTTTCATCAATTTCATCAATTTTCATTAATTTCAGGCCGTTGCACCAATGCTACTATCATCGATGTTTCAGTTAATCAGTGGTAGAATGCTTTTATATCAATCAACTTTCATATCATCACAATCCGTTAGACTCAATTAATTTCAATAAATCATCGAATACAAGTGTAAGATTAAATAATAAGTTTAATGGAATATGGAGTGCGTCTGCACTTGGTCACGTACAGAAGATCTCTGGTGTCAACAACACATGTTATTACAAGCAGCGCCCTCTATACTGAGGGGGTTTCTACCAATGACTTTATACTCTTACGGCCATTAAAAGGGCAACATCAGAAAGAAAATAACAAAACTTTACTTATTGTATGCATTCAACACAGTAGAAAGAAAACAAGCGATTGTAAATTCGTAGGCAATTCGGGGGTATACACATAGTACACATAGCTGCTGCATCTGGCAAATAAAATGGCTCAAGTTAGGTTGGTCAGTCAAATGGGTTTAGAAGACAAATACTGGCAAGTAACTCTATCATGTTAGTCGAAAAGTGGTGACTGCTTATCTTTCGGCAACCCATGAACTGATGTTTTCACTGTGTGAAATATCTGGAGAACGTGCTGGCCAGGGTAACACTCGACATCCTCTAGATCAGGACACGGCTCAAACCTACATTTTGTAATATTGAAAAATGTCTTCGAGGTTTTGACGGTAGAGTATAGCACTTGCTTTAAGATTTGAGGAATGCAACGCTGGCTATTCAGATTACCAACGATGGTAACAAGATTTTTTTGTGTCCGTGTACCCAATGCGTATCAGATGGCGTATCAAACATAAGCAGACCACGTCTGTTATCCACAGTACTTCCAGATACGGATAAACCCATGACGGTGCTGCAAGCAGAACTGAGACTCGTTTGAAAAGGCGACATGGTACCACCACTGTACCCAGTTTCCTATTTTGGCTCCTCATTGTAAAATAGGAAACTGGTACAGTGGTGGCTCCCGCATCTTTATGCCGTTAATATCAAGGGAATTCCTAATAAAAGGATTTACTTGCAAACAGTCCAGGCTGCTCCAAAAGCCGTCGCTCTGCTCTTGTGGATACTTGTCGTACTGCAAACAAGCCCACTTCCTGACTCGGGATCTGTGATATGGCTGTAGGATTCTGTAAGGTAGACATAACATGTCTGTCTTCTCAGGTATTAGCTAAGGAAGGTTGTTGAGATCCTACATGGCGTTCAGTATGAACATCATGAGCCTATCAATTCCATGTGTGCATGAAGTCGTCAGATTCGAATCAGTGCAAATAGAAATATTGAGGAACGATAACTCGTGTTATGCCTTGATCTTAACACTTTCGAATTCCAACACAAACTGGTAGCCATTTCTCCTTCTTATGCGACAAATAACACTCTCTTCTCACAACTAACCAGCATTCAAAAGCTACTTCCAAGTGAGAAACACACTGCATTACTTTCGTTTCATGCAGAGTTTGAGACGCCCTTTCGCACTCATGCATCGTTTGATTGCGCTTAAATGCAATCATTTGCACTTATAAATGTGTTTGAGGTGATTTTTTTAATTAAAAAATCGATTGGTATAATCAGATATTTGTATGAACGAATTTGAAGTTTTATCTGCCTTTAAATAATTGTAGAAATATACGTACTCGAAAGTAAAAAAACTTCGTAGATATGTATTTATATTTTTGGCATGTTTAAGTATATTAATCAAAACAAATGAAGCATCACGTTTTCTCTATGTTTTTATTTAATTAAATGCATTTAGAATAATATAATGTTTGTCACGAAAAAAAAGTTGTATCGATTCTCCCAGTAATAATAAAAGCATTTTCTTATGAAAAAATTAATAATTATAAAATTTAATTTTACTAGAATAATTACAAGCTAAATTTTTGAAGCAAAAATTAAAATTCTCAGTTTTTTATTCTATAAAACAGTATACTGGAAATAGTTTTTGGTAAATTTTATTTGTTTTCTAGAGCTACAGTACCGCCATCTATGATTTAAGAAGGGCTGTATTTAGTTGTATAAAAAATTCATGGAACTATGAACTTTTTTACTATGTTTATTACAGAAGCATGTCCTACTGATATAAAAATAGCAATTCAATTTATACAATAGACGATTTCTTTATATGGATATCGAAAAAAAATTAATCATTTTTTTGTTCTAAAATAGAAATTAATGAGACATATTAAAAAAAATTTTTTTTGAATTTTTTTAACAAGGCATCTATTACATTGTAAGAAATTTATAATAATTAGAAAATGTTCATTACTTTTCCCCAATAAGGTACTTCAAAAAATTGAAACTAAAATACATTCTCGTCATAAATAGAATAGTATTATCCCAATTCTGCACAAAGATTTAAAAAATTGGTTTAAAATTACGGAATTCAAATTTTTTTTGTGTGTTTTTGGTTTTTAATATAGTATTATATTAAAACAAAAAAATGAGTTTTAATATTTTGATTAATTTTGCTTTGTCCAATGTTGTTTTGGTCTTACAGTGTTTATCCCCGTCCCCCATTATCCTCTTGATGCAGCTCAAGTGAAATATCTATCATATGTACGTGGCCCGGCGGGAAAAAGATGGAGTACCCCTGAGCTAGTCTATCCAAAATTAACAAGCAAGCAAGCTTGCAACAATGATGCGTTAATCGAGATGAATAGACCAAGAAACCTATCCAGAGATCACTAAAAAGTTAAAAATAAATTAAAAGTGAAAAAAAAACTTTTTTAAAAACAAGCTTTTTTTTATTTAAATGCTCTAACAAGAATAAAATAAACTTTTCTTTTAAAATTTTTTTTTGCTATCAACTTATAACGTCATTACACAATTTATGATATAAAAGCTTATCGCGAGATTTACCTGCGTAGATAAACAAGAAAATTAAAATAACTTGATTTGATTGATTTTAATTTTTAAAATTTTCAAACTAAGTAAATACGTGTACTTAAATCTTGCGACTAGCTTTTATATCATAAATTATGTAATGGCGTTATAAATTGATAGCAAATTTTTTTTTAAAAGAAACGTTTGTTTTATTCTTTTTAGAGCATTTAAATAAAAGCTTGTTTTTAAAAAAGTTTTTTTCTTACTTTTAATTTATTAATATCTTTAATGTGAATAAAATAATAATGTGTTTTAAGATAAAGACAAACTGTTATATAAGAAATACAAAATCTAATTAAAAGTTTCAAATATGTAAAGCTGGGGAGGAATTAAAACTATTTTTCAAGTTCATATCTTTGACCAAACATTTATTTTTCGATTTAAACGTATATTTCAAGATTTTGTTACATTCTACACTTTTGGAATTTCTTCTTTTTGCAAATCCTTGACTAATCACGTAACTAATTGCTTCCGAACATATTTTTCATTGCTGGAATAAATCTTCTCGTTCGAGTAAATGGTTTATATTTTTCTTTTTCCTAATTTGTTTTGACAAAACTTAAAAAGAAACTGTAATCCTATTAAAATGAAACTAGAGAATGGTTTCTAAACAAAAAACCAAAAAGGTTTTGACATTCAAGTCAACTGAAAAATAAATTCTACTTAAGAGTTCTATGTAAACTTCAGAATACGCATATTGATAATAGAACTTTCATTCTATCATTTACTTCAGTGCTTCTCAAACTTTCAATATTTATATATATATATATATATATATATATTCAATCATAATTTTCATCACAACCCCCCCCGCCCCATACAATAATGTATTGAATTCAATAATACTATACTTTGATGCTAAAGCGACAATACGACTTGAACCTTTTAAGTACCACCAGCGTATACAAACGTGTCGCTCAGCCAAAGCGTCGATTGCCCGGACGTATATATACGTCTTTCTGAAGTACGATCTTTTCTGTCAATGCTGTCTATAAAATTACTCCAAAGTTTTGGAATGCAATGAAATGACTTTGAGAGTGTTTACGAAGGATTTTTTTTTACTTATTTCAAAGGATTTGTTTATATATTCCTCCCCATCATCACATACGTGCGCCTACATGGAATAGGGCGGCATTCGGGGGCGTAACTTTAAATCGGCAACTAAGGGATTAATTATAAACCGTACAAATTATCAAGATAAATGTTAATTTTTGTATATAATTTTATATATGACAAGCTCATGGGGGTCAATGGTCATTATTAAACTTGTTCTTAACTTAGTATTCTTAAATTAATTATAAAACACATTGCGCTATGCTGATACATGTATAAGTATACTATATCAGCGCAAATGTGCATTCTGATTTTTATTATGTCAACATGTATTTTGTTTTTATTTAACTTTCAGTAAATTATTTTCTTAAATGATCTTTTTTTTTCGATTTTTCAACATGTTTGCTCCCTCTCGTAGAGTTATCCCGGCCCCTTAAGGAGGCGCGCCCTACAGTTTGAGGAACGCTGATTTACTGTACAAGAGGAGAAAATTGTTTATATATATATATATATATATATGTGTGTGTGTGTGTATGTGTATAATAATTCCCCCTAGCATCCTTTTAATTATCTCTTTTTAATAATATTCAAATAATCTTTTAATTATTTGGTTCGAAACTAACACCCTGATCTTAATCGTAATCGACTAATATTATTACATCATAAATCCCTTTCCCATCCATTGTAACCAATCAGAGCTCTTATTACAAAAATGTCACGTGGTCTTCAACGTCAGGTATAGAAACCGAAGTCTCTGGAAATCTCTCTCTGCTCGTTTCTCTGTAGGCATGTAGCTAGCCGGCTGCTTTGTGTTGTAGTTTCTCTGTCTGTGTTACGTCGTCCATGTTCATCGTAATTAATATGCCTAGGTGTTTCAAGATATTCACTAAATTGGTTTTACTAATTTACCAGACTGCCTCGTCGATCTTTCCATTGAAAATGCATCAACATTCAGAAAATCACATCACCGGCCACGCCCTATCCTTTGGTTCGCTACAGTAATAACAACCACTCGCCACGACAAATTATGGCACTGCTAAAGTTTTATTATTACACACACACGCACACACGCACACGCACACACACACATATATATATATATATATATATATATATATATGATACAAATACATCGTATTTTTTAATTGTACTACACGAAAGATGATTTTAAAATATTGACAAATTTGAGGAATATTTCACAGCTATTTTATGATAATAGTTACAGATAGCCTATTGATATATATTGATTAATTGTTTAATTAATATAACATTTAAGCAATGCAATTCCATTATTAGTAAGTAACTTCCTGACTCATACGTACTACATAATGATTCGAGATTTCTCAATGTACGAGTAATGTGTAAATTTGTAGTTATTCCACAAGATAGTAGTACATGGCTTAATCAAGACTTAAGCTCGAGACACATTGTGAATTGTTTCAGATATCTCGTCTATATGCAAAATTAGTGACGAATTACCAAAGCATCTAAGTGAAATAATTTAGTTATAATTTAGAAAAAAATCATCTAACATTGTCATTACATTGAAGTATATTATCAATTCAATTTTCAAAGCTTTCAGTCGCACAATACATGCTACTTCTGCCACAAGATTTAGGAAAAACTTAAATCCAACAAAAACAATTAATTTTGGGAAATAATTTTAATTAAAAATTTTAAATATCATCTTATTTTGGCATCTCATAGAAATACAGTTAAACAGAAAATATAGTTTAAACTTTAATGGAAACAATTAGTGAGTTGTCAAAAAATTCGGACCTCCTTAATAACTTGCGCCATTCACAACGCATTTGAGTAAATTTGAGTGAATTTTATTAACGTCTCTATGAAAATAAAGACAAGAGCCATTGGTGACAAACCACGCAATTTTGGGTAAACCTGCTATAAATAGTAATGGCTCAAAAGGAGCTAATTATGATGCAAAAATAAGTTAGCATGTTTAATTAATTACAGGGTAGAATTTTTCCATAGTACCCAATTTTTTCCTCCTGTTTGATTTACATCTTAAAAATAAACTTTAATCTCACGTTTCGTAAGGTTTGCATACAAATATCTCACAGGAAGAAGGATGAAAAATTATTCCAGTTCCTGACTTGCTTCACCTTTTGTGTGAAAAGGTTGATCTACTGTGTGTTCTACCCACCGATTTCGCCAGACTTTCTTTCGTTGCCCTCCAGTGAGCAACAGTTTCTCTAAATTTAAATGAATATCTTATTCATTTAGTTCTCAAATGTTTTCTACTCAGTACTTTCAAACTAAGCTAATGATAATTGTTTCCACTTCCAATAACAGAAAAAATTTCAAAGAATATTATCATAAAAAAAGAATTATTAAATATTATTACATAGAAGAAAAGAGCTGTAAGATATATCAAAATATTTACAAATGTATATTTGTGAGTCATGAAACCCTGAAGTCCCAAATCTGATGCAATTATCGTCAAATTTAAGAATATATCCAAGGTTGTGGCGTATTTAAGTGCTATTATATTTATATATTACCCATTCTAATTTTAGTACGTGCTCACATATACTAAGCAACACATTACTATGATTACCTGACGCGTTGCCTTAATTGTGACTATTGGGTCACAGTGTTGCCACTAAAAGTTTAGGTTTGCAAAAAAAAGGAAGTTGAGTTCCTGATATAGTTATATAGATGAGGTGCATTGTGAATACTATGTGGGAGGGATAATGCAATTGAACCGATTCTGAATGAGTATTGATAGTAGGTGCTCGTATACGTGAAACAAGCATTTGAGGAACTACAATATTTGTATAATGTTAGGAAGAAGCTGTATTGAAATTGTATCAAACCTCGAATGTCAGGCAAAATATTGGATGCAAGGGGTAAATGTTTGGAAGGAATAGTGAGAGAAAAAAGAATGGTACAGTGCAACAAATTGCAACGTATCTTAGTTATGGATAGTTTCAAAGTATCATTGTTTGCATAGTTGTTTAATTAATGCATTATAATCAACAAAATATTCGATCAAGCACTTACTGTAATGCTAGTGATTTGTTCCAATGGCAATGGGTGCCTTCTGCAAAATAGCACTTTCTGCCATAGCGCGAGTGTTAAACAAGAATTTGTTTCAGGAAATGACGAAATTTTAATTTGTTGAAATTGATACTACAGTCGCCAAAACTCAATCTTGTAGAATATTTGTATATTGACGTTGAAACAGCCGTACAACATCTGGACTCTACAATCATAAAATTTCAAGCTTTTGAAAGTCATATTCTTTAAATATGGCCTCAGATTTGACACATAGCCTATCAACAACTCTAAAAGTCCATTCCAAGCCAAATCAAAGCTATATGTAATAGATGAGAGATAATCCAATGAGATTTTGATGGAGTAGCTGCAATGTTAAGTGGCTACTCAGCGTTCGTCAACAAGTTCCAAAACATTTCTTCTATTTTCTACCAAAAATGATGGTCATTTAGAAGGATTTCGATAAAATCCTTCTAAGCAACCATGAAATACATAATTTTGATTTACGAATAATGTAATACGTATTCTTGAAAAGAGAGAGTTTCCTGAATTTGATTTTAAATATTTTTCTACAGCATTTTGCTAATATTTGCAACATGTTCATCACTAACTTCAAATTCTTTCCATTGATAAATGGTTGGATGATCTACGAGCTCGATTTTGCCATCTTACGCTTCATGACGTTGAAAATGCAACACCAAGAAAGAGTGGTCAGAAAATGATGTAAATTACAGAGTAGGGATGGTGAGCGATAACAACGTACAGTACAAAATATGTGAAATGCTCAGATCTTCGACCTTCGTTGAGAATAATATAAGGGGGAGGGGTGAATGAGCATTATCCTTCTCCTTATTTTTGACAGAAAAATTATTGTGAATTTATTTTTTCTTCTCTCAGAAGCAGAATATACCATACTGTCATCAAGGATATAGACATGCGTTTATGAAATGTAGGGTGTATGAGCTAGGAAGGACAGGTTGGTGCATATTCTATATTTCAGCTCACATCTATCTGGATGTGTCTATGGTGCTCCAACTGTGGATGATTGTATCAAGGAAATGTGGCTGGAGATGCCTGTGGGGTCAAAGTGATATCAATACGCATAGATTGACGTATCTATCGACAAGCGGTTTTGATCTGGCAACCTACTGCTGCTAACATTTTGCAAGTCACCATTGAGGGTCGCATATTAAAAAAGAAAATTACTCATCATTTAGTTGCTAGTGCCGGCACTCTTAGCGTTCAATGACATTGATCCTACAGCGCAGACACCACAGATTTTCCGTTTGAAATCATACCGGGCTAGAGAGATTGGTCAAAGGAACGACATAGGTTCCTGTTTTCAGACGATTCACGCTACTGTGTGTCTACTAGAGTTGTCATGCACGAGTGCACCGACTTGGTGACAGATCCAAACCGCAAGAGGCATCACCTGTGGCCAGTGGCGCACACAAGGGAGGGGTCCTGGGGGTCCAGACCCCCCAAAGCCCTTGATTTTTTTCCCGATTGATTATAATTCTAAGTATATAGTACGCAAAATTTAATTAATTACTTGTTATTAATGATTAATTTTATTAATTAATGCTAATTATTTATTCAATAATTAGTTTTTTACTATGTTTTGTTCCCGAAAATCGACAAAATCAAAAGGAGCATGATACAAGAATGGTGAATTTTCGACCCCGGACCCCCGCAACCCCTTTGAAACATTCCTGTGTGCGCTACTGCCTGTGGCTCTTATTTAGAGCACTATGATGGCCCAATGCTATGTGGATTATATGTTTACGCCAGTAAAACTGCTCTTCTTTAGGAAATCTCCTAGTGTCCTTTACCAGCGGGATAACTCCCGATTGCACGCTGCACGTATCAACCACGTACTCTGCAAGATGTTTTAAGGGCTAGAATTATCCCCCTGAATTGTCACCAATCACATACTTTTGGGACGTAATTGGACACTTTGTGTATGTCTTGCCATAAACGCCTGCAGAAGACAAACTGTGGTAATGAATCACAGGGAACTGAGAGCCATGTTTCTACCAATTGACACAATTTAAACAAAAACTACTTGTAAAGTTTTTCGTTTTATATTCAATTGTCTTATAAAGACAAGTAATTCCTATACTAAAGTCAGAATCTTTATTACGGATATCAGATGGATCTTGAACATTAGCTGGACTTCAAAATTAAGAGAATTTGCAAATACTGCTTCGAAAAAAAGAGAAAAACTCTTGTACGCCGAATACGTAATAGCGTACGTGCGTGTGGGAGGACCTAATCGCAAGAACGTGAATTATAAGTGTGCGTGCCAAAATCCGCATTTCGTTAACTAGCACACCCATATGCTGAAATTTTTATTTATTTATTTTTCAGCAATAGGTTAATTAAAAATTCAAACGGTAAAAATAAGTAACCATCAACTTTTAGATGATGGAATGGGGTGGCAAGTTGTGGTTAGGCTAGAAGCATATTAGTCTCAAATGCAGATTTGTAGAGAATTCAATTTAACCCCAGCGTCAAGTTAAACTTAGAGAAACATTTTCGAGATACCGGATCCATCAAGAAAAAGTCTGATCCAGGTCGTCCAAGAGCCACGACGTCCAAAGAAGATCGCATTTGTCCATTATAGCAAAGCGTAACAAGGATGCTACAGCTTCTGATCTCTTTTGTGAATTGTACGCGACCAAAAGAACCCAAGTTTCAAGGGTAACTATTTCCAGGCGACTTCATGAGAGAGGGTTGATTGCAAAGAGACCTACCTGTTGCTTACGTACCATAACTTCTGTGAACAGGAGAGTCCCTTAAAATGGTAGATGGATAGCAGAGATTGGAACATGACTCACACAAAAGACCACCGTCCTCTTCACATATAAGTCCCGGTCCAGCCTATGCAGTGATTCTCGCTGTATTTTCATATGGAGAAAGTAAAGAAATCACTGCTTGCCCTCCAATGTACGAGAAATCGACCACTACGACTGAGGAGGCGGCTTGATGGTCTGGGCAGGCATCTCGTTGGATGGCCGTACCTAAAACCATGTCTTCGAAATAGGTATTGTAACTGTTGTGATGTACAGCGATGATGGCTTACAGCCCTATGTTTACCTTTTCACGGGTGCAGCTGGCCCTGATTCCGTTTAATGGATGACAACGTGAGGTCACATAGAACTCATCAGGTAGATGAACTTCTGAAAAGTCAAGACATTCTCCGGATGCGTTGGCTAGCCATAGAGAATACCTGGGACGATATAGGGTGAGAAATTGTAACTCGCAACCACAATATGAGAACTATCAAAAGCCTGAAAAGAACTTTGCTGAATGATTGGGACTAATTGTCTCTCTCTCTCTCTCACCGGAACTCATAAACTTCCATATTTCCAGAATGAAAGCACGGTGCGATATTTCTACATCTGCAAGAGGGTACCACACCTTAAATTAAACCATTGTTTTGTTCTGCTTTGTAATAGTGTTGTTTCATATCTTCTCTCTCTCTCTCCAATGAGTGCTACGAACAATCATGCGTATGTACTATAATTGTTGTTTTTTGTATTATATCAACCCAATGTACTAACCTAATTTCATTAAAATTTGTCTAGTAGTTCAAGAGATAATCGGCCAAATCTGAAAATTCCCTTAATTTTGAACACCAGTGTATTTAGAGGATTCCTGTATTGTGTCTGATCTTGGTAGGCTATTGCCCAACATTTTATTACAAAAATAGTAAGTACAATTTTCCTAGAAAACTTCTCTTTTCTTAATGAATCCTTCTAATTCTTAATCAATACTTGAAGCAGGTCTTTCTTTTCAACAGCGAGATGAAAATGTACTTTACAGTTCCAGCATTTCTCTCTCTCTCTCTATATATATATATTCTAGATTTCTTCTCTACCTTACTTTTTTCCACGCATATGAAGATTCGTTTTTTATTCGTTTCGTCCTAGAGAGACATTTAAAACAAATTGCAGAAATTAAACATTTATTTTAAAATTTATAAGCAAAATTTGCAGTTAAAGTTAGTAATGCTACTTGTAATTTTATTAGTGGAGTTACTTAAATACCCTAGAAATCGTTATTAAAAGCTATGTGTATAATCTCCCTCAATTATAGCAATTTCATTAGAAAAAAACTACCAATTTTAATATCTTTAAGTTGCGATAAATGCATAATTAAAACCTTATAAAATGAAATAAGAACTTAAATACAAATAATTTTCTCTCTAGTAATGTATTAGAGTGGCTGCAAGCAGTGATTTGACGAAATTGTCCTCTCAACTTTTAACTTAGATCTTTCATTTATTGGAAATAATAATATTAAAAGTACTTGCGTTTTATGGCACTTGCAGGAGTTTTTGAGAAATTCAATGACGTCAAACGCGCAGATAAATAAACGGATAGAAATAATAATATTAATAAAATGTCGAAGTTGAAAGTGTGTGATCATTACTTGTTCTCGAACTACATTATTTTTCTGTTTATACACATGTTTAGACTGACAATTTTGCTGAGTGTACTCACATTTTCGAAGGTGCATACAAACTTTTAAAATATGTACTACCCCCGAGACGGAATCTCCCATTGCCCCCTTTCCGGGTATGTATTACTGATTCCTGGTCTGAGTTAGGAACGTAAATCGAGGAGAATTAAGGACCATATATTAATTCACACTTTTACATAGCTATCCATTCATCCACGCGGTTCTTAAAAAAGAAAAATATTTCGAATATTTTGTGTGATAACGAAAGAACAATAAAAGCAAATAAAATCAATGTTTTTTCAGAAATGTTAAATCTTTAGAATGAAAAATTCTTACATATATAAATTTCTTTGTGAGTAGAGATAGTCTCTACTGTGTGCGAGTTCAGAGGGAAACATCTTTAAAATTATGCACATTCGTCTCATATTATACAATAGTAAGTTCGATGACACACACACAAAATAGCAGTTGTATCATTTGAAAAGCATGTAAAAACGTTGAAGCCAAAATATTTTATAATTAGCTAATAAATTAATGGAATATCTACCATCCGACATTAAAATCTATCCACCAATGGGAAAGAACTTTAAAAGCGACGAGAACTTTGGTATTTCAAACTGGCAAGTATCCTTAAGTTATCGTGAAAGAAGACACTGTTGATCGTGCGCGTGATTCATTTTGTAGGAGTCTTGATAAGTCCCTTAATCAAGCCAGTAACGACATTCCATTCTGTTCGAATACGTCGATGTATACGCGTGATTGATTTAAATTCCGTTAATCAAAGTACGCGCTGCATTTCTTATTGTGACATCCACATCTTTACTAATGAAGTTAGTGTAAAAAGTGCATCGTCTGTGATTGCCGAACAATGCGTGCACGTGCAGCCGATCGGACTAGATCCAAAAATTCTCGGATGGTTTTCCAATCCACCGATTAACAGTTTATTACATTCTGATGAGTAGTTCCGTAATAATAACCCATTACTTTTGAATACTTTAAGCCCGGGCACCCTGTATAGTCTCTTTTTATGAATACTGTTTTTAGTTTCATTTTTACATAAATAACCTATGGGAAGAGGAATAAAATTTACTGATCTTCAATGATCAAAGCCAATGCATTCATAGTGTCACTGTTCCGTGAATTTTATTTTCCATAACTCTAAGGGAGTTAGTTCATTAACCACCATTTCAAAACAATCAATTTCCATCCACTCAACAATTGATAAATTTGTTGAACAATGTAGAGTACCAATGAGAATTGCACCGCGTGTCATAGGTTTCCGAAGCCTGGTGTAGCTGAAATTTAGAAAATTCATCAACTAAAGTTTATTTACTAAACTCGTTCAAACATGCACGATGAAAATAAAAGCAGCGTTCTACGGTGCATAAATGATGTAAGATTTCTAAAGGAGTGACAAGAACAACCATATGCCTCGCCATTAATTGAAATCTGAAAAGATCCAACGTGAGGAATTATCATCCAGGTGGAGAGAAGCAAGAGCGGAATGGCTTCCACCAAGTGCAGAATTATGCCAAGGTGAAATATACCTAACACACTGCGTCCTTGAAACCTTATTATTTTTCTGTGAGTGTGTGTGATTATTTCCCTATTTTTAACTACTTAATCTTATGCCTTTTTATGGACATATATTGTTTAATTTGAAAGGGAAAAGTCTACCAATCTTCTTTATATTTAAAAAAGAAACAAAGAGTAACATTTCTCATACTTAAATATTCAAAGTAACATAAATTTATTACATATAGGTTGCTAATTCATTTCAGAGTCTTAGTTTTTCTTTTTTATTTGACCTACCTCATGACGTTTATTTACGGCTAGAATTATTGTTTTGAATTGAAATGAAAGTTTTACGGCTTCTAAAGAGCAATTTTATGAATTCAAACAGGTAATAAAAAGTAAAATTTCTTAACTTTAAAGGTATATATGTAGGCTTCTTTAAAGGATACTAAATCCTTTGTACAAAATACTTTTAGTTAACAACAACAAAATAATAATAGTTTTGCATTTTTTTGTTGTTGTTGAATTCAAAAGAAAAATTAATTAAAATGTCAGAAATGCACGCTTTAATATAATTCAAAACTTTAATTTTTTTGTATGATAATTTGTCTTTTTCCTTCTATTTTCGTGCAATGATTCCTTAATTTGAATTAAAAACTTATTCTACAGACGAAAATATATTTTTAGTATCTGTCAAAACACTAAGTTTCTAATTATGCAGTGTATGCGCAATCTGTGTATTAGTACATTCAATCAAAACAAATCTGCATGAAAAAACAAATTACATCAAAAAGCGGATTTAAAAGGGCAGAAACAATTGAAGAATCTTGAATTTATAAAAAGTTTCGTTGCATAAACTAGAAAGATTGAAAATGCCTTATATATAATTATTGTCTTATTTTCTAAGTATTAAAATGATTTTTCTTTCAGAAATTTTTGAAATTTTTCGTAATTTTAAATTTTGCGTGAAATAATAGCGAAATATTGTTTGAAAGGTCTTTGCAAATATTCAGTCAAAGTTTTGAACAGGAACCTGAAAAAAAATTCTTAAACAAGTAGAGATACAAGTAGTTTTAAAAATATGAGTTTTGAAAAACTTGCCTTTGCTTGTTACTATTTGTATATACATACTGGGGGTGGGGGGACCCTTGTCCGACTAACGGTGGACCGATCTCCATTGTTCAAATTATACAACTGTTTTCAATTCTCGGATAGTTCAAAGCTTTTATAACTGTTTTAGGATGTAAATTTTCAATTTATTTCTTCCTTAAAAATTTCTGTCTTTCGTACACTTTCCTCATTTCTTCTATTGTATTTTTGCAAAATTCGTTCCTGGCGCTCCTCTTCTGTTAAATTCAATATTTATTACCCATTTTTGCTTACTATATCTTATGTATAAATAAATTTATTACAACATCACGTGTGTAGAAACTTTTTATACAGAAAAATGTATGAAAAATATTTTTGATACATTATTTGATCTAAAAAAAATCATTAGAAAGCTAAACTTTTCATGGATAATTTTTAAGTAGTATGGAAAAATTGGAAATCCTATGAAAGCAGTATTATTTGAAGCATTTTGTTTTTCAATTTGACCAATAAATATGTTTTTATCATTTTCAATTGTTAAATTAAGTATCGTGCATTAAGTAAAGTTTCCATTGCGCTTAATTTTTTAAAAATAAATGCAAATTATGGTTTAAATATATTCCATTAGTATGCAAATATCATTATAAAAAATTGGACCTTGATTTTATTTAAAACACATAAGTTAACACACATTGAAACAAATTAAAACGTTGTTAGCTTAATTTAAAAAACATTAGTTAAATTATTACACAATTAAACAAAAACAAATTTCTAATCCTTTCAAAGATACATTAATGCCCGACAATCGTCCTCAAGGTCAAAGAGAAATAAAAAAGTGGTACGAATGGTAATAATAATAACTTGAAAATATTTGATCAGAAACGTGCTTATATTATGTAAGCGTATCATACATTATGTCATAAAATATAAAGTTGACATGACGTGAAAGCAAATTTTTTCTTTTGTAAAGAAGTCACATAAAACTGCAATATATTTTTCATTTTTTGTAAGGATATAATAGAATTTTCCTTTTGTGCAATGTATTTTACTACAAATTCATAGATTAACAATTTAAAAGCAAAAGAAAAAAATTAGATAAAAAGGTCATGTCATGTAATTAGAGAAATTTTGGTCTTTTCAGTTGTTATAAGGTTTTTTGATGCGTATGTTGGTGAAAATACGTGACATACGCAATGCATACATAAGTGAAAATACGTGACATACGCAAAGCATACGTAAATAAAAATATGTGACACGAAAATAATTATTAGCATGAAAAAAGGCGTAGTACTTTTATTGCAATAGAATCTACCTTTTTAGCCATTGGACATTTCAGAAAATTTCAGATGAATGTTACTGACAATTTTTTTTCCAGAATTCAAATAATATCGAATCCCATGCGATAAACTTTTATATCAATATTTTATTATAAGAAATTAAGTGATCTTTATTTTAGAAAAGCAGTAACGTGTTATAATAGAAATAATATCTACATACATTTACAAATAAGTTTATATCCATTCATATCTCGAAACATCTGGTTTTAACGAAAGTTTCCCGCCACTGCTAGTATCGTTTGTTGTAAACAGTTCACGCTGCCGTGTTTGGTCATATTTTGTCGGACGATTTTTGGCATTTGAAAGAAGTAGAATCACTCCTGAATACTGTGAGACTGGAATGGAACTATCAAGCTACCAGATTTGTTTCATGTCGGCTCCGATGGCTCAGAGGTAGGGTGTCTGCTTCGTAAGCCTATGGTTGCGGGTTCGACCCCGGCTGGAGTTGATAGATTTTCTGGATACGAAAATCTTAGGTACGCATATGATAATATGGCATATAAAATATCCCTTGAATATATCAATTTAGCTTGGGTGCTACCGGCAAAATTAAATCACGGCAGTATTTAGCATCCTCAGAGAGCATGAATTAAAAGAAAATAGTTCTAGCGTCCAAATATATTTGGTAACGAGGCCACCACTAGTTGGTGCCACCGTGAAATGGTTCTCATATTTGGGGATTTGTCGTGTCTTCAAAGGCTAAATTGCTAAAATGCAGCCACATTGAGAAAAAAAGATTTGATCCATCATTTACTTCCAGCTCTATTGCAAAAAGTTTGGTACTGGATGGCACTGAATCATAAGTACATCTTTAGGTGCTATTGTTGTATCATTTGACACTGTGCAGGTTTTGTACCGAAATTTCAAAAACATACACTATGACATTCAAGAAGCAGAGCGTTCTTTCTAGCATAATGACCTTGGCGAAAAACTTTCGTTACAACGGTATATAAATGAAGTATTATCTATCTCGACATGCAAAAATTTAAAAATCGAAATACACTCTATAACAAAAAAAAAACGACGCACCAAGGAATTGTCCGATTGTAATGAAATTTAGTATGCAAAAACATTTGTATCAAACATGCAAATGATTAAAATTTTGTGTTCAATGAATGAATAGCGGGCGCTACAGCGCATCGGAACTGCGCACACAGCAGGTGTCTATAAGAAGCGATTATCAGTCTGATGGTTAAAATTTCGGTTGCATTGCAATTTAGGATAGCTTTCAATGACTGAAAAATGCCTCGCCGAGGGATTCGAGCTCATTACGAGAAACTGTCAGAGTTTGAAAGAGGTCCTATATCATTGAACTGAAAGAAGCAAGTTGGGAAAATTGGAGAATCGTTCGTCATATGGGTCGAAGCGATGCGGCCATTAGAAGATGCTGGCAATAATGGGTGGAAAATGGCAGATTTCAGCTTCATGATGGTAGAGGTGGACCTAGGGCCACAGCAGATCGGGAGGACAGATTGATTGTCAGATCAGCTGTCACAGCGTCTGATTCATCGTTTTCAGCCATCAGACGTACGACACGCACACGAGTGTCCATCATGACCATTCACAGACGGCTGACAGAGCGAAATTTACGCTCGTACCGACTGCTACGCCCCCTGCCATTTACGCCCGCTCGTTGTCGAGCCAGATTACAGTGATGCTTAGTTCGATCAGATTGGAATCGTGCTGACTGGAGACCTATAGCGTTTAGCGACGAATCTCGCTTCCAACTGTGTCCTGACGATCACCGAGGAAGTGTCTGGAGAAGCCCAGGGCAGCGTGCCGATCATGCTTTCCCTATTGGACGCCGCACAGGCCCTCAACCAGGAATTATTGTCTGGGGGGCCATTTCTTTTGAAAGTCGGACCCTTTTGGTCATTAGAGCACACCTAAAGCACAGCGGTCCCTCGACAACATTTTGAGAACTGTTTTGCTACCGTTCCTTTAGCAGCAACCTGGCCTCATTTATCAATAAGATAACGCCAGACCACATATGGTACATGTTGCTATGAACTGTCTTACAGCTTGTCAAACACTTTCTTGGCCAGCCAGATCACAAGATCTCTCTCCAATTGAGCATGTTAAGGATATGATGGGAAGGCGACTGCATGCATCTAACAGGGAATGTTCATGACCTGGTGCGACAATTGGAGAAAATTTGTCGAGATATACTTCAGGAGACCATCAGAGTGTTTTATCACTCTATTGCACGGCGTGAGACAGCTTGGATCCAGGATAGAAGTGGGTCAACACCTTATTGAGCTCGTTACTTTGTAACTATGTGTAACTCAGAAATAAACCATTAAATTTTTCTGAAATTTTAATAATTTTCTATTCTGTGCATAATCTTTCTACCTACCAATTTTTGTGTCTATTGGACAACTCGTTCTTGGTGCGTCGTTTTTTTTTTTGTTGTTGTTATAGAGTGTAGTTTCAGTATTGAGAATAACAAAACAACTAATTACTAAATAACAGAGAAGAAAATATATTATTAGCGATAAATAAAATGAAATATATACATTTTTATTACTTTCCTGAGAATATATGAAAACATATATATAAGACCAATATATATTCATGTTTTATACAATAAATTATAAGGACCATTCTTGAAAATTTGAAAATTAAAAGAAAAATATTAAGTGAGATGTATTCATTTAAACAGAATAAGTTTATCTGATTATCATTAATATGTATGCATATTTAAATAATGCAAAGAGTTTAATTACTAATAAATTTTAACCTGTGACCATGCATTGCATATTTTTTTAATTAAACAACTTTTAGTATCCTAACAATGCTTGATCCAAATCAGCTATGAGGTCATTTATGTCTTCTACTCCAACAGAAAGTCGAATAAAATTGTCAGTAATTCCTAAGGATTCTCGTGTTTCTTTATTCATGGTGGACCTGACAGCTCTGAAAAAATACAATACATTTTAAAATTTTGAAAAACAAAGAGAAAGATTAAAAACACAACTGAAATCGAAAACCAGCGAATCTGTTATGAGTATAAACATTGCTTTTATTTCTGTGTGTGCTGCTTCATTTATATAGTACTATTGTGTTATGAGTTTTATTTCCCCCAACGATCTCGCTTTCAATAAGCCAATTTCCTGTGATGTCATGATCACATGATAAATGCAATTCCGTGTTTCCAGCTAATCAGTTCATGCTCTTCACTGTTGCCAAAGTTAACTTTTTATAGAAACTTTCTTTTAAAAGGCCCGTATTTCTCTCAATAATAAAATCGTGCATAAGTAAACAAATTGTACTTGATTTAAAATAAACGTGTAATTTAAGATTTTTTTCTTTTTGAAAAAAAAAACTTTTTGTAGATTCTAACTATTTGTAAATTTTTACTCAATTATCGAATTAAAAATATTACCTGAATTTTACAAATGGAACAAACAAAAGTTTAATAACAGTTTGAATTCAATGGGACGTATGATTACATTTTTATCATGTGATCGTTATAAATTTAGCCCATTCTCAATGATTTTTAAGTACGTGTTTTCCAGTATTCCAATATTTTTTTTGAATTTTTACAGTTTTAATATAAATACAAAATGTATTTCATGATTTGTTAGAAATTTTTCTTGCCTAAATAAAAAATAATTTGATTTTGTTTGGCTTATGTTTAGTTAAGAAACTCATGATCAGAGAATGGAAACAAACGTTTCTATATTTAAGTGCGTTAATATTATTTTTGTTTTTTATATCGCATAATTAATATAAAGAATGTAGTTTCTCATTAAAAACCGTGCAGTTAACGAGATCATAAAAATATTTATCCCAGCTCTCTCCTAAAGAGTAAAACGTAAACATATTTTAATATGTAATGAACATCACTTTGATCCACCTGAAATGCCAATTAAAGAACATTGATAAAATGGTTCAAATTTTTAGTTGAAGTAAACACGCATTTAATTAGATGTAAAAGAGAGAATACTGCTCATTTAAAATAAAATTACCCCCAATTTTTGCATCATTTAAATAAAAATACCAGTAAGTTGTTACCGAGGCTGTAAAATTAATAAAATTGATTCTTGAGGCATTTTAATTAATGACAATTCTACGTGCTTTGAATTCTTTGCAATAGCGTATTCAGTACTAACACTCAGTTTTTTTCAGCAATAATTTCACCGGGTGATTAACACGATAGAGTTTCTAGCTCGAACTGTCGTTAATCGTTATGTGAAAAAGAAAAATTTATTGAAAAAAATCTGGATTAAATTTCAAATTCTGTTGTAGAAAATTAATATATAGGTTGTTGATTTTTCTTATCAAGAATAATCATAATTTACCAAACTAGGTCCTTTGTATTCGAAACATAATTTGTTTCTACCATCGAATTGAAATGCATCTAATTCTTCGTTACATGATAGATACATTTGCCAAAAATCCATGTAAAACTCATGCAAAAAAAGGATATGATATGTACAGCAAAAATGAAAATGTGTTTCATTTTATCCATGAATCGTATAAAATAAAACAAAGAACGTAATTTAATTTGAAAAATCATACGAACAAGCAATAAAAAAATAAGTTTGTATACATATAAACATATGAGCGTGTTTGTGTGCGAGTGTTTGTTTGTATGCATGTATATTTCTACATATACATACTTAAAATTTCTACATTTATAATGTTAAGATGTTCACAGTCAAGATTACCATAAAATCTGTATATATTTAATTTTTACGCTCAATTAAAGCTTAAATGTATGTATATTATGGTATATTATCATAAGAAAAAGTAAGAAACTTTCAACTAAAAATAATTATTTATCTCTGCTTGTTGATCACAGAGACATTTGCTTACGGTAAGATATATCAAAACCATTATTTTTACTAAAAAGATTTACCATATCCGTTATGCTTGAATCCATTGAAAATATTCGTCCAAAATGCTTTTTATAGATGAAACTCTCTGTTTTTCGAAATATTTTAAGATATGTATCCAATTTTTATCAGAAAATCTATTATTTTGTTCTTTTAGTTTTGAAAATTCTTTAGAGAATGCTTGGCAGTCAACTAAACACATTTTTAAATTTAAGGGTGAGTCCAAGTTTGAATACAGGCTTAAAATATAATGTTTCAGCTCTGCACTGAGTTTAAAGACCTCAAAAATTAAAGTGGGAAGTAATGGATGAATTTCATTTGAATTCTTTTCGAGGAATAATCAGCGATCCTAAATAATGATAGAACACATTAGCCGTGTAAAAAAGATGCGAGACTATTTCTCGGGTCGTGTTTATTTAAAACCAGGTGAAAAAGTCCTTGAGAGAAAAGCATAGGTTAACATCCCAATATGCGATATACACAAATTTTGAATGTATATAAAAAAAGTTTCAAATGTAAAAGCAATTAAAAAAATTAATAATAGCTTTGTTATTTAATTCTTTAAGATATCTGACTTTAAATATGTGCGCGCGCAGCATACAGGACCAATTTTCAAGAAAAGAAATCAAGACTAACCTTTTTTGATACTTGTAGATATCTAATTAAAACTATAAAAGCAATTAACTTTAAAAAAATAGCTTCACGTCGTGGGGTTGTGGAAGTTTGAAAAGCGAGGTGTCTATTTATGTGCCGTACTGTCACTTGATCGTGACTCGTCACCTATAGTGATTTCTTTTACGTTAAAATACTAAAAAAATTTGCTTTTTTATTAAGTCTTGCATTTGAAATAAAGACATGCTATTTTGAATTGGGATATTTAAGGTATCCGGACACATTGAAAATTACCAAATTCGATCAAGACAGATAGTTTCGTTTTTTTATGTTGTTGAATAGAGATATCTTTCGGCGTTATAAAACATACTTTGTTTTGTTTCTACGCTAACTAGAGGCCAAGTTACAATCAATTTTTTAAAGTTACAAAAATCGGAAGTGGATCTTTGATCTACCAGGAAAGGGCATTTAAATTGCTCAAAATCGATCACGGCGAGTCTGATAACTCAAAATGTTACAAAAATGTATTTCTATAAAACTTTTTGAACCAGATGTTTATATTATTTTCTAGAGGATGTACTAAAATATTTCTTATTGTATGAATTGTTTTTGAGTTATGGCTTGTTATTTAAATAATGTTCTCATAAAGAATGCCACATTTTTTATAATGTTTACTTAATCAGCTCTAAAATTTTCAAATTTTAATAAATCATTAAAATTTTAGAAAATTTTCTAGATAAACGTATCTTTGTTTTAGCAATACTTTTACTATAATAAGATTTATTACTTTTTTTCTCTAATTGATTTGAAGTTTTTCAAAATTATTGCTAAAATTTCACTTATTATGGTGATTTTTGTAAAATTAGGTAACTTATTTTAAAAGTTATTAGTTACATATTAGTATTCACTTTGGTAATGAGTCCTAAGAAAGCATTTATAATGTTTAAATGTGTTTATTTGTTAAAAAAGTACTCTGAACGTGTTCGGATACCTTAATGTCTTTAAATTTATTATTAAAACAATGTTGTCAGTCAAAGTAATACCATTCTGAATTTCATTAAAATTGAGTAAGCCTTCTTTCTGGCAATGTAATTTTTTAAAAATCATTCTTATCTAATTCAGATTATTTGATTGAATATAAAACAATTGTTTAAAATATTATAAATTTCGAGCTGTATAAATATTTAATTTGTGGATTGTAACTCTTTTCAAAAGGAAATAAATCCCTTACAAAAGTTCAACAGAAAAAATGTATTCTAAATTATCATTTATCCTTATCAAATTTAGATATTGCCTAAAAAACTTCCATTTTATTATCTGCAACTAATATTTGTGAAAATAAAAACAGGTTTAGAACTTTAAGAAAGTATTTCAACATATATATGTGTTTTGCAATTTGATATTTTGGGTGATGTTTCAGTTTTTCATCGTAATCGAACTTCTTAGTGCAGTGCTTCTCAAACTTTCAACATTTGTAACCCAGCTTTTAATCATAATTTTCCTCGCCTCTCCTCCATACAATAACAATAAATTGAATTCAGTAATGTACTTTAAAGCTAAAGCTACAATAAGATTTTAATTATAAACCGTACAAAATATCAAGATAAGTATTAACTATCACTATCTATGTATATAGTCACTAGAAATAATTAAACGTTCTAAACTTAGTATTGAGAAATTAATTATCAAATACACTGAGCAGTACTGATTCATTTATAAATGCAGTCGGACCTGTATATAATAAAGTCGCTTAATACCAGGAAAAAGTTCGGTTTTTGGAAAATTCGTTATATAGAGGTTCATCTTTTAATATACTTTATAAACTACTTAACACAAATTTTAAATTCATGAACATTATATATTAAAAATGTAATTATTCACACCTTTATTAAAATTAAAATGTGTATATTTTATTTATTTTACCCATCAAAAAAAAAAAAAAAGAAAGAAAGAAAAACTGCATGGAAAACAAGAAAAAACTGTTGATTCACGAAAGAAAAAGTTCGTTAACTAGAAAATGCACTTCGCTATAGAGAGGTTATTTCACGATGAAAATCGTGAAATGTTCAAGGTTCCAGAAAAAAGTTCACTATATAGAAAAATTCGCATTATAGAGGTTCGTTATATAGAGGTTCGACTGTATATTATATTATTATAAATGTGTATTTTACTTTTTATAATGTCAGAATGTATATTGTTTTGCTTCCTTTCAATAAATTAATATTTTTTTAAAATAATCTTTTATTTTCGATTCACTCGCGCATCCCACATAGGGTTATCACGCCCCTCAAAGGGGTGCACCCCACTGTTTGAGAAACGCTGTCATACTACAAATTTACAAACTACAGCAGAAATTGTGCCTTTTCATAAAAGTGTAAATGTCTCACTAAGACAAAAGATGCTCGATGTTTTCGTAAATCTGACGTAATGCAAATATTTTGCAATTAATAGAAAAGATAATGCAAGAAATGCAAAATAATGCCAATTCATGGCAATTTCAAAATTGTAGCGCTTTATAATAAAACCTTTATCTCCTTTCCTAAGCGTATCAAAAAAGAAATCAAGCTAAAAAATAAAAGAACTGCAAGATATAAGTGGTAATTTAGCAGGTTTTATAAAAAACTGTGGATGTGTGTGTTTGATGTTTTGAATAAGGTTTTCTGAATATAGATATAAGAAAATAAAAATTAAAAATATAAATCAAACGCTGAAAAATTTTCCTTGAGCTCTTTAAAAGCTTTAATATAAATTGCATTTTAAGATCTACATCATGAAGGTTCTCCTTGAAATAGTAACGTTACTTACCTGTAACTTTTGATAGTTTTATTTTCATTTTTATTTCGCATAGAATCATATTCTTGTATAAACTTTGAAAATTATAAATTATAGTTTAAAAAAACCAAAAAACACCCTTTTGTAGTTAATTGAACCAAGTTGTAACTTAATCCTTTAGTCGCCAAATCTGGAAATGGGATCTAAAATTAGTCGCCAGATGCGAGATGGGATCTAAAAAAGTGAAATTGTTAATCCTGATCAGGACAATTGAATAAAATTATTAAATTTTTGTATTGTCAGCGGTCCTGGACAAATGAGCAAAATTTCGAATTAATCTGACCTTTTAAAGTGAGTAAAATTTGAGTTCAAAGATTCCGTTACATAAAGAGTGTGTTTTTTCAGGTATAGAAGTTTAAGTTGGCATTACTTTCCAAGATGGCGACCGATTTAACAGCTGTCAAGGGATTTATTCTCAGTTTGGTTTGACAATTCATCAAAACGATCATCTAGCAAGTCGTAGATTCGTCGAATGGGCCCAAAACGAGATTGCCGTTGTTCCCGATTTTCATAAGCGAATTTTGTTTAGCGATGAAGCGCACTGCTGGTTGAATGGCTACGTCAACAAACAAAACTGCCGCATTTGGAGTGAAGCTAATCCACAAGTGTATGTCGAAACACCGTTACATCCAGAAAAACTGACTGTTTGGTGCGCTTTATGGGCTGCTGGAATCATTGGTCCGTACTTCTTCAAAACCGATGAAGGCCACAACGTTACAGTCAATGGTGATCGGTATAGAGCCATGATAACTAACTTTTTTCATTCCTGAATTGAGCAATCATGATGTCCAGGAGCTGTGGTTCCAACAAGACGGCGCAACATGTCACACAGCTCGTGCCACAATCGATTTATTGAAAGACACGTTTGGTGACAGCCTAATTTCACGTTTTGGACCTGTGAATTGGCCTCAAAGATCTTGTGATTTAACACCGCTAGACTATTTTCTGTAGGGCTATGTAAAGTCATTGGTCTATGCGGATAAGCCACAAACGCTTGACCATTTGGAAGACAACATTCGCTGTGTTATTGCCGATATACGGCCACAAATGTTGGAAAAAGTCATCGAAAATGGGACGTCCAGATTGGACTACATCCGAGCCAGCCGTGGCAGTCCTATGCCAGAAATCATATTTAAAATGTAATGCCACAAGATTATCTTTCGAATAAGAAAAAAATCATGTCAATCGAATAATACATAGTTGTTTTATTGCAATTTAAAGTTCTATAACTCTTTACAAGTGAAGCTTAAAAGAGGGTGTTAAAAACGACACTTTTACAAGTTTCTGAAATTTTTATCGTATCAAGACAAAATTGGTATACATATTTAAAAGCTCAAGTAAAGCTAAATTATTCCTTTAATGGATTCAAAATTTCTTAGGATTACTTTAACCATTTTCTTTTCGTGTTAATATTACGTTAAAATATTTTTAGGACTGAGATTTATTTATAAAAAGAAAGTCCTTTAGTTATATTACCTAAAATTAACTTGATTTTCAAAATCATTTCATGCCACCAAACTGGAAGTGAGCCGATCAAAGAAGCATTTCTTGTATTAAATTTTTTTATATCACTTTACATGGCATTTATAAAATATAATTTGTAAGTACTGAAGTAAATAAAAATAATTGTAAATCGGATATATTTTGTATTTAAAAATTTAAGAATTTATAGATATTACTTTCCAAAAATTTTACCAGACATGGGTCAAAACACATAGTGGGGCATTGTGTATCTTGTTCTGTTCTTCTGTGTTTTAGTACAGCACAAAATGACAACATTTATATATTTTCTGTCAAGTTGACATATAGTCGCCAACATAAATTGCACGCATTTTTACACAAGCTTTTATTTAACTTGCAATGCAAAATGTTCGGGGGGAATCTTGCAACTCAATTTTGAAGCTGATGTCTTCAACCGATTTACCTGAAATTTTGTATACCCATTTTAGTTTGGATGACAATGCATGTTTTAATTACTTATATTCCAAGATCGCAATTAGTTAAAAAGATACTAATTAAAGTAATTTGTTCGGGTCGAATCTTGCAACTCAATTTTGAAGAGCTGATATTTTCAACCGAGTGAGCTGAAATTTTGTATACACATTTAGTTTGGATGACAATGCATGTTTTAATTATGTATATTCCAAAATTTCAATAAGTTAAAAAGATGCTAATTAAAGTAGTTTGTTCGAGTGGAATATCTTGCAACTCAATTTTAAAAAAAAAAAAAAAACTGATGTCTTCAACCGAGTGAGCTGAAATTTTGTATACACGTTTAGTATAGATGGCAATGCATGCTTTGATTATTTATATTCCAAGATCGCAATTAGTTAATAAGATATTGATTTAAAAATTCTTCTCCATGTTAGAAGCTGAATTTACCTCTTTCCACAAGCCCTAGTGGCCTAGAGGTTAGAGAGGCTGACTTCAAATGAGTTGCCATTGGTTCGATTCCCGGGTGCTCGCAGTTTTAAAATTTACTTTAAATCACTTTAATTTTCATTCGAAAATTATTTCTCTTGAACAAATTTAAATTTCCACCTTCTTTCCTTTTTTTTATAAGCTTTTATTTAACTTGCAATGTAAAATTTTCGGGTGGAGTCTTGCAACTCAATTTTGAAGCTGATGTCTTCAACCGATTGAGCTGAAATTTTGTAGACACGTTTAGTTAGGATGACAATGCATGTTTTGACGATTTATATTTCGATATCGACCTAGTTACTGTCTTGTTCAGGTGTTAAGGCAAGCATGTTTACAATAACGCATGTATCAAACGAAAGCGTAGCTCAGATGGCAGAGCGCTCGCTTATCATGCGAGAGGTTCGGGGATCGATACCCCGCGCTCCCCATTTTTATTTTTTCGTGTAAAATATTTTTGAAATTCGTTTAATTTGTACAACGAGATATTTTACAATACTTCCACTCTGCGTACTACAAAGAATGTTATATTTTTACTGTTCTACTGGGAACACTAAGAAAGAAAAATCCATCAAAATATTTCTATTTATTGTGAAACATTCTAAGATATCTATTTACTCGATTCTAGTTTCTCCCGTAACACTTTTAATTTACCTAGTTACTGTAACGATCTTGTTCAAGTGTTAAGGTGAGAATGTTTATAGTAACACAGGTGTCGACCAGGAGCGTAGTTCAGATGGTAGAGCACTCGCTTCGCAGGTGATAGGTACGGGGATTGACACCTTGCGCCTCCAATTATAATTGTTTCTTTTCGCGTAAAATATTTTTGTACAACGAGATATTTTACAATACTGTTCCTCTGTACACGTACAAAGTACGTTATATTTTACACAAGCTTTTATTTAACTTGCAATGTAAATTGTTCGTATGGAATCTTGAAACTCAATTTTGAAGCTGATGTCTTATTTTGTAGACACGTTTAGTTTGGATGACAATGCATGCTTTGACTATTTATATTCCGATAGTGCATTCAGAGGGAAAAAAACTAGCTGCATGGCCCAGCGTTGCCTTGCCTTTCTCTACTTTACAAATATTCCCTTTCCTTCACAATATCAGCACTTCTAATACTTTTTTTTTCCAAAATGAATTCCTCCCCCCCCTCATCCGCTTAGCCCGATGTTGCTCGGGCTTTTACCGAGTGTATAACTTAAAATTCCCTGTTTCGAAATTTGTCCGCTACTTGTCTTTGTCAGACAGGTTTACTTCCCCCGGCGTTGTACGAACATTTTTAAATGCATAACATATTGTCATGGAAATTCCCCTGTCACTCTCAGAGCTCTCGAGTAAGTGAACATTCAGCATTCTTAAACAGCTTGACAGGTGCAGTCCTCTAGTGGCACAAAAAGTAATGAATTATTGCACATAAAAATTCACAAAAAATGTTTTCGACATTTTATTTTTTAAATCACTAATTGTAAAAATAAAAGTATGAGTTTTTTAAAAAATTATTCTTTCCAATTAAAAAATTGCTGGCGAAGTTTTTAAATGCGCGAATTAAATTTTGAGTATTTTTAAAACAATCATAAAAACTAAGCGGTGGTTTTGTTTCGAACCCGGGTACAAAAGTGAATAATGCAGCTCTCTAAACGTTCAATCCACTAAATCATCGGAAAAAAAAGAAAAAAAGACCTGTAAAATAAAAGGAAGAGATATTCAATTTCGCATTGCTTTATTTGCTTAATTTTAAATTTGGGGGCTTCATTTTTAAGTTAATGCCTTCAAACTTCATATATCGATTGAAAACAACGTAATTTTAAAACAAAAAGTGTAACAAAAATAATGCTTAAATATTTCTCGTAAAAAGGGAAAAAAACGAAAAACACAATTTTGTTTTAAACCGTAATTTTTAAGCAATGTTTTCAAACTTTGTGCAGATTACGGATAATATTGTTCTACACACGGAAAAAAAAGAATGATATTATTTTTATAAATAAAGAAAAAAAGTATCTAAGTATAAAATTTTGTGGTTATTTTTAAAAATCGTAAAAAAAAAATATCATTTTTTTAAATGACTAATTCTAAAAGAGAAAATCATGAATTTTATTAGTGTAGAAATTTTTTTATTAAATTGAAAGAAAATTCAATCGTAATGACTTAGAAATCATTTTCATAAAAACGTATCGATTTTGACTCAATTTAGAGAAAATGGAAAATATCATTATTTTGTAAAATAAATTATACCGCGAAGTAAATGATCTTTACAATTCTCTAATTTTTTTTTTGTCTGAGTCTCATTAAAAAATTACGTCGTGTGTTAAAAACGTCTGGGATAAAAGAAAAAGTTCGGTAAATTGGAAGTTCGCCGCCTTTGCGGGGAAAAAATAGCAATAATTATGCGTTTTAAGGCTAAAATGTTGTATACATGTTTAGTTTAGATGAAAATGCATGTTTTGATGATTTATATTCCGATATCGCAATTAGTTAAAAGATATTAATTGAAAACCTTTTACTCCTGCTAACTTTTTATTCTGCCCAGCAGCTAATCGGATTGAGCTTTAAAAAAGTTGCGATTTTTCGACCTTTTTTAAAAAACCATCTTATTCTTTCTCTCAAACTGAGACTAAAAATAATAACCTAATGGGAAAGATCATTTATTTCGTCACGATACGGTATAATTTTTTTAAAAAAATGATACTTCTATTTTTTACAGTTTTTTCTAAAATGAGTCAAAATCGATGCGTTTTCATAAAAATGATTTCTAAATCGTCCCGTTTAATTTTTTTTCGCGTTAATGAATCGATATTCTGCACTAAGAAAGTTCAGGCTTTTCCCATTTAGAATCAGTCATTTAAAAAATAAAATGCCTAAAGATTTTTTTTACGATTTTTCAAAAAATACTCTAATTTTGAATAAAACATTCAAAAACTTCGTCATTTTTAAATATAACTGCACGAAAATATTTTCTTGCTTGTAGAATAGTATTGTCCAAATTTTACACAAAAATTGAAAAAATTGGTTTAAAATTACGGATTAAAAAAAAACTGTATTTTCCATTCTTAATATAGTATTATAGTAAAAGAAAAAAAAGCAATGTGTTTTAATATTTTAATTAATTTTTCTTCGTCCAATGTTGTTTTCATCTAACAGTGTTTATCCCCCCTTCCCATTCTCCTCTTGTTGCGGCCTGAGTGAAATATCTATCTTATGTATGTGGCCTGGCGGAAAAAAAGTTGAGTACCCCTTACCTGGAATGTGCAAAATTAACCGGCAAACGACATTTCAACATTGATGCGTTGAATGAGATTAACAGACAGAGAAACCTCTGTCCAGCGATAACTAAAAAGTAAAAAATAAATTAAAAGTATAAAAAAAAACGGTTTTAAAAGCAAGCTTTTATTTAATTGCTCTAAAAGGGATAAAATAAACTTTTCTTTTAAAACTTTTTTTTGCTATCAATTTATAAAGTCGTTATATAATTTCTCATATAAAAGCTTGTCGTGAGATTTACCTGTGTAGATTAACAAGTAAATTAAATTACTTGGTCTGATTGATTTTAATTTTTAAAATTTTCAAGCTAAGTAAATACGGGTACTTTAATCTCGCGACAAGCTTTTATATCAGAATTGTATAACGACTTTATAAGTTGATAGCAAAAAAAAGTTTTAAAAGAAAAGTTTATTTTACTCCTTTTAGAACAATTAAATAAAAGCTTGTTTTTAAAACCATTTTTTTTATTTTTAATTTATTGCTCATCAGAAAACTTACAGGTTATCCCCTACGTTTCAGATTTGAAAATCAAAAAATCAATCAACGTACTTGATGAAATTGAAAATTTATTTGATCTTGAAGTTCCGAATCTCTTCTACTTACTTTACAAGAAATGAAGTTATTCCACAATTGCCAGTTCAAGTATAGAATTCGATGCCACCATTTTCGGGAACGTCGTTCAATTTCATACCTTTCTCGAAGTCTCTCTTAATCAAAGTGATTAACACTTCCATATCTCATGATATTATAGGTGGGGAAATAGCTTCCTGCTGGCATTTAAAAACTAATGAAGTTGGTGGCGGCTTTATAAACGGTTAAATAAATTTTGAATTGGAAAAATATTATGAACCACCTCTTTCTCTAGCCTCATTTGAAAAAATATTTTTAATGTAGAATAAAATAAAATACTGAAAGCATTTTAAGCAAACAATATTGAGAAAAATTAGCTAAAAACTATATTAAAAATAGTTATACATTTTGTTAATTAATTTTTTGCAAATGAATCTGCTTCATGATTTATAGAATATACCTAGAATTAATGACAAAAATTCAAACAAAGTTTCAAGAATAGACACCCTATTAGAATGTTTTCTACTTAACTATATAAGAAAACTTTTATTATGTTAGATTTGCTTTTTAAAAGTTAACTTTTTAAAGATTTCCACTCAGCCTTAAGGGGGTCCACACATGTGATGGGTTCAAAAAATCAATTTTTTTATATAAATCACTTCCTTAACATGCCTCCTATTTTTTTCAAATTCGAAGTCGTTATAAAGAAGAAAGTGTTAGAAGAGCAGCTGTTTGTAGCGCTAAGTTAAGAGTTTCATTGTTTTAACCAGACTTGAATCTTTAAATGCGTTTTCCCAAACCTATGTTTTTCAAACTTTCCTCCATTTAAGAGCGGTTTGACCGAAAGACTTCACATTTATAGGGTAGACTCAGCACATATATAAGCACCAAATGGACTACAATTATTCTAAAATTCATAATATTTCAATTTTTATAATGAAAACATAACAAAAAACCGCATGAAATTCGAAACTATTTCTTCAGAGGTCTACTAAAAATCCAATTTTTCATATTTTTAATTCAGTATACATAGTTCATTCTGTGCATTTAGGCTTGTAGATCAAAACACCGTTAATTTTTTCTTATTTCAAATAAGCCAGAATCGTGGAGGATGTGAGCGTCCATTTTTTCGAGGCAGGTGTCTTCAGAGCGGTATAACTCACGCTCTATTAGATATTTTTGGCTAAACATTGATATACATATTCTTAAAATACGTGTAATTATTCGGTCTTTTAACTGGTCGTCAAAAAAAGTTCCCAAAGAATCCTTAAAAAACAGGCCGTCACAGGAGTGAATCCCCTTAAATATATGCTGTTATATATTCAGCTACGATGAGAGAAAAGTACAAAAACCATTACATATTTGCTTTCTTTGGCAAGTGTACATTTACTTCTGCGAAAACGTTTTTGTGCACCATCGTGTTTTTAAGGTATTCGACTACGTTCGGAACCGTGATTTTAAAAAAAGCGCATAAATGGATAATTTTCATATTTAGTGTCACTTAGATTAGAATACATGTATAAAATTGTTTTAAAGTTATTTTGACAAAGAAAATATTTAAATACAATATTTTGGCAAAAAATTAACTTAGAATAATCTTTTTTTTTTCAAAATGTTCCCCTTTTATAAAAAAATGCTTCTAAAATAATAATATTTTGCTTATGTAACGTAAAGACTTTTCCAGAGAGACTGAATTAGGATTTTTGAAAAATTCACATTATTTTCAGTTACCACCGATTGAAATAATTATCGGCGTTTTTTTCTTAAAATTTCTCCCCTCTCTTGCCGTAAAACATGGATATATATATAAACCCACTTCTAAATTATATATTTCAAAAATTCTAGTTGAGCCTCTGTGCAGAGGTCTGAGTTATATACAGGCAAAATATTATAATAGAAGCATTTTTCACAAAAAAGGAATATTTTGAAAATGGGTCATTCTCTATGTTAATTTTTTTATCAAAATATTGTACTTAAATAATTTTTTATTGTAATAATATTCTTAAAATAATTTTATATACATTTTCTAATCTAAGGGACACTAAATATCATAAATATTATCCATTTATACGCTTTTGCAAAATCACCCTTCCGAACGTAATCGGATATCTTAAATTTTCCCTTTCCTAAAAATCAAAAGGAACACAAGGCAGAAAGTCAATAACCATAAAGTTTTATTTTCGAAAATAAAAATTAAAAGTAATTCATCATCTTCTACTTTTACTTAGAATTGTGCAAAAATTTGGTTTCATCTGAAAATATAACAAGTCTGTTTACTTGAATACGTAGTTATTTTAATTATTTATTTCATTTTTCAATATAATAACAGTTTTAAGATTCCTCTTCGGAACAATGAATATTATTGCCTAAAATCCTGATACAACTGTTTTTAAAGAACTACATGATATTATTACAGCGATATAAAAATTGGTTATCATCATGATATAGCTGTTTCTCGGCAAATATTTAGAAAAAAATGATCAAATGAAAATATATACGTTCCTTTTATGATTTTAACTACTCATATTTGCTGTTAACAGTTTCAATTAAATCAAATTTTCAGTTGAAAGATAATGGAAAAACATTTTCTTATTACGATTAGTTCTCAACATTCCAAATGCTTGAAAATTACTATCGATATTTGATTTCGATTTTGATACAAAAAAAGAAACTTAGTTCAGTTTTTAATTACATGTCTATATTATGTTTTTGTGTTTTTAAAAACGTATGAGCACACACTTACATAGATATACGAGGGGCTATTTTTAAGTTTTAATTGCTGCTACAAGAAAAGCAAGTTATAAATTTTATTTTTCTTTGTTTTTCTTAAGACTCCTCTACATAGTCACCACCCAGAGTGATACATACCCCCTTTTTCCCAGGATTTTTGACCCTTCAAAGCCCATCTTTGTAGAATTCGGCAAATTGTATCCAAAACTAATGTTTCAACTCTTAAATGACACAATTATGAAAATCTCCATTATCACGATGGTTTTTTGAGTTTTGGGAATAAAAAAAGTTACTTGGTGTAAGATCTCGAGAAAATGGTGGATGCAACTGAATTTCAAAGCTGTTTTGCTTTCATTCCTCAACCATCCCTAGAGATTGTCGGTTAGAACACGGAAAGTTTTGGAGAACATTGCCCACTGTTAATTGATCGGATCACAGAATTATGTTATTGTAGCTCAGTCAGTATGTTGGCTATGCCCTTCGGCTTGTAACCGAGTGGGTTCGGGTTCGAATCCCCAGTAAGACTTGGTTGTATCTTCTTCGGGAAAGAAGTCGGTCTTTCGCCTGAAATGGATTCCCGTCTCGAAAGGAACAGCAGCGCACCTCTTCTTGTTATATGCTGAGATCATCGTTTGTAATAAAATCTGTATTTTTCTGTGGTTTTGTTACATGTGTCTGTTCATCTATCTCACGTCTTTCATATGTATCCCAGTTATAAACACACGACAACAACAACAACACAATTATGTTAAACAGTGTGTGATAATAGGTACTATATGTGGTCATACTCTACCCCAAATATCTGTTAAGATAATTCCATGACAGTCCCAAAACGCAGAAGACATTGTAGCAGAGTGGTTATGGTGATGAACTCTTGGATGGCTTGCTACCTTTGATTCATGGATTCAAGTCCTGATGCCGCTAAAAATCCATCGTGTAAAGGGCTCATATTGCATCACCCTATAACATAAAAACTTCGAGCTTTGTCAGATTTAACGTGATGTGGAAAGCTGTGGTGTCGACGAGTTAGGGAAGTTTGGAGAGTGGAATACCACTTTGGGTGTCATCGAGCCAGGTTCATCTCGAATCATCGTTGATTTACTGTGTCTCATAAATACATTCATTGCCAACAGCCCTCTTGAAGCTTCAAAGGGCGACGTCAGTAAAAATATCAGATCAACCCAAAATACAATATGATCTTCGCCGCAAACTTTTGCTCTCGGCCTTCTTGGAAGGGGGATGATGTTAGGTCAGCCTTTCTCAAACTGAGGGTCTCGCCCCCTTATGTTGAAAATTCGAAAACAGAAGGTTATTTAAAAAATTATTAATTCACTTAAAGTAAACAAAAAATACTTTCTGATATAATAAAATACACATGTACACTGATATAAATTGCTTATAAATGTATCAGTATTGTACAATGCATACTTTATTATTAATTTAACAATACTAAGTTAAGGACAAGTTTGATAATTATCACTGACCCCATGGGCTAGTATTAACACTTATCTTGATTATTTGTACGGTTTATAATTCATTCCTTAACTGTCGATTAAAAGTTACGCGATTTACTCCCGAATGCCGCTGTTTTCCGCGTACACCAGCGTATTTTGATGTTTTTATAGGGGGGAGAATAGGAATAAATAAGCAAAACCTCTGAAATAAATAAATCATTCACGAACACTGTCAAGGTTCTTCAATTGCATTCCAAAACCTTCGGAATAATTTTATGGATAGCACTGCACAAAAGAGATCGTACTTCGGAAAGACGTATATATACGTCCAGCAAACTAATATTTTGTCTGAGTGAAACGTTTATATACGCATGTGGCTCATAAGAGGTTAAAGTAGTATTGTAGCTTTAGCGTCAAAGTATAGTATTTTTGAATTCAATACATTGTTATTATATGGAAGGGGGCGCGATGAAAATAATGATTGAATAGTGGGTTGCGTATATTGAAAGTTTGAGAAGCACTGTATTAGGTGATTCACATTCGATTTGTTTCGAATCCAAGCTCGTGTCTTAAGTCAGATGGATCCTACTGATAGATTCAAGATTCATTCACAGTTACCAACTTATCAACGAAATAGCTTTTGTCTTCCATTAAGAAGTCGACATTTTCCTTGTTGAAAAGCGCCATGTTTTCAACTACAAAGGAGCCAGTTAGCATGTTGACGCATTTGATAAGCGCAGTTGTAACGGATACTATTCGGGTTCTACTACTCATCTTCTAGGGGAAAATATTCTTTAACAGTGATTTTAGTTTAAAAACCTCTTTCCGCAGAGACAACATCATTTTATTCAACTGTAACTACTATTTAAGTGCCTGTCGGTGAAAATGGGCCGCGGTAGCCTTGTGGTATAGGTATCGGATCGCGGCTGGCTTTGTCACAAGTTCGAGCCCAGTACAACTAAAGATCCGCCGTGTAGGGCAGAGATGCACGCTAAATCTGTCGAGAGCTGAAACGTCCTCCCGTTGGTGTGGTGTGGTAGTTAGGAGAGGGGGTGCCAGCTCAGGTGTCGTCCACGTCACTTGACCATAGTTCAAAATTACGTGGTCCGTCGCCAAAAGCCCTCGTGTAGCTTAACAGTGCGACGTTAATATTCACTCACTCACTCACTAGTCGCCTGTCGGTGAATATGAGTTAATGCTTAATCGTTAATCGTTTAGCGTGAAATCTAAGTATTGGAATAGGAGAACAGCGACTGAGGGGTCGCGTGTCTTGAGATCAGAAGTCGACAAAGGGTGAAATAATCAGCCTTTGAGCTGACCGAGCTATCGGGTTTCGAGAAGAATCATAACAAGGAGTGTTTCACAATGCAGATAAGTAATTTCAATAATCTAGATATCCGATTACGGAGAGGGATTTTATATTGCTCCCAGAGTTGAGTTATAGATTTGTATACTTCATAAAGTACTAAAGACAGAATAAAACTATATATAGCTATTCTTATGATCATGCCTGCGTCTTTCTCAAATCCTTTCACATCCGTGATTTTCAAGATGCGACACAGTTTTTATGTCTGATTTTCCACAAAGAGTCAAAAATAAAATTCATATTATTCATAATCAGTAAGAAGGTTTCATTTACTTCTAAAAGAATAAAAACCACCCACTTCTTCAATATGGCTAGTAAAAATCGACTCATAGTATAACAATGCGTTGGTTGCATAAAAAACCTTCTATATATTTTTGTATCTTTTTCACCCACATCCTAACCTCGAGACTAAAAATTCTGGCTGTCAAGTTGAAAAATTGCATAGTTGTAAAAGTTCTGCAAACTTTCTTTAGAATTTGTGATTAATGCTTTATGGTTAACTAGACAAAAATAAATTTGATTACATGATAAAAAATTTGAAATAAATTTTCAAAAAAAAGTTTGATACGTGAATTTTATTATGCATGCTATTTTTATACCTAATTTGCACATCGTACAAAAGCTTCTTAGATTAAGTCTTATTTATAACTAGCGGTTATAACATATACACACAAGGACAGTATTTGTAAAAAAATAAATAAATATGTGAAGTTTCAAACTAAAAAAACAACTACTGTGCTAAACATTTAACTCATTCAAATCTTTCTTTGAATATGTGTTTTACTGCTTTAATATAAATATAATTGTCTAAGTAAAATAATAATTTCTATAAGTAGAAACTTAAATTACTCAAATAATAAATCACATTCATATAATATATCACATTTGTGAAAATTCAGATAACACAACTAAATTAATCATATGTAAATGCTTACAATGAAATGTACCGGATTAAGTTACCTTAAAAATGAAAAGTATTTATGTAATTATTCGAATTTTTATGGCACCTTGAGAAGTACAATCAAAAGTATAAAACTTGATTTTGAAATTATTTTTTTATAAATTCATTTAAACTAAATAAATCTAATGCAATCGAGTTTCATAAGTAGAACATGTAAAAAGCTGAAATATGTGAGCAAGTAACAGTTTCATAGAAACCTAAAAATTCTTTATTTTAGACTCTCTCTCTCTATTTATGTAAAAAAGATAAAAGTAGATACCTAAAAAAATGAGGTAAAATTTTCAAACTGTTGATAAGAAAACAGATGTTATTAAACATGAAGAACCCAATTCTTAAAATCATGCCTCTCTCCCAACTAAAAACATATAATAAGATGGCTTGACAGTAAGATAAATATTGTGTAATTATAACTGAAAATGTGAGCCCTTTCAAAGTATTACATAATTCTATTTGAAGAATTAAAATAATACAGGAGCATATCTTTCAATGATTACACATATGTCTATTTTATTATTAAAAATAAATGAAGAAATAGTTGAGTAAAGGCACAGAAAACAACTACTCTACCCTTACTGTTTGTACACTCGTATCAAAAGAGGAAATGTTTGAAAAATAATTTGTGCATGGAATAAAAGTAAATTAATCTTACATACAACCTTCATAAAACATAGCAAATCGTTATCACGGTTTTCCTACTAAGACGGTTAAAAATGATATAAAACTGAATATAGCATAATAAACATATTGCAGTTAATAATAAAATCATCATTACTCATAAATTAGCCCTTTTAGTTTTAAAAGCTAAATATACACTAGTCAGTCTCAAATTAAATTGCATCGCCATGAAAGATCAATTTTATATGCAGGGTGATTCTAATTAAAGTTCCACTTTCAAACTGCTGTAAAAAAAGAACCATTACTCAGAATGACTTCAAATTTTAAATGGATATACTTAAAGAGGGTGAAAACGTTTTGGGAGAAGAAAAGAAATTTATTGGCGTTTTCATTGTTACTTTAAATGTGGTTTTTGGACAAAGAACAATTTAAAATTAATTTTTTTCCATCCAATGTGGTGCGACTTTTTTTTTTTTTGGAGGATGGATTTTTCACAAAAATACAATAACTGTTGAAAGATTGGGAAGTCATTTTTTCCCGTCAGAAAACCTAAACAATCATGCTTAGTGTGCAATTCATGAAAAAGCTGCCGTAGCTCAATTCAAAATACCACTTATAATTTCATCCACTTTCGTTACGCCGCTTATAGAGCTATCTAATGATACATGTAAACTTTTTTCTTATGCCGTTTTTCCCCATTTTTGAGTATATTCAGTTCAAGTTGAGGTCATTATGACCAGTGGTTCTTTTTTACAAGATTTCGAAAACAGGGCTTAATTATAATCATCTTGTACTTTGCAATGTCAGTAAGAGAAAGACTCACATAATATTTTAATAAAAGGACGAATAAAAATATTTAAGATAAATCTATTGATTCTGTAATGAAGGGCACAGTAACTTTAGAGGCCGCTCTTCGGAAAAATATGCCATCCATGGAGCTACCTGAGGTAATTCTTGCCAGGCTAGGCGTAATTTAATACGTAATTATTCTGTGGTGGTGGTGGGACTAATCCCCATCTGGTCTAGTGAAACTAGAGCAGATCCATGAGTCCATAAATCTGTACAAAGTCTAACAGCAAGGGTGATGCAACAGCATCCTCACAGGAAAACCCCATACATTGTAGAATGTGCTGAGGAGAAAAAGGAATGATGTTACATTTGGGGCAAATTGGAAAGCTACTTTTGCCACCCTCAAAATTCATGCACCTCAGGTGACCAGTCGAAAATCATGAGAATACCGTTTGATATGATCTGGAATCCTTGAATGATATGGCGGATCCAGGGTGTCTTTGAAAGTACCATGGGTGTACAGGAGGGACTACCCATGTTCTACATATTAATTCTTGAGCCCTGGAGTAGATCTCAGTCGATGTAAGGACCATGTGGTCTTCAGGATCCACAGGATTGCTGGTAGCCCCTTTCGCAAAGTCGTCCGCAACTTCGTTCCCGAGAGGGCCTACATGAGAACCGACCCACTGTAGATGAATAGGGTGCCGATCTGAAAGCTGTTGAAAAAGGTGAAGAATACTCCTGCTGGTGCTGTCGCTGAGAAGTTGACTTCTGGTCTATATGAGCGAAGGGAAGAAAAGAAGAGATTTTTCTTACCACAATATAATATAAAATCCATTCGGGTTGTACAGAATCCATTCTGTAATCCTTGGTCTAGCACCAACTGGGTGGCGTAGTTGGTATGTCGCTGGCCTTGTACGCCAAAGGTTGCGGGTTCCACCCCGGCCCAAGCCAGTAGATTTTCATGAGGAGGAAAATCGACAGTGGCCATGTCGTATGATTATGCAGAATGTAAAAGATCCCTTGAGTGTCTGTTTGGGTTAGGTGCTCTCAGCAAAATTAAAATCCTAACTACGGTTTCGCATCGCCAGAGATCAGGTGTCACCCTTTGTGGAGGAAACTGGGTGTCAAAATTAGCTGCGGCGATTGGTATCCACCTATATGGTGCCGCATTATAAAGAGATACCAGCTCTCGGGGATGTCTGCAATGGTTAAAAACCAATCCGCAGCCCCATTCGAAATTTAAAAAAAATGCTTGGTCTAGCATTGACTTACTAGTCAGAAGACAAGTAAGACCCAAGCCAAGTCTTTTAATAGTCGAATCAAAGAAATTATAATTCGATTGATGTCTGGTCTTTTGAAAGTTATTTTTAATATGTACCGCTGCCGTTTGTTGATTGAACTTGTTACTTACATGCACCATGATACCTATGGGTATTGATGTGATGCTGGCTCATGGCATTACCTGAGATGTCACTTTATAGGTCTATGGCTGTCATTTCTCTTGACAAAAACCACTTTCATTCATAACAATATTCACTGTCATTGATGGCTAAATACGAAAAGACGAAAGTTAGAGATATATTAACGTCGTTCTGTACAGCGACACAAATACTACTGGAGACAGAAATCGCAAATTAGAACCTTGGTAAAGTTACAGGAACAACCTCTACCTGAATTAGGACCTTTCCCAACTAGCACACTATACCAACATGAGGACACTAAGCCTCGACAAATTTAACGTGCATCAGCCCTCTCTACACGGCTTCAGGATATCTTATTTAAATAGCAGGAAAAAGAATAGTGTGTCTAGAAAGTTTCAAAGCTTTTCATAAGATGGCATATTGAAGTTTTTATTCAGAGAACAACGTTAATCTACATGTAATATTAGGTTGGGGGAAAAGAAATCCATTGTTTTTTCGGTAGATGGCTGTAGTGTCGATATCTCGCGAAGTGTTGATCAAACAATTTCAAATTTATGCTCGATGTGAAGGTAACAGTTCACACTGAAAAAATTATTTTGTCTTTTTTTGTTTGGTTTATTCAGTTGTGAGTTACAGGGCGTTAAAAATGGAAGTCGACAAAGAAAAAATTCGGTACATTTTAGTTTTTTTTTGATAAAGGCGAAAATGCAAGCCAGGCGGCTGAAATTGCGCATGGTATTTATGGTGCCGATACTGTAACAGCTAATTACGTGCATATTTGGTTTCGTCGATTCCGTTCAGGCATTTTTGATGTTAAAGGTGCACCTCACACAAGCAGGCCCGTCGTCGAAAATATCATGGTCGTGGTCAAAGCGCGGTGAAGTAGCTTAAACGGTGGCCAAACCAGAACTAACTGCCAGGAATGTTGTACTGTGTATTTCATGGGACTGGAAAGAAATAATTTATTATGAGTTGCTTCTGTATGACCAAACACTAAATTCAGATCTCTACTGTCAACAACTGGATCATTTGACGCTAGTGATTGACCAGAAACTGCCAGAATTGGACAAAAGAGGAGAAGTGTCGTGTTCTTTTAGAACAACACCATACCACACAAGTCTGTAGTGGCTCGCAAGACAACTTGAGAGCTTGGCCGGGAAGTTTTAATGCATCCACCATATAGTCCGGACCTGCACTATCTTTTTCTCGCATTGCAATACTTCCTGAGTGATAAGAAATTGGGATCAAGAGAAGGTTGTGAAAATCGATTACTAAAGTTTTTCGCCAATAAGGACCAAGATTTCTATGAGAAAGACATTATGAAGCTACCTTTAAAATGGCAACAAAATATACAACAAAACGGTGCATATTTGACCTAAATCAGACAATTCGAACATTTTAAATAAAGTTTTGAATTTCATGCAAAAATAATGGATTTTTCCCCAATCTAATATATTTTATATACGTAGTTAATATTATAGTTTCACTAAATTTATACCACAATTTATTACTATCAGTAATTATCTGTAATCTAAACATAACATGCTCAATGTCTACATAAATCTTCTAACACTGGTAAAAAGCTATGACAAGAATTTTATTACACTGAGATAAGAAGCTATTACTAAAAGCTTGTTATACTTATAAGGAGTTATTACAAAAGCTTTTTACACGGATAAAAAGCTATTACAAGAACTGTATTACATTGATAAGAAGTTATTACTAAAAGCTTATTACACTAAAAGATACGCATACTGCATAACGGTCATGATAAACCTATAATAGGTCATATAAAAGTCTGCAGCACGTAAACATAGAAAAGTAGCCACTGATGATTTTCTGTGACAAAAAAATTGTTATGAAATATGCTTTTTATGTCATTTGCTATATGCATGGGAGAGTTTTATTCGGCATGCTATTTCATAAGACTAGATGGGAAAGGAATATGAGCGAAAATAAAATTCTAAAATGAACCCATTTTTACATGTTTCAGGGCTAATTTATGAAATCATTGCTTGTTTCTTAATCAAAGGTAAAATCTCTTAAAATTGTCTTCATCGTACTTAAAAAGCATTCAGCTCTCTTCTGAAGAGTACGAGCTTGTCTCTACGAGAGAAGGTATTATTGTTGAAAATATTTTATAAAAAAAACAGTAACTCATGCACATACATCAGTGCTTCTTAAACTTCCAATATTTGCGACCCAATATTCAGTCATAATTTTCATCGCGCCCTCCTCCATACAATAAGAATGTATTGAATTCAATAATACTATACCGTGTGATGCTAAAGATGCAATACGAATTCAACCTTTATCGTGCCCCCGATGTACATAAACGTTTCGCTCAGCTAAAGTATTGTTTTCTCCGGACGTACATATACGTCTGTCCAAAATGCGATATTTTCTGTGCAATGCTGTCCATAAAATTATTCAGAAGAATTCGAGTGCAATAAAAGTACCCTGACAAAGAATGTTTGAGAAGGATGCACTTATTTCAGAGGATTTGCTTATTTATTCTTTTCTTCCCCTCCCCCCCATACATCACACACGCAAGCCCACGTGGGAAAACGGTGGCATTGGGGAGCGAATCACGTGACTTGCAACTTACTGTTAAGAGATTAATTATAAACCATACAAATTATCAAGATAAGTGTTAATTTTTGTATATAATTTATACATGAGAATATCATGGAGTCACTGGTAATTTACTTGGTCTTAACTTAATTTTGATAAATTAATTATAAAATACATTGTGCAGTACTGGTGCATTTATATGTGTATTATATCAATGTAAATGTGTATTTTATTTTTTATTATGTCAGAATGTATTTTTTTCTTTCAGTAAATTAGCAATTTTTAAAAAAGAACCTTTTGTTTTCGACTTTTCAATAGGCTCGCGCCTCCTCGTCACGCCCCACAGTTTGAGAAACGCTGACATTCATGTCAGAATCTTTGGAGAAACTTCGGATTCATTGTATGAGCTTTATAAAGGTCTATTCACACACAGACAAAAGTCTGAAAAAGGTTGATCACGAAGGGCTACGTCAAATGATTACTCAAATGTTGAGCTAAAATAGAACGAATGCTTATTAACAAAGGGCTGATTCATGCGATGTCATAGCCACGTGATAACGACAATCACATGTTTCCAGTAAATTAGTTCGTAATTTCGTGTGACGTCATAGTGACACAATAAATATAATCCCGTTTTTTCAGCTAATCAAATCAAGCGCTTCGCTGTTGCTAACATTTACTTTTAGCGGAAACTGTCTTTTAAATAGTAGATATTTGTCAACAATAATAATGTGTATATAACGCTTCCACACCACATGTCCAAGGTTCACTCTTAGGCTTCATTCCTTCAATGGGTCGATGAAATAAGTACCAAGCTTGCTTGGGAACTTAACACTGGGGGTTTTCGTGTCAACTGACCACATGACCAGAACATCTGCTCATGCACCTCAGGGTTCAAGGTCGCATATACTGAGTTGGGCACAGTAGGCCTTGACCCCCATGGGATGTCGCACCACTGAGTTAATAACGTATATAGGTAAACAAAATGCACTCGATTTAAAAATATACATGTAGTATGAGAGTTTTCTTAAGGGAACACAGTACGATTCAATTGACCAAAATCGATCAAAAAATCAAATCTAATTTTCTTAGCCTAAATATACTTTCCTCTAACCCCACAAAATCTGAAAGCTGTGTACTCAAAAAACAAAGAATTATGATAGATTTTACGTTCGTTTTAATTCACATCCCCATGGCAAATCAAAACTTTAAACTTACTTGTCTCAGGAAAATAAAATAACTAATTTGTCTTCATTTAAATTGCTAAGGATTTTTTTTATTGTGCCTAATACTTTGAATTTTTTTCACCTATTGCCAATAGTACACGTAACAAACGTTGGCATGCATTTTTTAATCAAAGCAATACTTACTTTTTTATAAATAATTGAAATAAGAATTTATACATTTTTTTAGGATTTTTCAATAAGCATTCATAAAAATAGGTATTGTACGAATACCAATCATGTAATTGCAAATTCATACCAACTTTTGTTATACATAGTTTGTCGTACTTGTAAATCAAATTTCATGTGTGTACGTAAATTTTTGTAGGTGGAGTAGCATTTTAAAATCCCTTCACAAATTTTGAGTTTTTTACTTAAAAAATTATATGGCTGGCTTTTTATAAAGTTTTGAGCACAAAATCTGTTTTACATAGTATACACATATAGGAGGAAACCAAAAAATTTTTAAAAATCCTTAAATTAAAATTTTTTGTGTAAATCTCACCATGTCCCCTTAAAAAATGTAAAATTCCTTTGTTGAGATTTAACACTTGAACATCTTTACGTAATTTACTTATAAGAAATTGTATCTAAATTATACAAGTAGAATAACAAGTCTAATGTCAGTTTGTTTTGAATCCAATGGAGAACACGCGATTGTATTTATCGTTTGACCATCATGAATTTAACCCATTGCAATATCGACAATGCAGTAATAGAAGTGAAAGAGTGCAAGGGATTAATCCAGACCAAGCATGAATGTTCACAAAGTTGTAGGGAACTTTCGAAAAAAACCTGGAGGTACTGCTAATGTAACTGTAAAGAATTTTGTAATATCTGCTTATAAAAAATATGTGTTCAACAGCTAAAGGCTACTACTACTGCTGAACGAAGAATAATACGGGAACACACACACACACACAGTTCCTTGCTGGCTATGAGCCCTATACGAAATGATTATGAAACATTCTCCATGGACGGAAACGTTGAAATTCAAACACTTCATACAAGGTGTGACACAAAAAGAAAACGAGACTAAGTGTGTAGCTTGAAAAAAGAGTGGAGTTGCAACAACTGTTTTGAAGGCGTCAGTCCACACCTCTCATCAATCCATGAAGACAGTTGAGGTGTTGACAGTAACAACGGAGCACCTGATCTCCAAAGAGGTCTAAATCTCCTATCGAACACTTGGGGAGTAGCATTGAAAATCTTACTTGCCCTTGTTAAAAATAAGTGGAAATAAATAGTACTGGATTGCTAAAATAAGAAACGGGGTCGCATTTGCGACCGAGAATCGGAAGAGTGTCTCGCTTCGACCAATGGCCGGGATGAAGACAGTTTCGCCTTAACCGATCACACCACTTGGAAGTACTGGGTTATTGAATGAACACGTGCAACTGCATTCTGCCGGGAAAATGTCGAATCAACATCAAATTTCTTGTGAAACTTCAGAAATTTGTTAAAAGGACATTTCAAATATTAGCCAAGGCTTACGTATATGAAACTTTGTCTCCTGTACATGTGTTTGAATGGCTTAAGTGGTTTTCAGGGGGGAGGGGAAGTATGGAAGATGATGAACGTGCTGGGCGCCCAAGGTAAGCGATTACAAAAAGCATTGCCAAAATTCGTGATATGAGTGGGTTCCCACTCACATCAGTGGTTAGACTTTTAATTAACACTACTAGTATTGAAGTACTAAACAGACTCCGTGAAAAAATTAGGAAAAGAGGCCATAATTGGGGAGTGATGGATGAATGTTGCACCAAGTCCCACGGCCCTATTTGTTAAGCAGTTTCTGACCAGTAAAAACATTACTGCGAGGGGACATCATTCTTATTTACCTGATTTGGCCCCATGAGACTTTTTTTTTATTCCTTACAATTAGATCTTGCTTAAAGGGATCCCATTTTTCCTCAGTTGAATAGGTTCAGGCAAAAACGGAAATCTCCTGAAGAGCCTTTCAAGATCCTCGTTCCAGAACTTTACCAGCAATTGCAGCACCTAATGCAGAAGTGCATGAATGATGAATGGAACTACTTTGAAGATGATAATGTCTCGGAGAACTCTGATTCCACACTTACAATGATTTATTGGACCAGTCTCGTTTTTTTATGTGTGTGTTACATCTCGTGTAGTCCGATTAAATACTGTAAAATGCAACTTGCTTCCACGCATTTCATTTAATTCATTTATATTGAGGTATATTGTCTGGTACTGGGGCTGTTGAGCAAAGTACTAGTGACATGCCTCTTCACTGGGCAGAGAAATGAGTCATTGCTTCACATTTAACTATCCTGGTTCTGTAAACACATGCAAATCTTGAAGTATTAAAATTCCTGCTAGATGGGACCTTTCAAATGGAGCCAAAAATCGTATTTGTAATAAATTTTCTTACGATTATATTACCACGAATAACCATGAATTGTAATTAAGAACATCATATCGAAGTGGAATGCCAGGTCCACAACATTTATTCATGCAATTTTAAGCCTGTGGCGCCTCTTAAAAAACATAGTTAACCGTGACAAAACGTAACATTCGTCATATATTATCCATCAAAATATATATAATTATATATTATATGTCATACATTATATATTATATGTCATACATTATATATTATATGTCATATATTATATGTCATATATTATATATTACATGTCAATGTCATATATTATGTATTATATATATATATTTGTCAGATGTTATACATCAAAAATATTTCGCACTATATGTATTATACTTTTAAGAGAATTCTTTTTATTCCGTATTTGAAGATATTTTAAGATTTTAAATGATAATAAGAAATGGGAATTATTATAATGGGCGTACTTATTATACTGCTACATTGTTTTATATTTTTGTCTCATATTCTATGTAAAGATACAATAAGTTCATTAATCTAGAAAGTTTGTAAATATTTGAGACTTCCTAAAGAATTAGTGACATTTTGTTGCATAAAGCTATAGAGAATTCTGAAATATATCTCGTAATAAATTACATGAAAATGTATACAAAATGTTAAATCCTTTCTTATCAAACTTAAGATGCTTTCTATTTTGTACTACACTGCATTAAATGAAAACCGATGAAAACCGTTTAAGAGACCACCAATTCTCTTAGATGCGCATAGGATTAAGTTAATCAGACTTATTGTGTTGAGATCACTTGGCTAAATTCCTAACAAAATATAAAAAACAAAGCAAATAAGAAAGAAAATTAGAGAGTGTGTTCTTTGTCTTTTTTAATCACAAGTTAAATATTAACTTTGAAATCATTGCGAAATTTTTACGAAAGCTTAGAAACTTACGTTACATCCACTAGACTTTCCACATTCCCTAAGCTGCCGGCCAAAGTGAAGACTTTGATTCTTGAAGTAAAAATTCTGACTTCTTTGAGTCCTCCTTTAACACGAAAAGGAACCAAACCACTGAATCCTTTGGACTGTCTTTTGGCCAGATCATGCTGAGGATGACTCTTCAGTCCTGTAAAATATTACCGTGAATAGGTTATTTTCTGAATATGTGTTGAAAACCTTTAACACTCTCTGTGAACACATTTCATTTTTAATTTAGTCTCTCCGTTTATTGTTATTTTACCCTGCTTCATCTATTCTATTTCTTTCAAAGGTCCCACGTACCTTCTTGAAGTTGTTCATGTAAATAATTTGAGAAATAGATTGAACTACAAACGTCTGTTAGTCTTATACGAGTATATATAATACTTTTCTCAAACACAGTTGACATGATAAAATTAAAAAGTTTTTTTTACTTAAATTATTTGCAAAACTCCTCATGCTCCACATTGCATAACATGAGGCATACAAACATAAGTGGTAACACAATTATTTCCTTTAAAACAAATTTGGAAAAAAAAAACATTTAAGACAAAAACATAAAATAAAAAGGAAGAGTAGAAATACACAAATATAAACAAGGGGAGGTACCAATCAAACTTTAAAAATTTATACAGTAAACAAATTTTCTTAAGACATTTAGGATTTCAGTACAATTGACCAACAAAGACAAAACAGGTGGCCAGGAAATACCTAAACGTGTGTGTGTTTAAACTCCTTTTTAAAAATCTCTCTTTAACAGAAATATAGTTAACAATACAACAATTCATGTTCCACAGTTTCTGCATCCTGATCACAAGAACAAATATCACTCCCAATTAAATTCAATCTAGATAAATAGCTCTTAAAATTTCCATGTCCTGTTAGAATCTGGGATAAATTGAAATCAGTAACAATTTTTTTTTACATTTAAGCCGTTGGTAAATGGCCGGAAAAAAACCTTTTAGTTCACAAAGCTTTAGGCGAGGCCAGGAATTCGGTGTTCCAGGAGGAAAAAGTTCTTTCCCAAGCTACATGCTTCGAGTGGGACAATGGCACCGACATTAAAAGGTTCATATCTTGGCAAGCTGCCTCTTTGGCCAACTGATCCGCTCTATCATTGCCGAGATTTCCGCTATGGCCCCGAACATAAGAAAAATGTATGTCACAGTCTATAGGTAGTACAGAGAGAATAGACTGAACTCTACAACAAGTATTTATGTGGAGTTTACGCTGAGCAAACAACGGAGTGATGAAAGTGAGTCAGTGCAAATAAGAAAATTGAGCGTTCCACCCTGGCGGAGAGAATCCTGAATCAATTTTACGACAAGATTAATACAGAGTAGTTCAGCTTGAAAAACAGAGCATTCACCTCTTAATCGATGCTGGAAAGTAACATTTTCAACACCTTCCTCGTAAATAAGGCAGGCAAGATCAACCCTTCCATTCAATTTACTCCCATCTGAGAAGCAAACAGTTTTATATTCTTGGAAGACTTCAATTGAAATTGAAGAGTTTAAGGTCATAATTTTTGCTAGAGCAAAAATTATATTTGCAATTTATTTAACAATAAATAACATTTATTATGCTCGATTTAAACAGCTTCTTATTAGCTATTACTTTGTGACTTAATTTAGTTGCAGCTCGTGATCTCACTTTTACAATTGTTAAATTGATTTTTTTTTCAAGTTGAAGCCTTATTTTAGTTCCTTCTCTTTTTACTAAGCTTTTAAACCTTATTAAGCTCATTGTAAATTATTTATGTAAAGGGTGTTTTTTTAGAGGTATAGAATTTTAAATTGCAATAAAATAACGATGTATTATTCAATTGAGATCAATTTTTTTTGTTCGAAAGATAATCTTGTGGCATTACATTTTAAATATGATTTCTGGTATAGGACTGCCATGGCTGGCTCGGATGTAGTCCAATCTGGACGTCCCATTTTCGATGACTTTTTCCAACATTTGTGGCCGTATATCGGCAATAACACGGCGAATGTTGTCTTCCAAATGGTCAAGCGTTTGTGGCTTATCCGCATAGACCAATGACTTTACATAGCCCCACAGAAAATAGTCTAGCGGTGTTAAATCACAAGATTTTGGAGGCCAATTCACAGGTCCAAAATGTGAAATTAGGCGGTCACCAAACGTGTCTTTCAATAAATCGATTGTGGCATGAGCTGTGTAACATGTTGCGCCGTCTTGTTGGAACCACAGCTCCTAGACATCATGATTGTTCAATTCAGGAATGAAAAAGTTAGTAATCATGGCTCTATACCGATCACCATTGACTGTAACATTGTGGCTTTTATCGTTTTTGAAGAAGTACGGACCAATGATTCCACCAGCCCATAAAGCGCACCAAACAGTCAGTTTTTCTGGATGTAACGGTGTTTCGACATACACTTGTGGATTAGCTTCACTCCAAATGCGGCAGTTTTGTTTGTTGACGTAGCCATTCAACCAGAAGTGCGCTTCATCGCTAAACAAAATTCGCTTATGAAAATCGGGAACAACGGCAATCTCGTTTTGGGCCCATTCGACGTATCTACGCCTTGCTTGATGATCGTTTTAATGAATTGCCAAACCAAACTGAGAATAAATCATTTGACAGCTGTTAAATCGGTCACCATCTTGGAAAGTAATGCCAACTTAAACTTCTATACCTGGAAGAAAAACACTCTATATTAGAGAAATTAAAATAATCATTTATAAAAACCAAAATCATATGAGATTTAGATTTTCCTCGTGGGGCTTTCCTTAAAAATACATCGCATGTCGTCTCATATCCAGTTTCAGACTATGAAATGGTGGGAGATACAAAAAGAGGTTTTTATAAAGTTCATAGAAATCAGTAAAACTCTTTCAAAGTTTAAAAGAAAGAAACTCAAAATGAATTATAATGGAAATCAAAATCTAACAATGCAAAATATTTCTCATAAATCAAGACTTGAGAAATAACCTGATCAAGTATAATTGGATTCCCACATTAATATAAATATCTTTAAATTTTGATTTAATCGAGTAAATTAATTTATATAAAATTATCTCAAGCGAACAATGTACATTTGATTAAGGATTTTTATCTAATATAGCGGTTAAACAAGAAGATTTAACTTCGAGAAAATAATAATTAAAAAGTGAAAACCTAATGTGAATGTCATGAAATTGATATTTTAAACGCCACCGTAGCAAAAATCAGCATCTATTGGCGAAAATAGTCGATACTTTTCAGAGATTCCTCTGACTTGATCCTTTCTTTACTTGCTTTTAATGTGTATCCATTTAAATTTTTTTTCTTTTTGTTTTAAAAAAATTTAGCTAAATATTGAATGTTGTTTTGCTTACAAGTTCACCTATGGTAGCCTGGTGAAAAATTTCAAGCTTATTTTATGATCATATTTCTGGTCTAATGAAGTGCATTACTTATAGTATATTTTTCATATGCAGCTCTTAAATAACTGTAGAATTATCATTAACAATTATAATTACAATAATAGATTGACTTTTAAAATTTATATATTTCTTGACGCAATCAATTATTCAATTATTATTTAATGGCTGCTTACCACAACTCAGTATTTTATATTTAAAAATACATTAATCTTTCTAGACCAAAGAGTTAAGCGATTCATATAACTTTGAAGAAATACACAGCAACTGATATTATTAAATATGTTTGAACATTTTAAAAACTTAAGAAAACAGAACTACTAAACAAATTTCAGAAATTACATAGATAATTATTGAATAAAATAAATATCAAATTCTCTACGAATAATAATAAACAAAGATTTTACCTTAAAATGCAATCATCAAAATTGGATTACCTATAATAACTTCCATAAGTTTTATCATGGGTGAACGAAATCATAATCTTAATGGCACGAAATTTACTAATTATATTAGTAAGCTAACTAGGTTTAATTAAAATACCTAATTAATTTCTAAAAGAAATAATCTTTCACTTATGAAATACGATTTTTTGGCAGAATGAAATAGAAAATTTTTCTAATCCCCCCAGCGATCGGTTCCGGAGATATTCAGAAAAAAACTTTTAGGAGATAACGTGTCGGATTACTTCAACGTAAACGATTCTTATAGTTTTTTTCCATCCATTTCTTAACGCCACATGATGATTGGACCAATTGAGGTTTATAAGGAGGTTAAGTACAAAGCCCTTTACTCTGCTAAAAAAAATTTGATCGTAAATTCAAAATTGAACATTTCCTGAACCATTAAAAGAAATTACATGGCAGAGCTTGGATTTTAAAAAAAATTAAACATAAAATTTTATCATGTTATAATTCGCCTTATATTACGAATTTATTTTTATTCAGTTTTTCTTATGATTATGTTACATTTTTTCATGATTATGTTACATTTTTTTTTCAAAATTATGTTATATTCAAATTATTCTGAAAACCTCTAGTAAGTTAATTTTTTTCCTAAGATGAAACAATTAACATGCATTTATACATACACAATATCAAAGATTCAAAAATCATACAAATATTGAACACATCAATTTAAATTCGTAATCACAAATGAAGCGCACAGTTGCTGTCAAATGTTTGACTCCACTGTTGTTTCCAGGGATTAACCTTATATAAACTGGAGAGATTTTTCTAAGACTTCTAAAGTTATTTTGTCAAATAATCATCCTAAACTAGTGCTTCTCAAACTTTCCATGTTTGCGACCCAATTCTCAAACATAATTTTCTTCGCTCGACCTTCTTTCAGTGCGATAACAATGTATTGAATGCAATAATAATGCACTTTGACGCTAAAGCTACAATGCGACCTCAAAATATCAAGAAAAGTATTAAATTTTGTATGCTACTTTTAACTAATAGATATTTTAAATTAAGTTATTCTTTTTTTTAAATAATAATTTTAAATCACTTTTTTAATTTCAAATTTTTGTTATGTTCGCGCCCCTCAGAGTAGGGTTTTCATGCTTACTTCAATGTAAGCCCCGTGTGATACTTTGTGGTGCACAGGATTATAAATGTTCTCAATAAAAATTTAAAAGAAATAATCCTCTTTAAATATAAATGTGATATATTTGTCATGTGAAGTTATTAATGGTAAATCTTCTTCAGAACCATGTAGATATTCAGTCAATAATCAGTATCGTAATTTTTTCTAAGGTAATAAACCTTACAATTAATTTTTTTTTACAAAAAATATTTAAATAAGATAAAATTATTTAAAAAATGGCATAACTATATATATAATGAAATTTATGTTAACGAAAAATTATCGACTAAAACCAATGAAAATGAATCCAAAGAAGTTGGCGTTAAACAATGAAATATATGCCAAACTGGCTCTTTCGAAAAATAACAGAAAATTAAAAATTTACGAAAGAAGAATTAACTTGTTACCTGGATAAAACACTTTTTCGACTTTCGGATGCTTCTCCAAAAATTCTGCAACTTTCATTCCATTTTCATTATGTCTTTCCATCCTAAGGTGTAAAGTTTTTAGTCCTCTCAAACACAAAAAGCAGTCCATTGGAGAGGGTAATGAACCTATAGCTACAAATAAACAATAATTCGTTACGTGAATTACTCAAAGTTTATTATTATTCTTCAGAACAGGATATCAGAAAAAGCTTCCTGTAATCACATTTAAAACCGCATTCTATTAATATATAGTTTCAAAGGTACCATGACAACTTTTCTGCTACTAAGTGTTTATTCGTTCATGAAGAGACCTTTCAATGTACGACCAGTAGTGCTTATAGTTTAGATTCGAATTGAGGCTAACGCGTGCGAAAGTGTTGACTATGACCATAAAAAGAAGTGAAATAATATTGGAATTTTAAAGTTAGAGAGAAAATACTAGCTGTTGAATTTTATATGCGATTATGTAAGGCAGGAAAACAAAGATTTAAGGGGAAAAGGAATTTTGTTTATGTTGTACTTTGATATTATTTTAGATATATACTGGTAAACTGTTTTAACTACATAAAGCTAAAATTCCAATTCTTTAAAAACGAACTGAAATACATCTCTCAATCATTTGTACAAAGTTAATGTGATTTAAATTAAATATCTATTGTAAAATGCTTTTTTAACTATAGATAATTCAATGACAGATCCTAATTTAAGAATTTGTTTCCAAACTATATGTATATATATCATATATTCCATATATATATATATCTATCTATCATATTCCATATATATATATATATATATATATATATATATATATATATCATATTCCATATATATATATATATATATATATATATATATATCATATATTCCATATATATATATATCTATCTATCATATTCCATATATATATATATATATATATATATATATATATATATCATATATTCCATATATATATATATCTATCTATCATATTCCATATATATATATATATATATATATATATCATATTCCATATATATATATATATATATATATATATCATATTCCATATATATATATACATATATATCATATTCCATATATATATATATATATATCATATTCCATATATATATATATATATATATATATATATATATATATATCATATTCCATATATATATATATATATATATATATATCATATCCATATATATATATTTATCATATTCCATATATATATATATATATATATATCATATTCCATATATATATATATATATATGTGTGGCATGCAGCCAAAGCCAAGCAGTCTTCGCGCGCAGGCGCAGCAAACAAAAAACTGAAACTTTTTGAACTAGTGAAAGTGAAACAAAAACTTTTAGACATTAGAGCAGAAAAAGAGAGAAGCAGCGAAAGGAGAACGCGAGAGGTGCGCGAGCAGGCGTAACCTTCTGAATATCATCGTCAAACTTATCTGTAAAAACTTATCTACCTTTTTAATTAATTTTTGTTTAATGTTAAAATAAAATAGAAGAAAGACCAACGTCTTGGACCCCTTGTTGTCTCCCACAAATTATGGGGGCTCGGCCGGGATCGAGAAAATTTCGATTTTGAACCAAAGTCTGGACAATGAACAACAGCGTCCGTGAAAGAGACGCGCCGCCATTTTTCGGAAACTTCGTTCAACCTGTGTAGAGGTTGAATTTTTCAACTTCATTCCGCCTGTGTAGAGGTCGGAACAAATAACAAAATAACCTGTGTAGAGGTATATTTTGCAACAAACCATCGACAAATATTCCGCCTGTGTAGAGGTTGGAAAACCCATCGACGAAAATCCCGCCTGTGTAGAGGTTGGAACTAATTCAGTGTGAATAATCCGCCTGTGTAGAGGCCGGAACTACAATTTCAACGATATAACCTGCGAAGAGGTGAAATCAGTGGAATCAACGTTTTTATTGGATACATCGTACGTGCGAGCAACAAGGGAGCCAGAGAAAAAAAAAGGTAGGATCTTTCTAAATTTTTATAAAATGTATAAAAACGCTCTTAAAGAGGATCTCATAAGAGTAGTTGAAGAGCTAGACGGTATTGTCGAGAATACTGACACTATAGTTAAACTAAAGACTAAAATTGAGAACAGTAGTACATTTGAAAGTGATCCAGATTTCGTTAAAACTTTAATTCAAAACTGTATAGATGAGAGGGTATCGCGAAACAAAAGAGAAGTAACTTCAGGAAAACAGAAAATTGATCTCGCGAAACTACAGTTAGCACAGTTAGAAAAAGAAGTCGAACTTCAAAGGGTTAAAAATAAAGCATTAAGTTTAAATCCTGCAGCTAAATTCGAAGAGAAACAGTTCAAAACTTTAAATAGGAAACCGCAACCCATATTGGCATTCGAGAAGCAGAAGATTGGTTTAGGCCTATTGATTTAGCTAAAGAGTGTGATATTTATATTTCATCTAGAAGCGGATCACATAAAGAAATTCCTATTACTTATGGATATACCCAAGACCCCTTTAAAAATAGATCACAAAACTTTAAACCAAAGATTAAAGAGAACTATCCCCAATATCTTGAAAGAGAAAATAAAAATTGCTATATATGCGGTGATTCATCTCATTGCGCAAGAGACTGTGAGAAGCGTTTTTAAACCTAAAAGAATCTAATGATCACATCCATAATAGAATAAATGTGAATACTTTGAAAATCGAGAGCGAAAAACAAAATAGCGATGAATGCACAAATCTTCAATACGTAAGCATTTTTGTAGAAAATCAGCCCGTAACAGCATTGATTGATTCAGGTTGCCAGATCCCAGTTTTAAATTCCTCACTAATTAGAGTGCAAACACCTTCCGAAGAGATCATAACATTAAGTTCATGTTTTGGCGAACAGCGTATGGTAGAAGTTAAACCCATAAATATTTCTCTTAATCAACACTCTCCTAGCTTAAGTGTTGGAACGGCAATTTCACCGACCTTGACCGAAGAATTTATTATACATCCCAGTATATATTCTGAAATAGAGAAACTAGGCCACGCAAAGAGCGATGTTTTATTGAGTGAAAGTGGATCCTCTTTGAGTGTAGATTGTGCTATTTCTTTTCCAAATGTTTCTGTTTCAAATGTGATAGAAAACTCTAGTTATGATTTGCCATATGTTAAGAACTTTAATACTAGAAATGATTCGAGTTCTCTAATTAAGGATTATAAATGTAATAAAATTAAGAGTACTAAGTTAAAATTGAGTATTGTAAGAGAAAAATGTTCTGATATAGTATTGTGTAAGAAAGCCAATGGTGCCATGAAAACGAGTTCCGTGGAATTTATCTCCCGCTCACCTACCCCTTCACCTATGGAACGTTAATATAGACGGTTTGTGTTGCTCCGACGAATCTTTCAGCCCTGGCAGTGGAAGCGAAGGAAAAAGAGAAATCGTTTTGAACAGACGTCCAGAACTCTACAGAGGAAAATATCGATGCGTTCAACCAAAGATCAACTTGTTGAAAAAGATGTTCTTATGCCGGTGAAACACAATGTTTTCCTGTGGAACCTTCCGGATGTCGAAGAGGTGCCTTCACATGATGGAGAAACTGTCTAGTTCAGAAAAATTATGATATGTTTAATCTCTATATATTTGTCGTATAGTCCTTGTCTGTTCCGTTTTTTTTTGTATGTTTCAGATTCTCCTCTGGTCTCCATGGAAATACCGCTGCGGACAGCGTACGGTCAGAATGGCCGTTGTGGCATGCAGCCAAAGCCAAGCAGTCTTCGCGCGCAGGCGCAGCAAACAAAAACTGAAACTTTTGAACTAGTGAAAGTGAAACAAAAACTTTTAGACATTAGAGCAGAAAAAGAGAGAAGCAGCGAAAGGAGAACGCGAGAGGTGCGCGAGCAGGCGTTACCTTCTGAATATCATCGTCAAACTTATCTGTAAAAACTTATCTACCTTTTTAATTAATTTTTGTTTAATGTTAAAATAAAATAGAAGAAAGACCAACGTCTTGGACCCCTTGTTGTCTCCCACATATATATATCATATTCCATATATATATATATATATATATATATATATATAGAATGCATCCATATGCGCTTGTTAAATTCATCTAAGCTTCAAAAATTAACTACTGTTCGTTCAAAATTGGTTCATTATCATGACAGAAGAGCGTCATGTAGCAAAATTACATAAGCAGAGAAAGAGTTTGTTTCACAATTCACATATACTAAATATCCACCACAATACGAAAATACAAACACAGGATTAGTAGATATTTAATTATATTTAACTAAGCCTAAAAGAGAGGTTATCGCGAGATAGAAATCACTTGTTCTATTAAATACAAAACAAGATACATATAAGTCGAAAGAAGAGAGCGGTTTCATGTACATGCATGAAGCGGAGATTCTTGTCCTCGGTGGTAACAGAATGCAACAAATATATAAAAATATAGCAATATACTATGTGACCCAAAAATCCCTCAACATTTGAAAATTCAATAGCTCGCAGAATAATATAAGTAGGGTGACAAAAAATGACACAAATGCTTGAAGTAACATGGAGTTTTATTGAAGCTCCCAAAAAGTAAAAAAATCTTGAACAGATGACGCTGGATAGCAAAACGTCAGTACCACCGAATGAAAATCATATTTAAAATGAGCTGTAGTCAAAGAAGAAACAGATGCACCAGCGATTGTAGAATGCTGAATTTACCAGAAAAGGCATTGTTAGTAAACTGTATTATTTGAATAGAGAAATTGTAAATACAGCTTGCCATAAGAAGGGTGTGAAAAACCTCTTGCGCGCTAGGCACATGGCATCTCTCAGATGCACCACATTTACTTATGCTAGAAGATTATTTAATCACTTTATTGGTGAGATTTGTCATTAAAATATGTTTGTCATAAAACAATATTTAAAATAGAATCAAGAATTGAGATATTTTTCGAAAAAACATCAAAAGATAAGGATTATATATATGTATATATATATATATATATATATATATATATATATATATATATATATATATATATATATATATATATATATATATATATATATGTGGCATGCAGCCAAAAGCAAAACACAGTCTTCGCGCGCAGGCGCAGCTAATAAGAACTGAAACCGTGGAAACTTTTGAACTAGTGAAAGTAAAACCAAAACTTTTAAGAGAGAAGCAGCGAGAGAGAACGCGAGAGGTGCGCGAGCAGGCGTTACCTTCTGAATATCATCGTCAAACTTATCTGTAAAAACTACCTTTTTAATTAATTTTTGTTTAATGTTAAAATAAAATAGAAGATAGACCAACGTCTTGGACCCCTTGTTGTCTCCCACAAATTATGGGGGCTCGACCGCGATAGATAAACTTTCGATTTTGAACCAAAGTCTGGACAATGAACAACAGCGTCCGTGAAGGAGACGCTCCGCCATTTTTCGGAAACTTCGTTCAACCTGTGTAGAGGTTGAATTTTTCAACTTCATTCCGCCTGTGTAGAGGTCGGAACAAATAACAAAATAACCTGTGTAGAGGTATTTTGCAACGAACCATCGACAAATATTCCGCCTGTGTAGAGGTTGGAAAACCCATCGACGAAAATCCCGCCTGTGTAGAGGTTGGAACTAATTCAGTGTGAATAATCCGCCTGTGTAGAGGCCGGAACTACAATTTCAACTATATTACCTGCGAAGAGGTGACATCAGTGGAATCAACGTTTTTATTGGATACATCGTACGTGCGAGCAACAAGGAGCCAGAAAAAAAAAAGGTAGGATCTTTCCAAATTTTTATAAAATGTATAAAAACGCTCTTAAAGAGGATCTCATAAGAGTTGTTGAGAAGCTAGATGGTACTGTAGAAAGTACTGACACTATAGTTAAACTAAAGACTAAAATTGAGAACAGTAGTACATTTGAAAGTGATCCAGATTTCGTTAAAACTTTAATTAAAAACTGTATAGATGAGAGAGTATCGCGAAACGAAAGAGAGGTAACTTTAGGAAAACAGAAAATTGAGCTCGCGAAACTACAGTTAGATAAATTAGAAAAAGAAGTCGAACTTCAAAGGGTTAAAAATAAAGCATTAAATTTAAATCCTGCAGCTAAAGTCGAAGAGAAACAGTTCGAAACTTTAAATAAGGAAACTGCAACTCATATTGGCATTCGAGAAGCAGAAGATTGGTTTAGGCCTATTGATTTAGCTAAAGAGTGTGATATTTATATTTCATCTAGAAGCGGATCACATAAAGAAATTCCTATTACTTATGGATATACCCAAGACCCCTTTAAAAATAGATCACAAAACTTTAAACCAAAGATTAAAGAGAACTATCCCCAAAATCTTGAAAGAGAAAATAAAAATTGCTATATATGCGGTGATTCATCTCATTGCGCAAGAGACTGTGAGAAGCGTTTTAAATCTAAAGAATCTAATGATCACATCCATAATAAAACAAACGTGAATACTTTGAAAATCGAGAGCGAAAAAACAAAATAGCGAAGAATGCACAAATCTTCAATACGTAAACATTTTTGTGGAAAATCAGCCCGTAACAGCATTGATTGATTCAGGTTGCCAGATCCCAGTTTTAAATTCCTCACTAATTAGAGTGCAAACACCTTCCGAAGAGATCATAACATTAAGTTCATGTTTTGGCGAACAGCGTATGGTAGAAGTTAAACCCATAAATATTTCTCTTAATCAACACTCTCCTAGCTTAAGTGTTGGAACGGCAATATCACCGACCTTGACCGAAGAATTTATTATACATCCCAGTGTATATTCTGAAATAGAGAAACTAGGCCACGCAAAGAGCGATGTTTTATTGAGTGAAAGTGGATCCTCTTTGAGTGTAGATTATGGTGTTTCTTTTCCAAATGTTTCTGTTTCAAATGTGATAGAAAACTCTAGTTATGATTTGCCATATGTTAAGAACTTTAATACTGGAAATGATTCGAGTTCTCTAATTAAGGATTATAAATGTAATAAAATTAAGAGTACTAAGTTAAAATTGAGTATTGTAAGAGAAAAATGTTCTGATATAGTATTGTGTAAGAAAGCCAATGGTGCCATGAAAACGAGTTCCGTGGAATTCATCTCCCGCTCACCTAACCCTTCACCTATGAATAGTAATTATCGACGGTTTGTGTTGCTCCGAAAAATTTTTGAGCCTTGGCAGTGGAAGCGAAGGAAAAAGAGAAATCGTTTTGAACAGACGTCCAGAACTCTACAGAGGAAAATATAGATGCGTTCAACCAAAGATCAACTTGTTGAAAAAGACGTTCTTATGCCGGTGAAACACAATGTTTTCCTGTGGAACCTTCCGGATGTCGAAGAGGTGCCTTCACATGATGGAGAAACTGTCTAGTTCAGAAAAATTATGATATGTTTAATCTCTATATATTTGTCGTATAGTCCTTGTCTGTTCCGTTTTTTTTTTTTTGTATGTTTCAGATTCTCCTCTGGTCTCCATGGAAATACCGCTGCGGACAGCGTACGGTCAGAATGGCCGTTGTGGCATGCAGCCAAAAGCAAAACACAGTCTTCGCGCGCAGGCGCAGCTAATAAGAACTGAAACCGTGGAAACTTTTGAACTAGTGAAAGTAAAACCAAAACTTTTAAGAGAGAAGCAGCGAGAGAGAACGCGAGAGGTGCGCGAGCAGGCGTTACCTTCTGAATATCATCGTCAAACTTATCTGTAAAAACTACCTTTTTAATTAATTTTTCTTTAATGTTAAAATAAAATAGAAGATAGACCAACGTCTTGGACCCCTTGTTGTCTCCCACATATATATCACCGTGTCACCACTGTTTACATTTTAAGATGCCTTGTTGCAGTCTCCTCATATCACCTTACCATGTTCAAAGGACATGGATTTTTCGAATAATGCCTTACAAAATTTTAATAATCTTTTCTTGATGTCCTGGCAAGAGGGAACACGACTTTCTTTTTCAAGTTTCTCGTGATATATGGATGTGTGTGTAATAATTCCCTCTAGTATCCTTTTTATTAACTCTTTGTACTAATATTTAAAATATCTTTAATTCTTTGGTTTAAAAATAACATTGTAATCTAAATCGTAATCGACTAGTCTGAAATCCCTGTCCCACCCATTCTATCCAATCAGAACTACTATTACGTAATAATCACGCGCTTGCACTGCTAGTATAAAAGCAAAAATCTTGTGTAATCGCTCTCTTTGTCTGCTTGCCGTCAGCATGTAAACGTCCACGTAGGAATGTAAATAACTGCAGCTCTCTTTGTCTTTGTGTTGTGTCCGTCAAGATGTCGATATGTGTCTGTTTTCATGTTTTTAACAAATAGATGTGAAATATAAAAGCGATTGACCAGCTACGCTATGTGTGTTTCAAGATAAAAAGATGAAAAGTTATTCTGAAGATGTTTTCACTAAACCAGCAATGACAACAAACCAACACCGGCCAACGCTACTACAATACTTAACACATTTTTTTTTTCTTTTTGGGTTTTTCGTCTTGAATGGGGTTTTGTTTATATCAGATATTTCTGTAATCCTAAGTCAAAATAAAACATGGCATGTGAATGTTACACTCAGGCCGTCTTCGCAGGTGCTCTTTCAAAGAATCGTGATCTAGATTCCCTAGATATATCTGCGCGAGGACCTGAGTGATTTTGATTCCCATATAGATATTTTAAGGAGTTTATTTCAGCTACATTAAGGATTGAATAAAATGTAGTCACTAACTAGGTGTGCGACATCCTTCAGATGTATCTCAACTCCAGCAAAAAAAAGGGAAAAACTACTAAACAGAAGATTTGCTTCGAATTATTTTCGTATAAAACTGAAAACTACAACATTTTACAAGAAAAAAAATCAAAATTAACAAAAAAATACAAAGAAAAAAAACTGACGTTATTGAGCGTGCTGCATCCATCAGATTCAATGGACCCTGCCCCCGAAAAATGAACAAATGCCCCTCGTCCTTGACACTGAATTATAGGGCGAGTGACGAAAAGCAGATAGAAGAAGCTCCACTGTTAGGATCTCCACTCACCCACTGTGTGGACGCAGTACCGAAACTATTTTTATAATGCATCTGAGAGATTCCCGCGCCTAAAAGAGAGTTAATGAGGATCGCTTGCTGAGCCTTCACTTCCGTCATGCTTTGCAGTCCAGGTCCCCAAACCTCAATCCGTGTAATTATTTATTGTCTATCGTTATTATCTGTTGAAAAGTCGCGAGTCTACCTCGATCGTTCAATCTCATTAGGGATTCGAAAATACAGCATTCGACGCCAATTTCTCTCAATACCTACAGATATGCTGTGCAGTGCCGTTCTTAGCATTGTCCCTCGACTACAGGTATTGTTGATAAAAGACGGTCGCCACATGTTATAAAGAACATCGTCTATCGCTAAAAATCATTTGTTATGCTAAATATTGCTTTTGTTATAATAAGCGCCATCTGTTGCCTAATTCTGCACCATTTTATTTATTTATTTATTTTTGGTTTCAATAAAATCTCATGTCATTTCCACCATGGGTGTCAGTTTTTTTTTACCCTTCTTCCTACGATAGTCCATGAATTATCGAATTTTCAATTGTTAACTAACTTTTGGGTCACTTAGTATATAAAAAGAACTCACGCGATAGCGTAATAGTAGTAAATGAGATTATAGTGGATAGAAAACGAGGAGAGCAGAGACAAATAGGTCTTATGAGCATTTAATAAGAACCAACTGAAGCTGAGAGAACTTGAGCAGTCGAGATCTAAAAATGAAATAAAAACTGCCTTTGAGAGGGTTGTAGATAATATAAGACTAATTAATGAAGAACGTTAGAACATTAATGATTACAACTCGCAATAAACAAGTATGATGAGGTTTCTGGTTTTCATTTGTAGAACTTGCATTTTCGGCTAAAGTGCTCATGATGAAAATATAACAGAGATTTTTTTTAATTTAATGTATAAAAAACAAATAGAATTATACTTCTCTTAAAGATGATGAGTTTAACAATCATGATAAAAAAAATAAACGCTCTATCAATTCCGGAATTTGAGCCAGCCTTTAAAGCATCAAATTCACGAACCTTTTGCCAATACAGTATTGACAAATTAGGAACATTTTTGAAAATTGAGAGAAGCTTCAAATTTTGAAAAGTTAAAAAATCTAATAGTTTCAAACAAGTTATATAATATTCTATATATAGATAAAGAAACCGATTCATACATTATTGTAAAACAAGTTGACAAATTGTTTGACCCTATAACTTAGGGAAAATAAACAGATTTATTGTACCTTTTTTATCCCGAGTCTCTACTTATCGCAAAATTCGTCTACTTCAGTATTTCTCAAAGTTTTATTATTCGCGACCCAATATTCAATCATAAGTTTCATCGCGCCCCCCTCATACAATAACAATGTATTCAATTCAATAATACTATGTATTTTGACCTTATTAAATTTATGTATCTTGATGTTTGAAATTACGATACGACTTTAACCTCTTAAGTGCCACCGGCGTATATAGACGTCTCACTCAAGTGCGCAAATTGCACTGGACGTATATATACGACTTTTAATTGGCGCAGTTAAGGGATTTATTATAAACCGTACGAATTACCAAGGTGAGTGTTAATTTTTGTGCATAATTTTATATATGACAATCCCATGGGGGGGTCACTTGTAATTATTAAACTTGTTCTTAACTTAGTATTGGTAAATTAATTATGAAATACATTGTGTAGCACTGATATATTTATAAATGTAATACTCAGTGTAAATGTGTATTTGAATTTTATGTCGGAACGAATTTGTTTGTTTACTTTCAGTAAATTAATTTTTTTTTAAAAAATAATCTTTTGCTTTTGACTTTTTAACATGCTAATGCTCCCCTCGTAGAGTTGCATCCCCCCACCCCACAGTTCGAGAAACGCTGCTCTACTTGTTAAAATATCCAGAGTGTTTTTCTCCATTGTTTAATACACAAATTGTGTCTTGTGTTTGTCTTAAATATCATTTTTAAGTAGATGTCTTCAGTACAAACAATTACCTGAGAATACTAGAATGGAACGAACAATTATCGTAAAATTCGGCGTATAACGCGGACCTATACTTTCAAGTTGCAATTTTTAAATTTTATGTATATTCGCAGTATGACGCGCACCGCCTTTTTTTTCGAAGAAACCCGAAATGTACATGCATAATGTTTTGAAGTCATTTTTTTTTTCGAGATGTACCAAGATTTTTAAAAAAATGCTGTACTTTTAGAACTACAGCCCTTTTAGTTCATAAGAAGTATGATTTCTTTTAAATAAACAGCATTTCGATGTATGCACAAGTTTTTTTTTTGCTCACCTTCTTTTGATTTTTAAAACCCTCATTTTTTATATCCGACGTATAACATGTGCGCCCGTAAATTTCTATCATCTTTTTGTGTTAAAAGTGCCCGTTATATACGCCAGATTTTACGGTAATTCCTTTTGTTTTAGTCTGGGTTTTAATGAAGTTTTGTTCAATTAATCAAAAATTCTTCGTCTATGCTGACTCAAAAATATCCTTTTTCTTCATGTTACTCTCAAAATCAAAGTTTAACACGTGTTGGAATTTAAACAAATTAAAAAACATTACGTCGAGGGTCAAGGACAAACTTTTTACAACAACGAGTTATATATTCCAAGGTCGATTCCATTAACTAGCAGCAATTCTATTTATGAAGAATGAGTTAGGAGAAATATTCAGCAAAAACCAGACTTATAGATGATTAATGATTGTAATGATTTATTTCACAAATGTGCGTGGATAAATTTAAATTTAAAATACAAAAACAAGCCATTTAGTTTTTGCTTTAAAAAACTCCAAGGATTAAATCGTCAGTAAATGCAACAATCATAAACAGAGAAAAGAATTGTAAGAAAAATGTGGATTTTTTTTGTAGTTGTTGTACCTCGAATAACTGATAAGATTCCGTCTTAGAAACTTAACTTTTGTTTAGATTAGGTAAAAATAAAGTAAAAATTGACTGAGGAGAATTTTAATATTCCAAGTAATATTGATTTGTTTCTAGCAGCACCATTTTTTACGAAGTTCTTATACCGCGAGATGAATAAATTGTTTAATTACAAAAATAATTATTTAAAATCTTTTTTTCGGTTTCGATGAGAGAGATAGTGTGCCGACTTCTAATAATTAGAAAGTTTATTGAGGATTGAGATCAAAAATTTATTCGGTTGTCCTCATTAAACGCACAACTATTCCCAAATTGCAGAGGTGTGTTGCAGTGTTGATGACGAAGTTTATTCAACGTATCTATATTAATTAAAAGTCAATGTGACTAAAAAAATCTTCTTTGGTGTGATTCTGTGAAATTATTAGCTTGGATAATAAAAGAACCGCGATTATATTTACCCGAGTAAGAATGTAAAGAAAGAAGTGGTTAAAATCTAAATTCTTCCTGTTATGTATAAAAAGCATATTTTAAAGCTTCGCATTTAATCTGGTGCAGCTTAAGCAAAATAAACATTCTAGTAGTGATTTTTTTTTTGATTTTTTTTTGTACATTTTTCATTTGGTTTGAATTTATATTGCCATTTTGGACAGTGGTTTGTATATTTACATTAGGTTACATATTGCTTTTCATATACGTAATTTATTTTTAATACAGAATTCTGCTTCATTGAATTATTCATCTTATTTTACATTGAGTAACGTCGTTAATCCGAACGTCAATTATTCGGAGCGTCAAATATCTGAACCAGTTTTTCTTTTTTTCAATTACATGTACTGTGAAAAAAATATCAATAGTATAGCTTCTCATTTCGAAATCTAGTTTTATTCTGAAATAAAAAATAGTGATTACACTGATCAAAGCAATAATTTAATAGATAGCGCGCTGGCGCCACCCTAGACAAAACAAAAAAAGGAAAGCTTTGCTTCAACTGTATATGAATAAACTTTCGAACAGTGCAATGCTCAACAGGAATTTCGCACGAGTCCATAAGTGACGGGAAAACTCAAGGTCAGAGATATTTGAAGAATTTTAGTTGTATAATTTGTGGTAAACCTCTGCGCGGAATATTCAATCAATTTGTTTTCAAGTGAAGGGGTGTATATACGTGCTCTTTTGTTGAGTTGTGAACTGTTGTGGCTTCGAATTCAAAACGGAAGCGCAACGTCTTGAACATAGAGACAAAGCTTGAAATATTGAACCGCTTCGCGAAGGAAGAAAGTGTAGCGCCTAAAGCACAGTTTTATAATGTAGGAAAGTCAACAATTTCTGAGAGAAAAAAAACGAGAAACCATTTTAAATTTTGCGTCCTACTCAACTACTGCTGCTCAAGAGAATTAGAGACCTTGCAGCGAAAAAACTAAAGTGTACAATGGTACAGCGAAAAATAAGTAATTATTTCCCACAATAAAAAATTACAACATTTTGCACCTATTTTACCCTGTCTTCAAGCACGTTTTCCGCATATGATGATTTTCAATATTCGTATAGTGTCCGGTTTCATATACTGCATGGATCGCTTTCGGTTATCCAAACAACCGCGTATCCAAACGGTGTTCGGTCCCAATTGATTCGGATAAACGACGTTCTACTGTAGTTAAAAAGCATTACAATTCTCCACATACAGGCAGCATAGTCTATGTAAAAATATGTGTTTGAGTGCAATGCTCTCTCGTTTATATCCGTAGTGTATTCCTATACTGAAAAGAATGAGAAATCAAGTTTGAGAGAGAATAAAAAAATAAAGAGGATAATGCGTTGTGTGCTAAAAAATAATAAAGCGTTTATTGAGTGGAAATTATTTGCATTACTATTAATCACTGTCCCTCTTTACTATGGCGTTATTTCTATATTAATTGTGTAAAATATGACTTTAAACATTTCACTGCCACATTGTATCCGACTACCCTAAAATCATGATCTTTTTTAAAAATGGACAGATTTTCCTTGTGATTTTATTTTATAGGCCATTTTATTAGCTGTATAAAAATACCAAGGTTTTTGTTTTCTATTCACTACAACAAAAACTACAAGTGTTTTAGTAAAAGCAGTTGCCATAACTTTACATAAGATGTCAAATTTTAAAATGCGTTTTACTCGAAATGTGTTTTTTTTTCGAAAAGCTCAATCGGGGACAGTGATTTCTCAAAAAGTTTTTAAAATAATTTGCTAAAATTTTTCTGTATGTTCTGTATAACAGTAGAAGTGCTCTAACCTTCAAATTTATCAATCACTTTTTTATTACAAAATTTACGGTTCTTTATGTGAATATAATTTCTGTTTTTTTTTTAAAGCAATTTCACATAAAACGTAGGCTGTTCAATAAGTAATAAGACTAATTTTACAGCCGCGAAACCACTCATCAGAATGTTAATTTATGTGGCATAAGAAAATTATATTGTCTGTATTAACAAAATCTACCGATAGATAACGTGTACAGGCTCATGTTCTTGAGTATCACGTGCTCGAAATGAAGCGTGTTTGCGGGCGCCTACGAGACACGGCCAGTTGTCGAAATGGAAGCAAAAATCCGCAAAAACCAGCATCGGAGACAATTTATATGATGCAATATGATTAAAGACTGAAACAAGAAGGCGACACTATCATAAAATGCTTCATCACAGCAGAAAAAAACTTAATTGTATCACGGATCCAACCATAAAACAACATAGCAGTGAACAGAAACATCCATCTTTACCTACTCCCAAGAAATCAAAAGCTGTGAAATTGGCTGGTTAAGTCATGACCATAATTTTTTTGATTATGAAGGAATTGTGGAACAACACGCTGTCGAATCCGGTACTACCGTAAACGCCTCGTACTACGTGAATGTCCTACGAACAATGATACAGCACGTTAAAAGGAAACGTCCATTGCTCCAAAATGGCATCCTATTGCACCATGACAATGGCCGACCACATATTGCTCGTTGCGTACTGGATGTTTCGCAGCAGAGCAACGTAGAGATTTTATCACACCCTTCATACAGTTCTGATAGAACTCCATACGATTTCTGGCGGTTTCCTAAACTTAAAAAACATTACGAGGCAAATGTTTTGCAAGCAACAAAGCAAAAGGCTCCGGAGGCGATTTTGATAAAGCTCTCACAAAACGGACTTTAACATGTTTTTAAGAAGTGAACAGAACGTTAGGATAAATGCATTACATATCACGGGTTATTTTGAAAAAAAACTATGTAAATGATGACGATTAAAGGTATTCATTTTTATATGCATAATTTTAGTCTTATTACTTATTGAACAGCCTCGTAAGTAAGATAAAGTGATCCAGTTTTTGTAAAAATTAAAATATCTCTTATTTTGAAGGTCATTTCAAAAAGGAATAGCAAAGTAATATTGAAAAATTGAGAATTTGTTCATATACTATTTGTACAGAGCAGACCCCGTTTATGTAATATTTTGCCAATTTTTACCCATTATTCCCCATTTTAATAGTAATAATTTATTTTTCTCTTCTTAATTATAGCCTTTTTTTCTTAAAATGTGTTACATAAACTTTAAAACCACAAAAAATCTCGATATCTCCATTTTTTCAATAAAAAGTGGTCGCAAGTAGTCGAATACCTTAATATAATTTATGTACTTCCATGGTAAAGTTTAACTTGGAAACTTTCTATCCTCTTTCTGAATTCATATGTGTGTGAATAAACTAGCGTTAAAAAATTTAAGGAAGTCGTAAGCCGTCGTTTTTCAGCTTACAATCATGAAGATGTGGAAAAAAGGTTCTTGCGTTTAATTCTATGAAAACCAGTAGAAAAGTGATACATATGCAAATATCGGAAGCATGACGTCAGAGGTGACGTGAGTTACACAAAACGCTTATAATTAGCACTAGATGCCCGCAGAACTCTTTCCGTAGGTTCGGCAATCTAAAAAGAAGAGGGGAAAAGTTCAACTCCAGACATTCGCTGCAAAGGGAAGTGAGATCGTTCGTGGGGTGTGTTTACAAGAATCCTCAGAACGACTTTGTACGTTGTAAAATAAAAGACAGGTTGAGGAGGAGCATAGTTTAATGCGTAATGTCCAAAAGTTTGGAATAGACAGCAGTGATGTATAACGAGATTGTAAAGCCTTCCAAAGGACATATTCAATAGTAAGAAAAGTCGGTGGTGGTCAACTAAGAAAGGAAAAGACAAATGATATTTCCCTGTAAACGTAAAAGGATCGAAATCAGACAGCAGGTTAGAAACGATAATCGGACGACAGGTATCACGATTTATTGTGGACAGATGCCTTCAAAAAATGGCTATTGTCATCTACCAGCATCATTGACATCTACCCATTAGCTTCCTCGTTCAGAGTAATTGGACATCAATGGAATTATGACTTCTTTACTGATTAGAGTAGATTCAGTCTGACAAACGATTCTCTGCGCCAGTTAATACGGACGTAAGTAGAAATATTCTCACATTCCACGAGCATAAGGGAAAGAAACTATTTTGGTAATTGTATCATGTTTGTGTGAGGAGGCATTATGAGGAACAGATGGTCAGAACTACATTTTTGACAGAGATTTACTTACAGGTAGTCGTTACTGAAAGGAAATTTTTCTCCCTCATGTGCGTCAGTTGCAAAATGCTCAGGAATTTCTAGAATGTGAAGATATTCTAACAGGTTATATTCGGGCTTCAACTAATCCTCTTGGGGAAAATACTCTTTTTAACTGTGATTTTAATTGAAAACCACTTTCCGTAGAGAGGACTTAATTTTATCTAAATGCAAACATCTATTTAAGTGCTAGTCGTGGAGTAGGCGAGGTGATGGTTGAAAATTGATACTAAGTGAAAAGCATAGTGTGAGCGACCGGTGGGCGCCATTCGTAATATTAATTTCAGAAGAATGGATTCATTGAAAGAGAAGCAGTCCACCTTACGGCTGATAATCAAGCAAGTTGGCAGCAAAAGTGTTCAAAAGAATAGTTAAGATTAGTGTTTATATTTCTAATAAGATTAATGAGTTTTATTGCTCCTTGGATTTAGTGATCAGTGTGCAATCTTATTAATTTTCATAAATGTTAAAGGCTAAATAAAAGTGGTTAACTTTAAACTTAACTTGGTTTTTTTCTTACTTAAACCCTCTGACACCCAAAGTCCAAGCATCGTGACAATATATTCCTGTCGAATGGATTGAACAGCTTACTTCCCTGATTTGAATCTCATTGTACATATGGGAGATACTTTGGGGAGACGCCTGGGGGTCCACTCGGATGCATAAGAAAACACCCTATAGCTAACACACATGCCCATTGAGAAATGATGGATTATTACCTCAGGAATTGTTGGATAATCTGATGTTGAATACGAACAAGCGTTGTCTTGCAACCATTAACAGTTAGGAGACTTTTGTCTATTGCTCTCCCTCCCTTGGCTTAGATCAGGGGCAGGGGGAACTTTTCCAGGGTGCGATCTACTTCTAATTTTTTTCAATTTGTTGCGATCCACCCAATGTCAGTGGCGCACACAAGAGGGGAGACACTGGTCCGGACCGTCCCCCACAGCTCTTGATTTTTTTTACCAATTGATTTTAATTCCATGTATATAGTACGATAAATTTAATTAAGTAATTGTTATTAATAATTTCTTTTATTATTTAATGCTGAGTATTTATTTAGTAATATATTTTTTACTGTTTTTTGCTCCCGACAATCTACAAAATTAAAAAAAAATATATGTTTGGGTGCGTATTCTGTTATGACACCAGAATGGTAGATTTTCGACACTCGACCACGTCCTCCCCCCTCCTTGAAAAATTCTTGTGTGCGCTAATGCCCATTGTCATAAGTGAAGTGAGGTAGGAAAAGATCTACAATATTTATTAGAAATTAATAATAAATACGGAATATAAAGATCTAAAATTTAAAAAAAAACTAACACTTTTAAAACTGCATTTAAAGCTAAACGCAAAGTAAAAACATAATAATAATAGCTACACAATTATAAAAATATCAAATGATACATTTACCATCAAACAATTCAAAATATATATATATATAAAGTTTATAAAAAGTTTATAAATATATATTATTTAAAGTTTATCTTAGTTTTTATCTATTTTTACATAAAGTTAGTTTTTGTTGTTATAGACAGTATTAGACTTATATAGTCTGAATTCTCTCTCTCTCTCTCTCTTCAGCCAATAATGAATATTTCTGTTTATAAATACTAACAGCTAAAATCTTCAGGCGGTCATCCCAAATGTCTCGGCGGTCCACCGGTCGATCGCGTTCGACGTAATGCTCAACCCGGAATGAGATAGTGTTTTAGAGTAGCAACATTCTATCACACACAATAAACCATCATACATTTTCAAAAATACGACGTATTTTATTCTTCTCCCCACATTATATGCGTTCCTATAATTTCTTGATACTGTGCTTTGTTTTTCTTTTAAATACCGCATTGTTCCTATGTCAGTGGTTCTCAAACTGTGGGGCGCGCCCCCTAGGGGGCGCGACCATATTGAGAAACCGAAAATAAAGGATTATTTTTTTTAAAAAAATATTAAATTACTGAAAGTAAACAAATAAAATACATTTTGACAAAATAAAAAGTAAAATACTCATTTACATTGATACGATACACTTGTAAATATATCAGTACAGCGCAATGTATTTTATAATTAATGTAACAGTACTAAGTATTAAGAATAAGTTTAATAATTATCAGTGACCTTACAGACTTGTCATATATTATAAAATTAAAAACAAAAAATAACACTTATCTTGATAATTTGTACGGTTTATAATTAATCTCTTAAATGCCGAATAAAAATTATGTGATTCGCTCCCCAATACCACGTTTAACACGTAATCCAAGGTATGTGGTGTATCGAGGGGGGATAGTGAAAAGGAATAAATAAGCAAATCCTTCTAAACACTGTCAAGATCATTTTATTGCATTTCAAAGTCTTCGGAATAATTTTATGGATAGCAGTGCACAGAAAAAATCGTACTTCGGAAAGACGTATATATACGTTGAGACAAATAACGCGTTGGTTGAGAAGGACGTATATATACGTTAAGGCAAATAACGCTTTGGCTGAGAATGACGTATATATACGTTAAGGCAAATAACGTTTCGGCTTAGAAGGACGTTTATATACAGCGTTAGAATGTAAGAGGTTGAAGTCGTACTGTAGGCTTAGCTTCAAAGGATAGTATTATGGAATTAAATACATTGTTACTGTATTGAGGGGAGGATGAAAATTATGATTGAATATTGGGCGACAAATATTGAAAGTTTGAGAAGCACTGGTCATGTGTAGTAAAACTTTTATGTCCTCAGTTGATTACTTGCCAAATTATAAGAAAGCTGGAAAAATTGCTTCAGTGTTACCATTACCATACACTAATATTGAAACAACTTGATCCATTTTCCATCATAATTGCGCCCAGATTGATTGATTATTAATGTGGTCCTGTAGAGAAACACAAAGGCCACTGGTGACATAACCCGTAATTTTAAGTCAAGTTACTTGAGTCGGCACCTGGGGCTGCGGTAGCCCAGTGGTCAAGGTATCGGATCATGGCAGGCATGCCATGAGTTCGAACCCTGTACCACTAAAGACCCGCCGTGTAGGGCAGTGACGCAAGTTAAATCTGTCGAGAGCTGAAACGTTCTCTCGTTGGTGTGGTGAGGTAGTTAAGAGAAGGGGGTGCCAGCTCAGGTGCCGTCTACGTCACTTAACCATAGTTCAAAATTACGTGGTCCGTCGCCAAAAGCCCTCGTGTAGCTGAACAGTGTGACGTTAATATTCACTCACTTGAGTCGGCACTTCACTCTTGGGAATTATGCCCTAAACCAAAATATGCTCTTAGGGCTTCTACAGATTTAAAGCTCATCAGCTGCTTTACACTGTAGATCTTTAGTGGCATTTAGATTTAGACCGAGGATTCCATTGAATCAATCCCAGTCACTCAACTATTACCATTCGGCTAGTGCTGCCAAAAGGCGCTAAGAAAATCAAACTAAAAAAGAAACGATTTTATAAAGGAAAGTAGAGTTAAAACGAATATAAATTTTAAAACAATTATTCAGTCACAAGTTTTTGTATTAAATACAAAAATTGGTGACTACACAATTGCTTTAAAATTTATTCGTAGTAATTCTACTTTTTTTCGGATACTTGTTAAGTATTAAATTAAAATTACTAAGAGTAGATAAATTTTAAGGAAGTTTAGCTTAATTCACAACAAAAAAAATTTAAGAGAAGAATTTTAATTTTAAAATGATATATATATATATATATTTTTTCATAATGAATACGTAAAATAAGTCTATCATCCAAAAAACATGTCCCATGATTAAAAATTTCAATTTTCTTAAATTGAAAACTCCACTTGAATACAGAAATTCTATTTTTAAGAAATAAAATTTAATTCCGACATTTTAATCTCCCAGCAGAAAGCATTTTATAAAAAATAAAATTTCAGTTTCTTCTGTCTGGATTAAAGGAAAATATTTGTCACACAGAAATCCCTATAGGCAGTTTTATTATGAAAAGCTTTGTAAAAGCTTATGAAGAAAGAGATGTCAAGAGAGACTGAGAGACATTCATTGCGCACTGCAAAAAAAGGAAGAGAAAAGAAATTACTCAAAAATTTTTTAAAAGGAATCTGTGCATTATTTGAGAAAAGTGAAGGTATTTTTTACAAATTTGGTGAAAAGAAAATTTAAACCTTCTTTAAATATTAATTTATATATAAACCATTATTTTGAAATTAAAATGTGTTTTATACAAAATGCGTTTTCACAGAAAATGTTTGGAACTCATACAGGGATGTCTCAACATTATTAACTCTCAAAATTGTATATGTGTTTAGAGTAATAATACATAGTATTTTCCAAAAGTTCGGGGACGAAGTGTAGAAAACCTTATCCTGAATAGTTCACAGCACATCCACTTTCAAGGTAGTCCCCTTGGAAGACGATACACTTCTGCCAGCATTCGTATAACTTCTGGAAGCACAGCTGGAAACCATTTTTCCCAACCTCCCGTAAGGTGATGCTGATCTGATGATAGAAAACGGCATCATGATACAAAATGAATCCGATGATACAAAACGGCGATCCTGTAAATGTTTTTTCATTGATAGGAACAGGTAAAAGTAACACGGGGATAAGTCTGTTGAATAGGACGGATGTGGAAGCATGTTAGTGTGAGTTTTGGCGAGGAACTCTTTTCCCAATTGGGATTCATGTTCTGGTGCGTTGCCATGCAGAAAATACCAGTCGTCACTCTATCAGAACTGAGGCCGTTTACAACGAGTGGATTCTCTCAAACGACGTCCTTGAGAAGTGTGTAGCATCAGTAATTTGTCCAAGTGTTTGTCGACGATCTTTTCGAACACATTCAGGCATCAATGCAACATTTTTACGTTTCGTGAAGTCGAATGTGGTCTAACGCGTTCACTATATTCGATGGGTTCTCGTCTCTCCTTAAAATGCCGATGCATTCGTAAACCTCATATCTGACCTTAGTAGATTCACCATACTTAAGCATTTCCAAAGTCTCCAATGGTGTTTGACCTAAGCATTGATAGAATTTAATGTTTAACGCTGTTCAAGAAAAGCTATCTTTCTTAGATCGCGGATCAAAGCTAACTAGCTTCGGAAGATAACAGCTGTGCATGTGGTTCGGTCACATGACATAGACTGAACCAACCTGGCCAGTTTGGTGAACGTTGGGAGAATCTATTTTAAGTGGGTTTAACTTTAGGTACTTTTTTTTCGTCAGCAATAGCCGCAGTCCCCGAAATTTTGGATCGTACTACGGATAGTTGTCTTGACATAAGGATTTAACAATCACTACAACATTGCAAAAATTTAAACTACTTATTGGAATGTGGCAAGCATTTTTCAATAGATTGAAGATAATTACTAGTATAAAGTATTCTATTCCTCGCAAACTATTAAAAGTATTTAATCTGTTAGATCAAACTAAAAAGTATAGTAAAGTAAGATGGGAGGGTAGAAAAACTCAAATATGTAGTTTAAATATTTTATATGATTTTAAATTTATTTTTCCTTTCAATTTTAGCTTTCTTTTCGTATAATTTGATGAAAATATCTAAACAACGTTAAAAAACGCTCATACCTAGCCACTAAACCTAAAATCCTAAATTTTACAAAATAAATGTAACATGCTGTGGGATATAGCTTGAATTAGTCTTCAATAATAGACAATTCTTTCTAATTTACATTTTGATAAGAAAGCCAACAATCAATCAAATAATACCATCAAAAAAGGGAACATTTCTCCAGATTGGAAAATATATATCTCACAACACAATTCTACTGTTTTTAAAAAATTTTATAAAAAATATCATATTTCAATTAATTACTTTCTTATATAAGAACAGTGTTTTGTATTTACATTTTACGTCATATATTTTGTACACTGACGTGTAAGGTCAATATTTTACTAAGCAATAAAACAGAAATAAAAACGGTAGAAACGGAAATAGAAACGGTAGTAAAAGTACATATGTCACATGCATTAGAACACTTTACTGTCCTGTTATAAAAACAGGACGCAAATGAAACCCATAAATCAAAATCAAAGCTGAATTATCTTTTATTTGTATGGTTACATGACTAAAATACGAGTTTAAGTAATCTTTAAATAAAAATTCAAAACAAAACTTATTTTTGAATTACGATTATTACAATGTGTGTGTGTGAATCCTTTATAACAATGTTGTAAGACATACACCATTTTTAAACTGAAACATAATTTCAAATGTCATTGATAAAAGTAAAGGCATAAAGACTAATAAGTAATAAATCCTTAAAATTATTAGTTTTTTTTATTTGTACACCCAACTCCTTTTTCAACACAATATGTGCGCTATTTTACGATGTTTACTTTCATTTAGAAGAATCTTGTTTATTTATTACTCTTATGTCATTTTTGGTACCCAATCAAACAAATATTTAGATCTTGGCAGAATTTTGGGATGTGTTCCATGTTTAGGTAAATGTTTAAAAAAATGCTTTCTATACTTATATAACCAAGGTTAAAGCACTTGAAACTTAAGCCATCAGTTAATTGATGAATTTCATCCACATCTTGTAGGAGTAAACAATAATATCTGGTCATGCCATAAGTTCTTGTAAAGGAGTTTAAAAAAATTTGTAATGAAATTTAAAATGAAATATTTTTAAAGCTTTAATTTCAGTTTAAGGTATCCAACTACGTTCGGAACCATGATTTTCAACAGCGCATAAATGGATAATTTTCATCATATTTAGTGTCACTCAGATTAGAATACATGCATAAAATTGTTTTAAGGACATTTTGACAAGAAAAATTTATTTAAATACTATATTTTGGTAAAATATTAACTTAGAATAATCTTTTTTCCAAATGTTCTCCTTTTGTGCAAAATGCTTCTATTAGAATAATATTCTGCCTGTATATAGCTCAGACCTCTCTACAGAGACTCAACTGGAATTTTTAAAATACATAACTTAGAAGTGGGTTTATTCATATTTTCGACAACAGAGAGGAGCAATTTTAAAAAAACGCAAATAATTATTTTAATTGGTGGTAACGCTGAAAATAATGTGAATTTTTTAAAAATTCTAGTTGAGCCTCTATAGAGAGGTCTGAGCTATATACATGCAAAATATTATTATAATAGAACCATTTTTCATAAAAGGAGAACATTTGGAAAAAGATTATTCTAAGTTATTTTTTTGCCAAAATATTATATTTAAATAGTTTTTTTTTGTCAAAATGTCCTTAAAACAATTTTATGCATGTATTCTAATCTGAGTGACACTAAATATCATAAAATTATCCATTTATGTGCTTTTTAAAATCACGGTTCCGAACGTAGTCGAATACTTTAAATTTAACTTCATGCACCTTTCATTCAAATTCATCACTTTATGACTTCACACATACGTAAAGTATCTTTACCCACTCATCTATCGAGGCACTCACTACCTCCAAGGGAATTTCCATTGTCACTTTCTTTCAAGAACGCTTAGGGTTGTCGTTTTTGTGTGTGTGGTACACCTTTGTCTTCAATATTGGCCAAATACTGATTTTAATTCCGACTGCTACAAGGCCAATCTTTGCGCTCAATGAAATCCGGGGCATATTCTTTTACAAACATTACTGAATCATCTTTGACTTATGAACAGAAGTAGAATCCTGTTGAAAAATCCAATCATTTTTATTGATCAGGCTCACGTTCAGACTGCTCACTATTGGTTCTAAGATCTCAAGTTATTCTCACTCTCTCTTGTTGCACTCACTGCTCTAAGTTCTAAGTTGGTTCTCACGTTTATTCTTGTGGGCGAAACACTCTTCAATGTCGAAAATTATCTCTTTGATGAACAAAATTCAACTGTGGATTTTATAAGCGTACCACCGCATCAATTATTTTGATTTTTAGGTGCCTCAGGTGCTTCAATACCTTTTTCAGGAAGTTATATGTCGCTCTTTGATAAGATTTTGGTCTTAGTTAACTATATAGATTATTATTCTTTTTGACAGAAGAAGAGTCTTCCCTCGATTAGAATTTTGATGAGTCATCATCCTGACGAAAGCTGGTGTTCTAACAGAGCGTGGTATCTAATACGGTTTGCAATGCTGTTGGTTTCAGGAAAAATCAAAATTGCTCGAGAAATGAATAACCATTTCTAGTCTAAAAGTTTAAGAACCATAAAAATCTCCACCGGGCTTTTCCTTTTTTTTAAACAGAGAAATATCTGCTGCACATACACGCTTCTGTTCAAAGTTTTAAGGCTCTGATTAAATTAAAAAAATAAGTGGGTAAGACTGCTTTATAAAAAAATATTGTAGAAGATCTCCAACGACGAAATTTAACCCTTTAACTGCTGATTAAAACTTACTTGATTCCCTCTTCAGTGCCACAGTTTTTCACATAAGCGTGTGCGGTGTCTTGTGTGTGAGGTGGAAAAAGGCACACACAAATAAGTAAATTTTCCTCTGAAATAAATAAATTCTTCGCAAATACTCTCAAGGTCATTCTGATGCATTCGAAGGCCTTCGTAATAGCTTTACAGATAACAGCACAAATAAAAGAATCGCATATCGGAAAGACGTGTATATACGTCCGAGGCACTTAAGTACGGGTTGAATTAGGTGGATATATACGCCGGGGCAGGAAAGGTGTTGAAATTGTCTGCTTCTTTTCGAGTTACAACAGATGATCCCAAATTTTTGCATCAAAACTTATGGTATAAGGTAAAACGTGTGAAAGTGTACAAATGGTGTTAGAAATTCTGACAAAAAAGTAGGTATAGAGTTGGAAGCCTGTAATTTTTCAAAACCATGTAAAAAAAAGGGTATGTGTATACATTTGATAAAAAAAAATTACCTGTGTTCCTAAGTACTTACAATGCAATTAAAAAATACTTACATTTTGATGTTTCCTTCAATTTTTTGTATAGGTCTTCCCTGTTAGTGACAGCTGCTCCCATCAAAACATCCGAATGACCTTCACAAAGTAAATACATTTTTTTTATCTCTTAAAATGACACACATGGTTTACACCGTATTTGTTAAAAAATTCTAAGGTGCTACAAAGATATTCAAGTACCGAGAGTCAGTTGATCAAAATTTTTAAATATTTAGAGCTCCGTTAGTTAAGAATTTAAATCTTAACTAAATTATATATATATATAAGAGAAGAATTTAAAAATTTAAATCTTAATTAAATTAAGAGAAGGAATTTTTAAAAATTTAGCTCCTGAAAACCTGAAAAAAGGAACAGATAAATTCTTGCCTTTTTGTTACTAAAATTATTTCGCATTCTTTTTCTTCCTTTCACGAATTTTTTAAATTTCATTAATAGCCCGAGTTTGTTTATTTTCTCTTAAGGTTTCACTTAAAAGTAGCATTTTCAAAAAAAAATGCATTTTCACAATTATTTAGTTAAGTTGAATTCACACACAAGAATGAACTTAAATCAAACTTTTATTAATCAAGAGTTAATTTCGTAAACAAATTTTTAGGACATCATAAAATGTATTTTTTAAGAAACTTTAATATTATTTCCTTTTTTTGAAAATCAAATTTATTCTAATTTAGTTTGATCACAATAAAAATAAATAGTCTTTTACCTCGCTTTCAGAGAAAGCTTAAATAATATTCATAACAGCTAAGAAAATTAAGCAAAAATATTAAATATAAAAATATATCTTATAATACAGAAAATTTCTTTTCCTTGAAGTAAAAAAAATATTCCTTATTTAAAACTATACATATCTAGTATCAAATAAGGAATAAAAAATTTGCTCAGTAAATAAAAATTTCTGTTGGCTTGTTTCGATATTTATTTTAAATAGAATGTAGTCTATCACGAGAGTTTATGAGATCCGGAAAGATAATAACTTTTGCTTCAGTATTAGAGAAAATTCTGGAATTCATAAAGCCTTGTGCAAACTCAATGAACGAGTAATAAATTTAGTTTTCCTTTAATTTTATACCCTCACCCAAGGTAATATAAAACAAACTATTAATACTTTTCAATATCTATTTTGAACTTCCGCCAATGTTTACTTCCCCTGTAATGCAGTCATGATATAACTTTAAGGTCTTTTTTTTTACATTTTTCAACACAAATCATTATCTTTTTTTCATTTTCATTATCTATAATAAATTATCTACCCGAATATAGTAACAAGATACAAGTAGTCCTTATTTGAATTAACCACTTGTAAACTGTAAATATAAGCCCTAACACGTACACATGATACAATTAAAAATAAACTACTAGAAACTCTTTTGCGCATTTTTGACGTAAAAGTGCCATCATGAACATCTAAAAGAAAGCAAAAACAAAAAAAAAGAAACAGAAATTTTGTTATCTCAGTTGATAGAATGTTGATTTTGAAACCATTAAATAGTAGGTTCTATCATCGTAATCCCAAAGATTATCATGTGTCGGGAGTTGACTCATTACTGAGACTCGAAGCACCAGAGACGTAACGGATAACCTTTAGGCCCCCCTGCAAAGTCAGATTTTTTGCCCCAAGTAGGACCTTACAAAGTATTGCAACCTGGTGTCACTCCGGCTTTGGGCCCCCTAGAACCCTGCCCTCTCCCCCGCGCAATTCGGAGATTGCGCTGGTGTACGTTACGCCATTGCGAAGCACTGTGTTAGCTTGGGGCGTAGATAAAAAAATTACACACCAACTCAAATATTATTTTCACTGGCAATAGTCATTACATCGAGGCGCAGGGCGATTCACATGAGCTGTTCTTTAAAATGCTGATTCCATGCTGGTCTTTTAGGCGACAAAATATTTTGCCAAATGGCGCCAACCCACGTTTTTCAAAATGGCGTCTAAAACTATACACATAGGGAAAAAACAGCGCTTCGAAAATTGTGTCAATAGACGAAAAACGTCGAAAAAATGTCACTTCTAAAATACAGCAGTGGCAAACCTCGGAATGCATATCTCCTTTTTCAAGAAAATATTTTCCCCACATTTTATTCATTCAATAAAAGCAAAAATGCCCTCTTCGCTTCACTTTTAGCCATTCCAGAAAATTCCATCGTACAAACTTTCATAGTCAACCATGTGACTGAAGTTGACTACTGTCCGAAAAAATATAGAAAAAGCTAGTCCGGCTAAAGTTAGTCTGGGCAGTAGGATTGACATTTCTCATAGTTGGCAGAATTGCTAACATGGCACCAAAATCCTAAAAAAATTTGCGCAAAAATTTGGACCGCCAAATCAGGGGGTTGTATTAGATCTTGACCATAATTTGTATTGTAGAAGCCCAATAATTTATCAAGTTGCATTGAATATGTTCAGGGTTAAGGTTTTTTTGTGAGTTTGCCGTACAAATTTGGAGAGGGGGAAGGGCAAGCTCAGATAAGAATTTGACCATGGTTCAAAATTACGAAATTTATTTGATTGTGGCTTGTGGAAATCAAAACGTGTGTGTCTTAAACTCTTTTAACTATAGTCTTGATTTGAAATGAGTAAAATTTGGCTTCAGATTTATAATTAGAAGATGAATTGGTTTAGTCACAACTTTCTTTTGTTTTCGCTATTTCCTTGTTAATAATTATTACGAGGAAATCAAGTTGATATTTACCATGAAATCAGGCGTATAACGCGCCTTTTAATAAAAAAAAATGATCGAAATTTACAGGTGCGCCGGTATAATTCTTTAATCTTTATACATTACCTATAAAAATTACAAAAGAGAAATGCATAAAAATAATTACCTCTACATGTATCGAAATACTGTTTATTTAAAAGAAATGACATTCCTTATGAACTGAAAGAGTTGTAGTTCTAGAAACATACTATTTTTTCAAGATTCTGGTATAATACCTCGAATAATGATTTCAAAACATAAGAGAGCATTGCATACTAACATTTCGGATTTTCTTCATAAAAAAGGAATGTGCGTTATACGGTGAATATACCTTAAAAGAAAAAAAGGCATCTTTAAAACACAGGTTCGCGTTATACGCCGGATTTTACGGTACTTTTTCCTTTCAAGCTTGAAATTTTGAAATTTAATTACTGCAAAAAAAATTGTAAATTCTCTGTTTCTTCTGTAAAAGTTTGAATTCTAGAATTCTGGAAAATTGGGTTCATAAAAGATTAAGCTAAATCTTGCAATGTAATACAATATATTGGTTTCTATAAGATAGAGAATTAAAAATACATTATATTAATTTTGGCACATTCTTTTATTTGAAAAATGCTTCAACTCTGTTTTTTATGTTTGAAGTAAGTGTTAAAAGTTCACAATACTTATTCTTAAGAAACGTAAATTTTAGAGTTTTTCTTTTTATGTTAATAATAATCCACATAGGAAGGATTTAAAATTATAATAAATTTCGATTTCCTTTCATTCATTGCATAAATGTGTCACTAGATCAGTTTTCAACTGATTTTACCGTAAATATTCGATATGTGTGAAAATCTCTTACACCAGCTTTTTCTTACCAATGATTACTAAAATTTTTAAAAAAATTTAGTTTTGCAAACACTTTTATTTACTAAGCGACTATTCTATTCCTACACCCACACATGTATCATTTTATTCATTGTATAAATATATCATTTGATGACTTTTCAAAATTTTATCGTTAATATTATATATAAGTAAAAACTTATTTCAAATTAATTTAAATTCATATTATATATATATATTGTCTTTAAGTCTTAATTTCGAATACCATTTTTGAACGATAGTTTAATTTCATTTCCTGAATTAAAATTATGAAGCCTTGTGTGTCGTGGTAGCTTTATTTTTCATTCCTAGAAAAAGAATATATTTATAACTTACACGTCCCTTACTCAAAGAATGTCTGGCACCAAACTTTTTCCTATAACCATTTTTACAATTTTTAAAAATAATTTCTATTTCAAATCATTTTTATCATGTGATTATAACACCCCTTTTATTTTCCCCTTTTTCATTCCCTAACTGAAAGAATTTGGGGATTTTTTTCATTGTTTGAAAGGGAAGGGACGCGAAAAGCCTACTCCTCTCAGGTTTAAAAGTTTAAAAACGTTGAATAAGTTATTTCTCTCTCTCTCTCTCTTCATATGTGTCTATAAGTTTGCGGGAAATATATTCCGAAAATATTCGAGATTAACGAAACAGCCAAGTGAAAAGCAATTTTATTTATCGTACTTTAAACTTGAGAAGAGTGGACATTTTGTGTCCATTCGTGAGATACTAAATTAAACTCACTAGCGCAACAGCCCATGAGGACCAAGGCCTTCTGTGCCCCTCTCAGTATTCGGGACCTTGGGCGCTGAGGAGGTGCATGAGCAGATATCCCGAACAGGTGGTCAGTCTGAAGCAATACACCCAGTGTTTAGTGCCCAACGTAAGCTCAGAACTCCTTTATCGATCCACTGAAGGGATGAAAGGTGAGTCGACCTTGACCAGCCCGGGGATAGAACCCTGGCCCTGTGGTGTGAAAGCACAAAACGTTACCATTCGTTATATATATACGAATAAGGAAAAAAAATAAGGATTTTATAGTCACAGTTATTCCTAAATGTAGCGTTGATTGTTTTAGGAAAAAGTTTGAGTTCAACAGTCGCTGAGAAAGACACATGTAAGCTATTAAGATATTTTGTTTCTCTGAATAGGAAGTAAATCTGTCATTACACAGTGTTTAATAATTTTAAAGCAAGAAACAAAACGAGACTGATGCGTAAAAAAATGGTACGTGTAATTAAGATTTAAACGAAAGGTATATAAAATTAGAATTTAAATTTTTAAATTAATGTATAGAGTTTCTTGCATATATATAACGTTTACAATAGAAATTTTAAAAAAAAGGTCAGATGATAGATTTATACAGTGGCTACAGGACATATACATTAATAACATTGAGGTTTGGCAACAAAAAAACTATTGTTTGCAAAACTTTTACATATTTTTTTTTAAAAAAATTAGTTCTTTACTGGTAAAAGCAGGTGTAATGAATGATATAAATTTTATTATTTATTCTAGTTATTAAATAACCTTGAACTTAAGTAGTAGAGCGTAAAAAAACTTCGAAAAAAATATTACAAATTTATAAGTTTGACAACAGTACATACCATTCATATATTTGGTAAGAGAATGCATAACAATGTCAGCTCCCAATAGCAGAGGGTTCTACAAAATTAAATCTTTCAGTATCTAAACAAAAAGCACATATTTTTTTAAAAAACAAATCAAAAATTTTCTTCCAAAATCTTTAATGTATAAAATTTAGTAACTTCAAAAGATTATTGATGTCATATAGCAGGGGGAGGAACCTTTATTTATTAAAGTGCCATTTTTTCTAAAGAAATGTTAAATGAGGTGTAGACGTGCTATGAAATAATGTTCACATGATTATTGGGAAAATAATAAAATTAAATATTCACAAAACTCAAAAATCTCTTATTTACAACGAAAAAAAATGTTTTTGCACCGTATAGTAGTAAATTTTTTAGTTATACGTCTAATTCAAATGAAAATAACGTTAGCGTGACTTATTGCCACGGATTAAATGACATATAACTTATATTAGGGTCACTGGCGTTCCTGATTCTGAGTGGGCGCTGTATCACACACAAAGTTCTTTACCGGTAATTTTTTTCGAAATATAGTAGCTCTGTTAATGGGATTGTTGATAGCATTTTACGACATTTTTAACACATGTTGGGGCCCCTATTGTTCAGGGGCCTCATATCATTGATACGGCTGATACAGCGGTAGCTGCGCCTCTGATTAGGATTGTAAGATGTTACTTTTAGCACAGAATGCATGCTGAATTGGAGTTATTCGCCAAACGGTTTCTAAGCAATGTTAATATCTGAAAATATTGTTAAAATAGAATGAGCCAGCTTCTTCAAACAGTAACACGTATCTGGAATCAAATTCCACGTTTTCAAAATTTCGTTACTGACATTTTTACTTATATTGCTTGTTATTCTTTCTGTTTCAATCATTCCAACTCTTCCCTTGTTTCAATAAATTTTAAAATCCATATTGAACTAGACTGGAAATCAATCAGCTACATTTCAAACTCTTCTATCTCCAACCAATCGATTTGGGTCAAGTTCAATTTTTTAAATAAAGTCCCATCAGGGTACATAATAAACATGAGTGTTTGCGATAACTCTTTTAACTAAGAAAATCTCACTGAAAATTCATTGATTGAAGAATCAATTACACAAATAAATTCTGCAATCATTTTTTCTCCGTCTGGTTTCTCAATCTTTGATATTTTTTTTTCAAGTTCGGGAAGTACTTGTAATCCATTTCTGAAAATATGCAGTTTAGTGTCGAAATTGCGAATGACGATATTTTTGTTTGTGTCTTGACGTTTGTGACGAATCTGTATGGCACTTTATCACTAATACTCTGGGCGTCTTTGGGGGATTGTAAATTCGCATATATTTCCAACCAGCTCTAAAAGGAGAAACGGGATATGTGCAAATGAATCAAAGTATTTAAGGAGAGTGTTGTAAGTTAGCAGAGAGAAGGCTATTGAGCCAAGACATACATTGAAGGATTTCTAAGAAGATTCAAGTTGATTGTGTGATTAGTTTCTGGCTGATTATCAGGCAGCGATCTATCTTTGGAAAGTTTGAGTCGACTTGAAAGGAGAGAAGTAGTAAAAGTCAGGTGATATTTAAAATTTAACTATCGGATCATAAGATTAAATATATAATAGAGTTAGTGGAAAGTTAATGATTGCTAGTAATTCAAATTGCATATTTCTCTCGGTCGTCTTATTCCGGTAAACCCGTTCGATATTGAGTTTAATAGTTGATTAGTATCATATTTGATAATTTAATTTAATATTAAAGCTCAATCTCTCCCATTGACGTAGACACATAGATTCATCTTTGTATTTAGAAGGTTGATAATTGACTCTAGTGAATAAATATAATTTGTTATTGTAAAAATGTCGTCTGGTAATTTTTTGCCTCAATTCAATCTTGGTGTCCAGGGTGGAACCCAGGGGGGGTTCCCACAAGCTTTACGTTCAGTTCACTGAAATGTTGTCATACGTCTGTAAAAACATCAATGTTGAAAGCTACATGGCATCCAACAACTGGGGGGTATTGTTCAACTTTGCCCTCATTTTAGTGAAATAGTTTGATTTCTGCAAAACAGTCAAAAAATCTTTTAAGTACGTCCCCGCGGTTCAACCAGTGAACATTATTATACATTAGTAAGCTATTATTCACCGAGTTGACTTCATCTAACGAAACATTAAACTCTCGCTTATTTAAAGCCTGCGACGATATGAGGTTGACTATTTTCGCGACTAACGACATTACATTATCAAGAGATGTTAAACCACTCTTAGCACAAAACCCTTGTTGGTGAACAATGCTGTGGCATTCAAGAATCGAATGTCCTACGTCTGTTTGAAATAAACTGACGAAACCATTCTTTTGCCCACCATCTTTGAAGCACCATCAGTTATTACTGAAACATTTTTTTTTCAAATCAATTTCTTTCTTAGAACTTTTAACAGCCATACAAATATCTGTACCCTTTGTATTTAGTTAGAAACGATGTTATCGCAATTAAATCTTCCTTAATGACGTTTCCTACACAGAATTCAGCAAAAACAGCTAAATGTGCAGATTCAGCAGCGTCAGTACTTTCGTGAAGACATTGTAGTATAAAAGAAACGGAGTTAATGTCATCTTTTTTGTTGATCTGTTAAATTTCTGGGCAGATTTAAGATTCTTTCATTTATTGTGTTTCTAGATAAAGGAATACTGCTGATGCTCTGAATTATCTTATCTTTGCTATCAAAATAATCAAAAAGCAAAGATTCCCATGCTAACCAGGATTCCTTCAAACACTTTCCCTCTTGAAAAGGTTTACTATGCCGAGCAATGACATTTGCAGTCGAGTAACCTGCCGAGCTCGTATGACAATTTTTGCCAACATATTAAATTACAGACACCGACTGTTTCTTTCTGTCTTTTATTGCATTCGCAATTAGTTTTGCTCTGACTCTCCTTTTTGACTAAAGGATAGAAGCAAGTGGTAGTCCAAGGCATAACTAAGCGAAGATAATAGCAAATGAGTGTCTCCCCACTACCCCACCCACTGCGAGCGATAACTCGTGTTTGTTCGTATTACTTCACAGTGAACTTTGTTATTTTGAACTAAGATGAAAACACCGTTTGGACCAGTGGTATGCCCAAAATATTGTGCGTTGTGCCATCAATGGCATACATGGCATTGGTTTGCCATCCCTGAGTTAGACCATGGTAGACAATGGAATAGCCCGGAATTGTGTTTTGAGAAGTCAAGTTTATCCTTCAGCAATAAGATCATGACGTATTAATCTAATTAGGGTGTATACAAGCCTAATCCAACCATAGATGTGAAACGTTACACCACATGACAACATGAATTCGTGATTTCGGATACCATAGCACATAACTGCCAATTACCATTGGTTGAAGACACTATGATAGCCCAATGATAAGTAAATTACGTGCTGAGTCAAAAGTTTTTCCTTTCCTTCAGGACATACCCAGTGCCATTTACCAATAAGGTAATGTACAACCTCACAAAGTAAGTAAGCACATAGACAACAATAATCCCCTCACATAACACTGAGATTCCCAGTGCACCTATGTTCCTTGATCTTTCGCATATAGAGCACATTTGAAATTTGACGAGTCACTGCTGGAATGAATTGTCACCACTGGATCCGGCGAAGGAAATATGGCAAGTAGATGGTTCTGAGAAAATGGCCTTCCATTTCTCAAACCACAATGCACAAACTCTTTGAATCTCTTCCATGTTGTTGCCTGCATCGTAACCCATAGTCTACCTGTAGCCTATTGCTTAACGGTATCGCATCGTGTTACACTTAACATCACTTATTGTTAATGCTATCTTTCGGTCACACTTTCATCAATTTTTTCATGGTGTTACAGTGAAAAATATCGTATAAATTTATAAATCATTTTATATAAGTATAAGTATGTTTAACATGTTGTATAAAAGGGACGACATCTGAAACGACACTTGGGATGGCATCTCGTTTTCCATGCTTCCACATCAAGACAACGTGAAGCCATTGAACCTTGAGACATTTAAGAGGCATAAACATACCTACACGGTGGGTCTTGAATGGTGCTGGACTCGAACAATGACTCTATGGAAACAATTCCAGCCATGTAAAAACATTGAAATTTGCAAAATAAACTATTATAAATTGTCTCAAATTTTCTGTCAAGAATTCTACATTGTGTGTGAATAATGATTTTAAAATAACTACTACAGGTTATAACATAGCCTAATATTATATGAAAGAAAGAACTACTATAGCTTTATTGATCACAAAAATCCTTGAATAAAGCCATTATGTATTTTTTATTTTTATTTAAAATAGCGCTTGCGTCCTTCCAAACCAAACCTTGTATTAATTTCTGGCTTTTTAATATTTTTTTACCCTCATCATCCTTTTAAGTTCACGGTTCAAGGTCTTGCATTCTATATAAACTGCTCTTAAAGCACAGTTTTATAACCGGTAATTAAAGTATAATAAAAATTCTTCTTACGTATATAATGCATGCTTGTACACTCACAAATACGTTTTATTTTCTTTTTTAAGACACTTGAGAGTGAATATTACCTTTGGACGATAAAAAAACCAATTTTCAGAAACACTTTTAAAAATTAATGTAGTGTTTAGGAGCGTTTTAAAGCAAATCACACAAAAATTCGACACTAATCAAGCTTTGGGCCACAAAAAAACATAAATGTTGACAGAACCTCGTCCTATAAAAATAGTATAAGTAAACAAAAATTCTGTTAACTTCTGTTTGATTACTTGTTTTATAGACTTTGAACTTCGAAGCTATACGTGGGGAATTAGTGACGAACCTCGTAATTTCAAAACACGTCATCAGTGATAGCACTCCAGTCACCAAACTCTTTGGATTTGGAAGGAAATTTTTTTGTATCATATGTGTGTGTGTGTGTGTGTGTGAAACTGTACAACATCGTTATTGTTCATAAAAGATGAATCAATGATTTACTTCGAATCTATCGGGTGCCATTGCATAATGGTACAAATTCAAAAAAAAGTCTTTCCACATAAAATTATTGCGCTTATTGCGGTTAATCTTAAGTTACAGAAATACATTTACCCGAATTATAAAAAAATATTTAGATGAAATGCCTCGAAACACACACTTAAAAGAAGAGCAGGAGCGGCGCACTGGAGCAGAGAAGTCATATACATCGGAGGAGACATACCAAAAATAGTTTTTATAAGCAAGTAAAGAAATCGAGTACTCAGGTGATCACGGCACATGGACTGTCAAGACTATTGGAATTGCGGAATTGAATGTTCGAATAAGGGAGTTTGAAAAACCTTGCTTGTTTCATGTATTGGCGGATTTGGAATACCCATGTAAAGTGTATTTTTTTTCCAGGTATAGAAGTTTAAGTTGGCATTATTTTCCAAGATGGCGACCGATTTAACAGCTGTCAAGTGATTTATTCTCAGTTTGGTTTGGCAATTCATCAAAACGATCATCAAGCAAGGCGTAAATTCGTCGAAAGGGCCCAAAACGAGAGCCGTTGCTCCCGATTTTCATAAGCGAATTTTGTTTAGCGATGAAGCGCACTTCTGGTTGAATGGCTACGTCAACAAACGAAACTGCCGCATTTGGAGTGAAATTAATCCACAAGTGTATGTCGAAATACCGTTACATCCAGAAAGACTGACTGTTTGGTGCGCTTTATGGGCTGGTGGAATCCTTCTTCAAAAACGATGAAGGCCACAACGTTACAGTCAATGGTGATCGGTATAGAGCCATGATTACTAACTTTTTCATTCCTGAATTGAACAATCATGATGTCCAGGAGCTGTGGTTCCAACAAGACGGCGCAACATGTCACACAGCTCGTGCCACAATCGATTTATTGAAAGACACGTTTGGTGACCGCCTAATTTCAAGTTTTGAACCTGTGAATTGGCCTCCAAGATCTTGTGATTTAACACCACTAGACTATTTTCTGTGGGGCTATGTAAAGTCATTGGTCTATGCGGATAAGCCACAAACGCTTGACCATTTGGAAGACAACATTCGCCGTGTTATTGCCGATATACGGCCACAAATGTTGGAAAAAGTCATCGAAAATTGGACGTCCAGATTGGACTACATCCGAGCCAGCTGTGGCAGTTATATGCCAGAAATCATATTTACAATGTAATGCCACAAGATTATCTTTCGAATAAAAAAAATTCATGTCAATCGAATGATATATCGTTGTTTTATTGCAATTTAAAGTTCTATACCTCTAAAAAAAACACCCTTTATTTACTGAGTAGATTTCATAAGTGGATCAAAGATTATTTTAGATTTTGATCGGAAATCGTTGGCGATTCCTGATTCAAAGATTGATAAGGTGGTTACAATGGTTGAGAAAGAAAAAGTAGAAATAGATCTTTCTAAGACAAAGTTAGAAGAAAAACGAAAACAGGAGTTGCGAGATTTGTTTAATAGTTTTTAAGGATTATTTTCAGATAAACCGGGGCTTACACATGTTTTATATCATGAAATTGACACGGGAAATAACCCACCGGTTGTTTCTCGTCCCTATAGTTATGACAGGGTAAAACAAGCGATACTCGATTATCATGGAGACAACTTGTTGAAAGAAGGAACCATAATTCCCATTCAATTACCGTACACGTCACCAGTTGTGTAAGGTAGAAAAAATAGTGGGTTACCACCGGATAATCCGGTAGCGTATAGGTTTGCTGTCGATTATCGGAAACTTAATGCGATTACAAAGTACCCCCGTTATCCCTTACTCTTAATAGATGATTTAATGATGAACATACCTCATACAGAGATAATGTTGGCTCTTGACCTCAAATCGGGATATTTTCATCTAGCAGTAAACCTTAGTGATATAGTTAAGACTGCGTTCGTCACAAAGAATGACACTTACGCATTTCACCGTATGTAAGTTGGCTTGACAGGGGCGGCTCCCAATTTTCAGAAGGCATTAGACATCATACTAAAACCACTGATAGAGAAGTTTGTGAATGTGTGCATGGATGACGTGATAATATCGTCTCCATCATTCACTCAGCATATTGAACATTTAAAAGAAGTTTTTCGATTGTTACAAGATGCAGGGTTAACTTTAAATAAGAATAAATGTAAATTTATTTGTGATGAATTAAAATATTTAGGTTTAATTATTAATAAAGAAGGAATTAAAACGGATGAGACAAAAGTTCGAGTTGTAGTTAAGATGAAACTACCACGAAATTCTAAGGAGGTGTCGAAATTTTTAGGTATGTCCCAGTGGTACGCGAAATTTATTAAAATTATGCTGATCTTTGCGAGCCCTTTATAATCTTAAACGAAAACTAATGAAATTTTGTTGGTCAATATAGACGCAGAAAGCATTCGAAGCGGTCAAGGCGGCCATAACGAAAGAGCAAGTTTTAAACTTGCCGGATTTCAAAAAGCTTTTCGCGTCATTTACGGATGCTAGTTCAATAGGGGTAGGAGCATTTCTAAACCAAGAGCAGAGACCAGTAGTATTTGCCTCTCGCACGCTTAGTGGTGCAGAGAGGAATTACACTGTAACAGAGATGGAGTGTTTAGCAGTGGTTTGGGCTCTGAATAAATTCAGAACATATTTAGGTTCACTGTCGATTAACGTTATTACGGATCACGCGGCATTGACGCGTTTAACACATGCTAAAAATTTGTCAAATAGAATGATCAGATGGGCACTAAAATTAGCAGAATTTAATATAGAATGGGTGCATCGTCCCGGAACTCAAAATGCTGTGGCTGACGTTTTGTCGAGAAACCCAGTATAATAGGAGAGAAGGTTAATTGTGCAATAATCAGGGATTTGGTACTTTCGTCACGAGAACAGTTAATAGAACAAAAAACAGACCCAGAGTTAGGTCATATCTATAGATATCTGGAAAACCCAGAAGATAGCTCGGTTAATGCGACAATATATGAGAATTGGTCCCACGATTTTAGATTAATAGAAAGCTTGTTGTTTTATGCGAAATATGAAACGTCATTAGGTGAAATGCGAGTATACACTCCAAAGTCCTTAAGGAATGAAATAATGAGAGAATTTCACGACAAGCCTATAGCAGGTCATTTTGGACGTTTTAAAACTTACCATAAAATAAGGAACGCTTGCTATTTCCCATATATGAGAACATTTATTGATCAATATGTCTCTACATGCCACATGAGGAAAATTAATAATTAAAAAACAACGCGTTACCAGCTGGTCGATTAATTCCGATTGTATCAAATTATCCAAATGAGATAGTTACGTTAGATTTGTTGGGTCCGTACCCGTCATCTAAAGTGAGACATAACCGATATGTATTAGTAATTACGGATCATTTCAGCAAGTGGGCTGAAATCATACCCCTTAAAAAAAGGTCTCGGCTCGAGTAATAGCGGATAATTTTTTTGACAATTATATATCGCGTTTTGGAGCTCAAGTAAAATTTATAAGTGATAATGGTCTCCATTTTTCTCTGATAATTTTGAGCAGTTAAGCGAAAGATTAGGCATAAGCAATGTGCAGACTGTTGTATATAGACCTCAGGCAAATAGAACGGAACGCGTAAATCGCGATCTTGTGCAAATGATTGCAAATTATATCAATGATCAACATGACACATGGGACCAGTTCTTACGTGAGTTTCCTTACGCTATTCGTACAGCAGTGAATAAAACGAAGGGAAAAACCCCTGCAGAATTATTTTTAGGTAGAAAGTTGATTACACCCCTTTTCAGAAATTAGTGATGGTATCAGACGGAACGGAATTTGCAGTAGGAGATATTGAGAGACTGTTTGAGGAGGCTAGACAAAACACAAAGGCTAAGCATGAAAAACGGAAAATATTATAATAGATGCAGGCGTGATGTGCAAATTAAGGTAAATGATTGGGTTTTCATAGCAACGCATCCTTTAAGTTCCGCAACAAAAAAGTGGTAGATAAATTTAAGCCAAAATTTGAAGGTCTATAGAATAGAATGTTAGAAGTAAAGTATAACAACGTAGTGATATGAAAGGCGGGAAAAGAATTAACGGTTAATGTCGATCAAGTTAGGATATATTGTCATAGGGAATGTGATGAGATGGAGATAAGAACTGGTTGTTCGGATAGCAATAGTTCACGACAAGAATAGAGTAGTTTTGACAGAGTACAAGGAGATCAAATGAATCACAGTATGGTAGGAAGAAAGGGTCAGATGTAAAGCGTGAGTTAGAGGAAAAAGGGATAAAAATAATTTTTTAAAGAAAAATCAGGGTTGGAGACACACAAATAAGACCAATAAACGCGGGCCACTTATCAGATCAACACGTAGTTCTTGGTTTGAGACAAGTAGAAGGATTAAAAGAATTAAAAAAAGAGAATATAGGGTATAAACGATCACGTGAATCTGGGTTAGTAGGACCAGAAAAGAGGATTCGTAAAGGTTCAGATCATAGAGTACCTAAAAGAGCATTGTCATCGAACTATACAACTAACAGCAATTTGCCAAAATTTAGAAAGAAGAGCCGAAGAGAAGAAACAGTAGCGGCTACAACCTCTGACCACGAAGTGGAAGAGGAGTGAGGTCCCGACCGGACATGGAGATGAAGACACAACAGGGAGGTCCAGTTCAAGCCAGGAAAAGAAAGGGAAGGAACTACAACCCCTACATCGAAGAGCGAACAAGGTCAGGCAACAGGAATGTCAGACGAAGAGGTGATCAACAACGTAAGGAGTTGGAAAGAGGAAGAGACCGAGTACTAGCCGATCAATATCTCTAGAGGTCCTAGTAGGAGATGCCAACTATAAGTCATAAAAACCAGGTTGTGTATCGTTTCTTTTTATATTCTTTCGAACAATTGGTCGGAAGAATTATTGTAATTAAGCAAGTCACGGTCAGATGTTTAAAATTTAAGAAGCCAAGTAAAAGTGGACACTACAATGAGTGTATTTTTCTAGAAGAGAAAAATAAGATTTTGTCTAGTAAATGTTTTTAAAAGTATGGAGAAAACAATTATAAGTATGCATTTATTTACTTCTATATATGACTTCGCTAAGATGCGACAATTCCTTTGTTTATTTGTTTTAATGGTTTGTAGACAAATGTTTGTAATTGCAAAGTGTGTGCATATATATAGTTATATTGCTTCATATTAATGTACTTCTGGTTTTGGGGAACGCGGCGTATAGACAGCATACTAACAATAACATTAACAAGTGCTGAGCGATTTGAGGGGAAGTTTTTGAAAAAGCCAGATGAGAGAGAGAGAGATTTATATATGGAAATTAGTTGTAATTTAAAAGTGATATATAATGTATAAAAATTGTGAAATGTAATGATAATATGTGCAACTTAGTTATTCACAGTAACTTTGTGAAGGTCTGCTTGGACCTCACTTTGAGAACGAGAATAAATAGGAGTCATGTAAGAAACAGTAGCCATTTTTATAAACAACTTTCTTTATTTGGTTATCTTATCCAAATAGAATCAAAGACTTTTTAACAAATATATCTAACTAGTATTATGAGGTTTTAAAGGTAATATCCTTTAAATTAACTTAATTAATGATCCAATTAATTAACAATTAAATAACGATCACGCAGAGATTACCACGATAAGAGATCCCAGAATTATATTCTATGTTCTTATTGAACATTTAATTTTAATTTCATTCGCAATAATAAGACTAATATTTACCGCACCGCAATTCAGCTCAGCTTTTATCTGAGATTAAATCTTCCAACAAGAAATCTTCAATTTAACTTCACTATAACTTTCTGCTTCAATCTCTATCTCCTACTGCTCTAACTTTACTATTCCGTTTGACTTAAATACTTTATCTAATCTGCATAGCAAGGAATCCTGTCCACTTTTTGGAGTTGATTGGAAATAGGTAGGGAATTAAATTTCCCTAAAAAGGACGACTCAGAAGGTTAGTGATAAAGTTCCGTATAGATTTGTCACAACTTAGAGTTTTTATTTCAGGGTGACAGACCCTGAAATCTCGGTAGAAAATTCTGGTTTCTCTTCAAACTTAATGCTAGTCTTTCTTTGTACAGAAAACAAGATGAATGTGAAAAAGCAGAAGAATTGTAATAGTTTTTAAGTAGCATTTAAGTAGAATTAAGTTAGTTAAGAGGCATGCGGACCTCTTTTTTCCAACTAAGTCATATATGGTTTTTTCCCGCACCCGTTGCCCGGATGGGGCATGCCCATGTATTTTGTAAATGAGAGAGTCTACTGTGATTTAAGTACATAACTGAGAATGTTGTAGTTAATTGAGTAAAATTTATTGTGACTGTTGAAAGTTCAAATTAAAAAGGAATATTAAAAATTAAACTTAAGCTGAGAATAATGAAAATTAAAGTTTAAACTGAATATTGGAAATTAATGGTTAGAATGACAATTAGAAGTTAAAATTTAAATAAGGCTTGGAAAGTTAGACGTAGAAAAATAAAATTTAGGCACTTAATTTCTTAAGGCCCATTACGACCCTCGACGAAACCACGTTTTGCTTCTTGGAGGGATTGTGACAGGCTCACGCGTCTTTTCTTTAACTTGTCCTTGGGGCTTTTTGGGGCCAGAATTAATGGCAGTTCTTTTCCAACCAAACCCAAGAAGTGAAGTGTGAATGATGTAGGATAAAAATTAGGAAGCTTTTAAATATCAGAAGTTAGAGTATGCGCAATGGCAATTACAGGAATGTAAACAGTTTGTGGCTCTAGATTGAAGAAGTTTTAGATAACGTTACGTGGCGAAGAATAGTAATATACGTGATAGAGATCCATTGATCAAGGTGCATACCATTGCACTCGAGTTATAGCAAGACCTCATCTAGAAGTGTTGTGATCGTTACTGAAACTACAGCAAGGTAGGATTGACTATTTAATATTAGGATCTGCAATAGTATTGGAATCGTGTTTAGGCAAGTCAGTTATTGATAGTGGTTCGAGTAAGGTCAATTCGGTAATATATATATATATATATATATATATAATATATATATATATAATATATATACATATATATACATATATTATATATATATATTATATATATATATATATATATATATATTATATATATTATATATATATATATATATATATATATATATATATATATATATATATATATATATATATTATATATATACACTGCTGGACAATTGCTAAGGACGGATAACACTATCATCCATAGCAACCACAAAATGAAAGGAAGCAAAATGTGGAAAATTAGAATAAGTGCGGGATATTAGTAAGAAGAAGTATGAGTATGCAAATTTTTTCCACGTCTGTTCATCACGTGATAGCGTTCATAAGAGCATTAAAGGTTTTGACGCGTGTGGACAGTTGTTGTTTCAAGTCAAAGTTTTTCAGGAAAGAGATTTAATAGACGAACTTAAAATTTTTGCCATGTCTTCCCGACATCACATAGATGATTTTATGCGGGGCCGAATTATTGGAAAGATCGAAGAAGGGCGAAAAATAACAGATGTTGCCAGGGAGTTCGACATCGCTCACAGCGTTGTTCCACGACTGTGGAAGTCATTTAAAACTACTGGAATGTGTAGTAGACGGCACGGGGAGGTCGTGTTAGAAGTACGACGCCTGCAGAAGACAGACATATCGTCCTATCAGCAAAAAGGAACAGGCGCACCACATCTCAGCAGGTGGCAAATCAGTTTCTTGCTGCCTCAGGAAAGCAGATCTCCCGAAAAACTGTTGCCAGACGTTTGAGAGGAGGAGGATTATACGCACGCAGACCTGCTGTGTGTGCCCCATTGACCAGACAGCACCGTACTGCCCGTTTGCAATGGTGTCGTGAGCATCACAATTGGACTGAACAGGACAGGGCATGCGTACTATTCTCAGATGAGAGTAGGTTCAGTCTGTCATCGGATTGTAGACGCCAACTGATCTGGCGCGAGAGTGGTACTGCTTATCGTCCAGAAAATATCCAGGAAAAGGACCGATATCCGACATGCAGTATCATGGTGTGGGCCTGCATCATGATCAATGGCCGCACGCGCCTACATGTGGTTGCGAATGGGACTATGAAGGGCCAACGATACATTGATGAAGTTCTACTTCCTCATGTTCGTCTTTTCCGTGGTGCAGTCAGTGATAAATTTGTTTTTATGGAAGACAACGCAACATGTCATCGAACACTCGCTGTTCAGGATTGTCTAGACAGCGAGGGTATTCAACGCCTCGTATGGCCAGCGCGTTCTTCAGATCTAATCCCCATTGAAAATGTGTGGGATCCTTTTGGGAGGCAAGTTACTGGTCGAAACTATCCTCCGACAAACAAGAACACCCTCATCCGTGCACTCACAGAAGAATGGGATAAATTGCCTCAACATGGATAATGTTGTGGAACGACGTTGAATCACACTCCACGGTGGACATATCCCGTACTGATACCTTTCTTTAAGGTGACTGCTGACTTTTAGATGCATTGTTCCATTTCTCCGTACGCATATCAAATGAACATTTTTTTTTCTTTCAGATGTTTCACAGCTTTTGTACTTTCCAGAACAATAAATATTCTTTATTCTAATGTCTGAACAGTGTGGCAACTATATTTTATCCTACTAGGCCTCATGTCTCGCTTAATGTTATGCTACATAGCAATTTGTGATCCGTCCTTCGCAATTGTCCAGCAGTGTATATATGTATATAAATATATTGTGTGTGTTTTGCCACCGTAGATTCTGTCACATATATTATAATTTAATTTGCTAAAGGATTAAGTTTAATATCTTAATAAAGCTATATTAAGGCAATGCATCTGTCTAGTTCTTCCGTTAATCCCACAACTCTATATATATAGCTCACGCTGATATCCAAAGAGATAATCCCCTCGGTGGGGGGTATCACAACTGTAATAGTAATTCTGCGGACTTCAATGTGTATGGGATCAGAATAGTCTTTATTTTGTAGAGTAATAAATAAAAAAACCAGTCAGTTTAAGAATAGGCAACTTAAAATTTGAAGCATACAGAATAAAAGTATTTAGTTTCAGTTTAATAGAAAAATGTGTTATCTACTGAACATATTTTTCAGAAGCTACCTTGCGGGAATACTTAAAATAAGCCAATTCGTTTTTATTACTTATAAATTTATTTTTGATGCTATTTTTAAAAAAGGCAGTAACTTCATTGCAAAAGCTATTTGAATGCGTTTTACTTCGCAAACTGTAAGAAAATGATTAAAATAAACAAATTTTTTACCTTTTTATCAAGAATTATAAAAGTATATTAAAATATTTGATTTTTAAATTCTCTGAAGGTACTATCCTCTCTTAAAATAACCAATTGCTCAAGACCCTTCATTTATAAACATTTGATTATATATACTGTCGCAAATTCTAACTCAGTAGAAGGTAATATGGTATTTTTTACTGTACACAATATAATTTTGACTGCCCGTGATTTGACGAATTAACTATTTCTCATTAATATAGTTCATACACTGCTGGACAATTGCTAAGGACGGATCACAAATTGCTATGTAGCATAACATTAAGCGAGACTTGAGGCCTAGTAGGATAAAATATAGTTGCAAAACTGTTCAGACATTAGAATAAAGAATATTTATTGTTCTGGAAAGTACAAAAGCTGTGAAACATCTGAAAGAAAAAAAATGTTCATTTGATCTGCGTACGGAGAAATGGAACAATGCATCTAAAAGTCAGAAGGTACCTTAAAGAAAGGTATCAGTACGGGATATGTCCACCGTGGAGTGTGATGCAACATTCCACACGTCGTACCGTACTTTGCACAACATTATCCAGCAGCTGTTGAGGCAATTTATCCCATTCCTCTGTGAGTGCACGGATGAGGGTGTTCTTGTTTGTCGGAGGATAGTTTCGACCAGCAACTTGCCTCCCCAAAGCATCCCACACATTTTCAATGGGGTTTAGATCTGGAGAACGCGCTGGCCATACGAGACATTGAATACCCTCGCTGTCTAGACAATCCTGAACAGCGAGTGTTCGATGACATGTTGCGTTGTCGTCCATAAAAACAAATTTATCACCGACAGCACCACGGAAAAGACGAACATGAGGAAGTAGAACTTCATCAATGTATCGTTGGCCCGTCATAGTCCCATTCGCAACCACATGTAGGCGCGTGCGGCCATTGATCATGATGCCGGCCCACACCATGATACTGCATGTCGGATATCGGTCCTTTTCCTGGATATTTTCTGGACGATAAGCAGTACCACTCTCGCGCCAGATCAATTGGCGTCTACAATCCGATGACAGACTGAACTTACTTTCATCTGAGAATAGTACGCATGCCCAGTCCTGTTCAGTCCAATTGTGATGCTCACGACACCATTGCAAACGGGCAGTACGGTGCTTTCTGGTCAATGGGACACACACAACATGTCTGCGTGCGTATAGTCCTCCTCTCCTCAAACGTCTGGCAACAGTTTTTCGGGAGATCTGCTTTCCTGAGGCAGCAAGAAACTGATTTGCCACCTGCTGAGATGTGGTGCGCCTGTTCCTTTTTGCTGATAGGACGATATATCTGTCTTCTGCAGGCGTCGTACTTTCTAACACGACGTCCCCGGGCCGTCTACTACACATTCCAGTAGTTTTAAATGACTTCCACAGCCATGAAACAACGCTGTGAGCGATGTCGAACACCCTGGCAACATCTGTTATTTTTCGCCCTTCTTCGATCTTTCCAATAATTCGGCCACGCATAAAATCATCTATGTGATGTCGGGAAGACATGCCAAAAATTTTAAGTTCGTCTATTAAATCTTTCCTGAAAAACTTTGACTTGAAACAACAACTGTCCACACGCGTCAAAACCTTTAAAGCTCTTATGAACGCTATCACGTGATGAACAGACGTGGAAAAAAATTTGCATACTCATACTTCTTCTTACTAATATCCCGCACTTATTCTAATTTTCCACATTTTGCTTCCTTTCATTTTGTGGTTGCTATGGATGATACTGTTATCCGTCCTTAGCAATTGTCCAGCAGTGTATATATTCGAAACAAACAAGTGTAACTTTCTGATCTCTTTACAGAACAAGATAGATATTGACTTTCTTTTCTCATAACTCGTTTTCCTTCTTTCAAACAAGTTTCTGCTTTATCTTCACTGTAGTTTTGTGTCTTTTAATAGATAATCAATAAATGTTTCTTCGTTTATTGTTAAAAAAATGATACACATTTTTTATGTATTATAGATGTAAAAAAAATTAACAATAATACAAGCTCATACGCTTATATCACTTTTTCAGAAAGCACTTCTTTAAGGTGACATGGTACGATTTATAAAAAAGAATCTTTAATTTAATGGTTTTCACAAATCGTTTGCTTATGTATATATATTATACAAAATAGTTTTTACTCTCAAAATACAAGAAAAAAACTAATTTAAACTTTTACAAACAAACTTAAATTTCCTTAAGAGACTTTAGAAAGCTGTTTCCTATGCAATAATTGGCATATAAGCATAAAATTTTATTTACGAGTACATCAAACTATTTATAACAAAAGTTGAAATAGGTTTTGTGATACTGTGATTGATATTCGCGAAATACCTTTCTTACGAATGCTTATTCAAAACTACTTAAAAACATATAAATTCTAAATTCAATGATTTTAGAAAAATAAATATTTCTGGGATTCAAAAATGCATAACCACTTTTGTTTCATGCATTAATATCAATAGTTAGAAAAATATCAAAGCATTTGGCACAATAGAAAAAAATGTCTTAGCATATGAAATGGAGAAAAACTACTGTGATTTGTTTCTTTCTTAGTTAAATCAGTTTATAATTTTCTTTTTGAAACTGGAATGTGAATAAAAGCGAACGTAAAAGTTAGCTTAACTCTGTTTTTTTTAATTTAAAAAATTAATAAACATGCAATGTTCCTTTTAATACATAACTTTAAAATATATTGCAATTAATTTTAGTAGATAATGTGCGTAGAACAACATTTGCAGCATAAATTTAGTTTGACTTTCGATTAGATACGAATAGTAAATCAAAATATGCAAACTTCTGTAATTCAGTGAAATAATACTACATAACTAAGAAGATATATTCAATATTTAGTGAATATTCTGATTTTAAATTGTATTTTTATATAAAGCAAAAACAACTTTAAAAGGAGCGATTCGAGATTTTTTAAATATTTGTTAAGACTGTTACGCTATATCCAGAAACAATCACTAATTTAAAAAATGCATTGTACTTAGAATACTAATTCATTAATTAATCAACTTAAAAATAATTCACCTGAAAATATGGACTCATGAATGTGTTATCCACCACCATAAAGGCTTTTCCATGTCGCTTGATTATTTCTGCAATTGCTGCGATGTCCACAATTTTCATAACTGGATTACTTGGAGTTTCTATCCACACCATCTAAAATCAATTAGAACACCAAAAAATTAGCAAATCATTGGTCTTACACAAAATTTCCATATTCTAAATTTATTTTTTGTGCGAGAACTATATGAAATTTAATGCAATTAAAAAACGAATATTTTTTCTCACTATTACCGAATTTTGAAAGGAACGAAATATTTATAAGCAAACCAATGGATATTTCTTTTTATTTAAAACAATATCGAGAATACACAAAGTAGTTGGACGTAAAGCGAAACAAAAAATATTAATGGCAATTTAGATCAGAACCACACATACAATTCTGTTCCTTTTTTCTTTTAATTCGTTATAATAATCATTTTATTCGCAAAAGAAACCATAAAATAGATATAAATCGAAAAATCAAAATATTTGGAGTATTCAACAACCTTTCTAAACGTGCTTATGTTTATTTTTTACTATTTTAATTTGTTTATAATCAACTTATTTTTATTTTCACCGCGCTAACGCAAAGGAACTAATTTGTTATCGGTACCTTACCCGCCAAAAACCTGTATTAGGCGGTAAGTAGTTTTCATTTACAAGATAGATGTACCTAGTACTAAAAAAATGTGTTGTAAAGAATTTTTGAAAAATGACTGAAACTTGATGGAGTAGGGAAGAAAGAAAAATTATATTTGAAAAAAAGCTTAAAAAAGTAAATTAAAAAACAATATACTTACATTTTCCATGAAAAACAGCAGTAAAAAATATAAGTACCAGGATTAAAAAAAATAAAAAAAAACCAACGTGAGGAATTTCTAAATTCCGAAGGAAAAAAAATTTAAAAATGTTTCACTAAGTTTTTTTTAAATAGCTTGCGGTCGAAAGAAAAATTATGTACAAGGAAAAGAATAGACACGTGAATGATTGTGGAATATGAAACACTTATGAAAGCATTTATTAAAAATAAGGGGAATTCATTATTTTTTACCAGTTAAAAAAGAATTATACCTCATCACAGATTTGTTTTATGGCAGTGTTAATTACCAATGTGTAAGATCGGCAATAAAAAATAAAGTTGACCAATTTCAGCATTTTTCATGTTGCTACCGCATTTATAACATTTTATAACGGGCGAAATCAACGAATCTTAACTAAGAATGGGAAAAAAACCCCAGACCGTTTGAAAAAAAAATTAACCAAAATTCGAAACGGGTAAATCTTGTAGTTTGTTATAAATCAATAAACGAGAAGCCATCGCACTCTTTTTAAAAAAAATCCTAGTACTCTTAAGTTATTCCTCTGAAAGAAGTCGAAAATAGAACACGAATACTTCAACAGCAGCGGCGTCCTGTATGGAAATGGGTAAATTTTCTTTATAACTCTCGAATCAACCGCTTGAATTTAAAAAGGTTGCCACAATGAAAATAAACCATTAAAAATCTGTCATTTGCTATTACACAGTAAGCAACCATATTTTAATTTTATCGCCTAATTTGGCAAAAATTTAAAACACGAATTTGCGCTTACCGATATCAAATTACGTAGTACAAAAGTATTCCAACAGTTATAAAAAAAGACTTTATTTGAGTAATTTATTTTGAAGAATTTGTAAGAGTTTTTATTCAAGTTTTATAAAAGTGTAAATCACAGTGTTTTATCTGTGTAAACGTGACAACGTGAAGCTTTTTTTGAAAATAGAAACAACTATGACGAAGGTTCTATTTTTAATTGATGCCTATATCTTTTCTATCTATGCATAAAGTATAAGAATACTATTTTCGTTGTTATTTACCAGAGGGGGTTAACTACCAATAAATTGGTCATTTAGAAATTTTTAAATTTTATTTATGTGAGAATTCACGCCTGCTTTCCCCAGTAATGAACTTAATTTTTAAAATATATTCGGATGGACATATATAATAAAATATTTTTTTATTTAATTATTTTTTATTTGTTTGAAGTATTTTTAAAATAGCAAAACTCGTTGACAGTAAAAACAATTTTTTTCTTAACTCTGCGAAAATTATTAAATATTTTATGGCTCCTTGTCGAAAAGTAGTGAGCCACCTCAGTTGCCGACCTCGTTATTTAATAGTGATTTTTAATTTTTTTTCCTTCTGGTTTTGTTTTCTTACAAATTGTAGCTCCGAACGCATGTTCAGCGTTATTTTTTTCCAAATCTAGGGCTCAAATTTGGGTGCTAATAAAAATACCCCATTTAGGTGCTTATGCAAGTTGAATATGCCGGAGTTCAAAGTTCTTGTGTTGGTGTGATATGGAAGTTTGGAGAGTTGAGTGCAGCTCACACACACACACATACTTCGTACACTTTCCATGGTTAGAAATAATGAAGTCAATTACGAAAAAATCTTTTGTTGTTTTTAAAAGAATATTAATAAAAAAATATGGTCTAAAGTAAAGATTTATTGCTTTACTGTTGGGTTAATTTTTTGTTCAATATGATAACCGCAAGTCATAGCATTGAGATGATGAGAATAATAGAAGATGAAGAAAATGTATGCTTGTAATAACACACATAAATTTTCTATAATTTTATAAGGATCATGTGCTTGAAACAATAACATTTATTTAACAAACAGTTTTGAAATTATTAAATAAGTATAACTTCAGTTCTTAAGACTGATAACTTTAAGAAATTCACATCTTAATATTAGTAATGCTTTAACACTAGATTGCTCAAGGAAGTCATTTCGACTGCTTTTTAATTTCAATTAGAAAACAATTACATATATAATGCACAATTTCTTAGAATTTTTTTTCCAAGTGAAGTAAATTTTTTTAATTGTTAATATTTACTAATAACTTGTTATATGACTTGTTATATAAAATATCAAAAGTTAATTTTAAACAAATTTCTTTACACATTAATCATTCTTTCACAATGCATTCCTTTTGACTGTTTTTGGGAAATAGAGGTACATACTAAGTTTCAGTCTTTGTAGTGTTGATATCTCTCTCTCTCTCGTAATTGACACTTCATAAAATTAGTCATATTTTGTAATTATATTATACGAGATAAAACTGTTATAAGTGGTATTTATGACTAATAACTGCCTTGTGTACTTCGATCTTTTGGATGGAAGACCCATTAATTCTAACTGATATTGTTTTACACTTATTGCAGATTAGATTTTTGAACTACTGATTTGTAGAGATTACAAAAAATACTTTTTAAATCATTGCAGGTAACTACAATAATTTATGTCAAAAACATTGTTGAAAGATAACAGGAATGGAATATAATAGGGGTTTCTTTTAATTAAGAAAGATGTACATTTAGAATTTTTGAGAGCTCAAAAATAAAACCAAATTTCCTGTGTCTCAGTTATGTGTCCCGGTTATTGATTGAAAATTCCTAGAATATTTAGTTGATCTTAAATTTTGCATAAAGCGCAAACTAAAATTCAAATAGCTGCTTCATAAAATATCACGCAAATTAATTGGGGCCAAAAATAACTTCTAAAGAATCCTTCATTGCTACATCTTGAAGCTGTTAATTGACCGCTCGTGTGTGTAATAAAAGCTCAAACTTAATACTTATTTAAATAATAGTTGTGACGAATCTATACGGAACTTTATCACTAACCTTCTGAGTCGACCTTTTTAGGGAAATTTAATTCCCTACCTATTTCCAATCAACTCCAAAAAGCGGACAGGATTCCTTGTTATGCAGATTAGATTAAGTATTTAAGTCAAACGAAATAGTAAAGTTAGAGCAGTAGGAGATAGAGATTGAAGCAGAAAGTTATCGTGGATTTAAATTGAAGATTTCTTGTTAGAGATATTTAATCTCAAGAATTGAGATTCCGAGTGGTAGCTATTGATTTGTGTTTAAAGTCTCATAAAAGTTTTAGGAGTGAGATTAAAGTTAAATGTTCAATAAGAACATTATTAAATATAATTCTGGGATCTCTTATCGTGGTAATCTCTGCGTGATCGTTATTTAATGTTTAATTAATGAGATCATTAATTAAGTTAATTTAAAGGATATTATCTTTAAAACCTCATAATACTCTTTAAATAAATTTGTTAATAAGTCTTTGATTCTATTTGGATAAGATAACCAAATAAAGAAAGTTGTTTATAAAAATGGCTACTGGTTCTTGCATGACTCCTATTTATTCTCGTTCTCAAAGTGAGGTCCTAGGAGACCTTCACATAGTCGTATATTTTTTTATATGTATCTTAATTATGTGTACCATTTCCTTCTCCACGTTAATAGAATTAAATCCTGAGTCGTTTTGATTTATTTCCCTTATTTCTTTTTCCTTCAAAATGGAATATTAATCGATTACACTTGCGTTTCTCAGCGTTTAGGTGGTCCTCGGAAAGCACCTGAAAATTTTTTTAAAAATATATCTACTCTCTCCCTTTACTCTACTTACTCCCTTACCATGTGATTATAACATCCTTATTTGTCTCCTCACTTTATTTCCCTAGCTGAAAGTATGTGGGAATTCTGCTATCTCTTGTAAAAGATCTGTGCTTGTTTGCGAAAAGACACATAAAATGGCCGTTTTCTCCTTGTTTAAAATACATCACTAATTCCCAAAGTGGTCTACATCGACTTGCAGGCGGTTCTCGTCAGCGAAAGAATAATTTGGGGGTTTATGATGTATAAATAGTAGTCTATGATAGTGGCTCACATTAAACTAGTTCGTTTTAATTTTTAACAAAATAATCAAATGGAAACCAGAATTTACTTATTTAACTGATTTATTTACTAAATTTAATGAGGCTAATTTGCAGTTACAAGGTGACAGAATGAATGTTATTAAAAAAGGGACCATTTTAGCGTTTCTTTCCAAAATTAAGCTAAAGAAGTATAATATCGGACATCGCAAATTTTCTTAATTTCTCAATTTATCGCAAATAATCTGTCTGGACGCATTAACCTACGTTCAATATTTAAATACCCTTTATTCAGATTTTAAAACTAGGTAAGCGAATGCTTTGACTATGATAATGTCATAGAAGGCAATGGATTCATACGGTCACATTGAAGAGAATTCATTACAATAGGAATGATCGAAATGTCAGCAATTTTGACTTTAAAAAAAGCCATGCCTGTTATTTGCTCCGAATAATGGAACATGTGTATCTTAAGTTTTAAACACTATACTTCACTACAGATAGAAATGTAACTCTTTAACCCTTAATCTACCGACGGTACTTATAAGTACCATTCACTTTAAAATAACATAGAATAACGAATTTTACGAATATTCTGACAGTACTTAGCAGGAATATTCTTTGAAATCCACTCTTCCAAGATATATGGCAGCACGGGTTCTATAATGAGTATTTTAGTGGGGAAGGCGAATAGTTTTATAGCAGAAATTGCGTTTTCAGCGGATTGTAAAGATTATCATTTTTGTCCCGAAAAAATAGTTAATGTCAAAATTTAAGTGTCTTTATTTTGTATGTTAATGAGGACCTCAGAAAACGATTTAACTCTTTATTTTAAGTGAACAGTGCATATAATTAATTTTAAAGTGGAATATCTTTAATTAATTAATTAGCTCTAACGGATTAGATTTCCCAAAGTTGAATTTTTTTTATGTATATTCTTTAATTCTCAACGTAGTGATCCCCCAAAAAAATATTGAATGAAAAAAACTGCAGTAAATCATAATGCGGTAGATAAAGGTTTAAAAGGAAGTAGTAGTACCAGCTGTAAAAAAGACATTTAAGTTGATAAATTTGCAAAAATTTAATATTAGACAAGCAGAAGTCTACCCCAAATCGAAAAGCATGGCAAGGGGTCTATGAGACAAAAAAAAAAAACGTGGGAACCTCTGAAATGCATTACTACAATGCTTCTCAAACTTTCAATATTGGTGACCTAATATTCAATCATAATTTTCAGCGTTCCCCCTCCATACAATGTCAATATATTGAATTCGATAATACACAGTCCAGTCACATTAATGTGACCACCACGTACTTTCGACTTTGACGTTAAATAACCAATCACAGAAGGATGCTGGCATCGCAGTGCTATTGAGCGTATATAAAGGGTGTGTGAGGGCTTCAGAAAACACTACAGTCGTAGGAGGAATGCAAACATGTAAAGAGTTATCCGAAGTCCAAAACGGCATAATTTTTAGCTTTCGGGAAAAGGTAGGAAGCATTTCCTCAACGGCTAAGTTTGTGGACTGTTCGTGTGTCACCGTGGTTAAAGTATATCGTGCATGGCAAAATGAGACCGTCCAAAATCAGTGACGTGGAAAATGTGGCGTACCATGGGCCATAGGTGATAGAGGTGACTGACGGCTGCAGAGCTGAGTTCGGGAGACTAGACGTGCTACCGTTAAGCAACATACCACCCAGATGAACCAAGAGGCTACCAACAGTGGCTTCCAAACTACTGTTCAGCGATCGTTGTTGCGTCTGGTTCTCCGAAGCAGGCGCCTGGTTCATGTACCTATGCTGACTGCTGTTCATCAGCAACGAAGACTGGAATTTTCACACAGGTACCGCAACTGGGCATTCAATGAGAGGCGACAGGTAGAGTTTTCTGATTAATCACGCTTTATACTCCATCGGACGGATGGTTGGTGGCAAATACGGAATGAAATGTCAAAAGCAAACACCCTGTAACAATTGCTGGCAAGGTTCAGGCTGGAGGCGGGAGCATTATGGTCTGAGGAATGTTTTCCTTAAATTTTCTGTGTTTATTCATCATTGTGGAAAGCACGATGGATCAATAGAAGTACGCATCTGTCCTTTCAGACCATGTCTACCCCTTTATGCGCATTGTTTTTCCTCAGGATGGTTGCATCTACCAGCAAGACATTGCGGAGTGTCATACAACTGACAGCGTACGTGCGTGGTTCAAAGAGCAACAGGATCAGTTTATCGTTCTTCCGTGTCCAGAAAACTCACCTGACTTAAACCCAATCAATAATCTATGGAACCCTCTCGATCGGGTTGTTCGCGCCATGGATCCTCGCGCGTAATCTAGTGCAGCAATAGAGTTGGCATGGCTCAACATCCTAGAGAATACCTTGAGGATCCTAAATGACTATTTTCCCCTCTGCGAAAGATAGTTATTCTGGCTTTTGACAGTGGTCACATTAATATGACTGGACTGTGTACTATACTTTGACGCCAAAACTACGATACAACTTTTAACCTCTTAAGCGCCTCTGGCGTTTATAAATGTATCGCTAAGCCAAAGCGTTTATGTCCCCGGACATAATATACGCCTTTCCGAAGTATGATCTTTTCTTGTGTACTGCTATCCATAAAATTATTCCAAATGCCTTAAAATGCAATAAAAGAACCTTGACTATGTTTGCGAAGGATTTACTTATTTCAGATTATTTGGTTCTTTATCCCCCCCGATACATCCCATACACGCGCCTACGTAGAAATCGTTTGGCATTGGAAAGCGATTTGCATCAATTTTAATTGACAGTTAAGGGATTAATTATAAACCGTACAAATTATCAAAACAAGTGTTAATTTTGTTTTTAATTACATATATGACAAGCCCATGGTGCCACTGGTAAGTAATAAACTTTTACTTAAATTAGTATTGTTAAATTAATTTTAAAATACACTGGCCTCAAAAAGTTAAGGTACAACCGGGTTTTTGTGTCTAATTTGCAAATGAATGAATGTAGAAACAAAAAAATTTGGAGGATATGTGCATTAAATAGTTTTTTATTGAATGCGTCATAGAAATTTGTATAAGTGTATTGCAAAAACGATTTATAACAAAAAAAAAAAAAAAAGCAATCTCTGCGGAAAAGTCCATTCTTGGAGAAAACAGCACATCACAGTGTTATGTGGTAAAATGGCATAAAAACAATACAAAAATGGGTTCTAATAAGGAATGTGTCCACCCCTAACTTGAATGCATTGGCGGTATCGATTTCCCATGCTGTTTATTAAGTTGTCGGACACCGGAATAGGAAGCGAAGACCAGACACAGAGTAAGCCTTGTTTCAGCTCATGTAACGACCTTGGAGGAGGATTTAAAGCAGCAACCTCTCTGCCAAGATAGACCCAAAGATGTTCTATCGAATTCAGGTCTGGAGATCGAGCTGGCCATTCCATTCGTTCCAAACCGTGATCCTCCATATACTCCTCAACAATCCGAGCTCGGTGAGGTCGTGCATTATCATCCATCAGAATGAAGTCGTTACCAATAGCAGCAGCATATGGGCGGACATATGGATCAAGGGTCTCATCCCGATATCTAAGACCAGTTACGGTTCCTCCATGGAACACATGCAGGTCAGTGTGGCCACCGGGCGAGATCCCTGCCCAAACCAGGATTCCACCACCTCTATAACTGTGTCTTTCAACAGTGTTGGATTGATGGTATCTAGTGCGCTGTTCCCTCCAGATCAGTAGACGCCCTGAATCACTCTCCATTGTAAATCTGGACTTGTCTGTGAACAGCACAGAAGCCCATTGTTGCTGCGTCCAAGAAACATGTTCTCTTGCCCAGCATAAGCGGTTCCTTCGCTGTCGTTCGTTGAGGGGAACGCACACAACTGGTCTTCTTGCATACAGACCTGCATTGTGAAGACGATTTCGCACCGTAGTAGCAGAGATTCTTCTTCCTGATGCTTGAAAGTGGTCTGCAACGAGCTGCGGCACAGTAGTGGTTCTTCTCCTTCGTGCCGAAAGAGCTAGAAAACGGTCTTCTGCAGGTGTTGTAGCTCGTGGTCGGCCTGGAACAGGTCTTCTGGACACAGAATCTTCGGATTGGTATTGATCCCAAAGTCGCTGAACAACACTACGAGACACATTGAGACGTCTAGCAGCATCAGCCTGCGACAATCCCATTTCCATTCATCCAACTGCCCGCCACCTTAACGAGTTGGGTAAACGACGTCTCTGAGACATTTTCTAAACTCTATTGACTATTGACACCGAAACTGCCAACAACTGTTGAAAATCAACACAACTTACACACAAAAGTACGAAAGCTTGATATTTGCATATTTTTCTCTCACTCATAAATATACGTTCTTTTCTATAAAATAAAAGTTGTAGCAATCGTTTTTGCATTAATGTTTTTAAAGTTCGTTATTATCATTCATGTAAACTATGCATTTTATTGTTACTGCCATTTTTTTTATGGTGAGCTTCGAAAAACATGTTGTACCTTAACTTTTTGAGGCCAGTGTATATTTGCGTAGCACTAATATGTTTATAAGTGTAAATGTGTATTTTATTTTTATTACGTCAGAATGTATTTTGTTTACTTTCAGTAAATTAATAATCTTTTTAAATAATCTTTTGTTTTCGACTTTTCTACACATGCTCGCGCCCCCTTCGCAGAGTTGTCACGCACCCCAAGGGGAAGGGCCGCCCCACAGTTTGAGAATGTTGCATTACTAATTTTTTTTACACGGTTTTTCTATTGTGACGATCACAATATGCATTCCTTACAGATATTTATATATAGGTTCTCAATTTATTATCAGAACGTATGGGATTTTATTTTAACAGGATATTTGTAATTATACTTAAAGAAGTTTGAAAATTAAGCTCAAAGCAGCTTTTATTTTCTTTAATGGGGATTTTTTTTAAAGTTTTTCGAACTGCCAATAGGCTTATGAAAAAACTTATGATAGGCTTATGAAACAAATTAAAGTAATGCACTTATAAAAAATTATCCTAGTGGTGAAGTTTATAATATTCTGGTCAATTTTTATCACATCATTGAAAAAAAATCTGTCCTATTATCTCCATTAAATATTTGTTGCAATAAATATATATTTTTTTAAAAAAAATGAATCATCCGAGAGAGAGATTTTTTATTTTCTTCCGCCTCTTTTTTTGTAAAACTTTTTTTTAGAAAACGAGTATACAGCTATTTTCCTCATTTTGAATTTTTTTTTAACAAGAACACGGGAAATTGAGAATCCACATTTAAAATCACTTCTTGGCAACCCAAGAGCTGAATTAGAAACATAAAATTCAATTCTTTCAAAGCATGAAAGGGGAGAAGTGTTTTGAAGTTAAATTATTTTCAGGCAAAGGGTAATAAATTACAGACAAAGGTCGAACAGTTTTAAAGAAAAAAAATATGTTCTCATTAACTCTAATAATAAAGAATTACAGAAACTAAAAGGAGGGGGAAAGATCAGATAGACGGAATAATATACATTTTAAAAAGATATTTTTCGATTAAAATCAAGGTTGTATGTTACGCAACATGAAAAACTAAGAAAATTATCTAACTAGCCCAGCTTTAATGTAACTGATAAGAGATATCCATTAATTTATAGATTTTAAGTAAGATTAATTGAATGTAAAACTTTGGGCAAAGGAGATTTACAAATACTTAAATACTTTTTTTGTGGTTTTTTTTAATACTACTTAAACTTTTCATTCACATTCGAAATACATTTCAACTTCGGTTTTTTTGTTCAAGTCATGTTTTAAAAACAGCTATCAAATAATGATCTAGTTTATTGATTTTTTGTGGAGAATTTTAGTTGTTTACATGCAACATTCTGTCTGTTTTTGAGTAAAATTTGTATGACGTAATTTATAAAATTGAAAGTCGGTAAATTAGAAGACTACAATGATTTCTTTGACCGTGTGATTGTATTAAGATTTTTAATTTAGGTACATATGCATTTGATTCAGTTTCTATGTGGTAGATATGTTCTTGAAGAATACATGTACAAAAATTACATAAAAAATATATTGCTCTTTTGGAAATATAGAAAGTTGGTTCAAAGTTAAGAAATCAGCAAAAATAGCGCAATAAACCATGATTTTTCAAGTTAAAATCAAATATTTTATTTTTAAAAATTATACTTATATCATACAAAGTAAATTACCGTCTGGAAAGGGAGGAAAACATGTCAGTAGTTCTAGAACAAAAACGTTTGGTAAACTAATAAGTTATAAACAGAAAAATCCTCTCTAAAATATTATCCTCTCTAAATAGGGTTTTCATACCTCCAGCCAAATTGGAAAACTAGAACAATGCCGTGCCACAAATGAACATCATTACTGAATAATGTATAAATAATCAACGAAGTAAGCGATTATATGTAACAGCAGACATTCGTGGACAATATTACCACGTTAATTAGGACCAGAACCTCAGTTTCATAGTCACATTTACAATGCAAGATTACGTTTTTAGCATTTTCGCAGTCGTGTCTAGGGATTAACTTAATAAATGTAATGGCCTTAATTCATGTGACATCATAGGCACATGATATTGATAACCACGTGTGTGTTTCTAGCCAATCAGATCTAAAACTCATGTGACGTCAGGGTCACACGATAAAAGCAATCATTTGTTTCCAGCTAATTCGTTCATGCGCTTCATAGTTACCAACTTTTCCTCTTTGCAGAAACTTTCTCTTAAAAAGTACAGATTTATCAACAATAATAATGTACATAGGTATTCAAAATGCGTTTAAGATGACACATTACCCTAAAAATGACGATTTTAACGAACTTTTTTCATTGCCTTATTTTAGTTGTGTGACTTTTTTAAATATGTTTATAAAATTTGGTAGCTCTAGCTGCATTATTTTGAGAGTTATTTAAATTTTTTTGACAGTATGTTGAAGCGAAACCGAAACTAAAAGACATGCCGTCTGCTTCTTATGCAGACGCTATCATCCTAGCCTAAGCAATTACGATTGACTTTTCTTTTACACGTGATTCTAAAGCTTTATTCTTTAATTAGAAGAGAAGTGAATTAATTCGTTTGTTTTTTGTTCTTTGCATCCTTTTTTTTATTCTAAAACCATTAGTATCAAAACAAAAGGATTTTTTCTCTCTCTCAAAGCCAATTATATAATCAATTTATTTCTTTATAATTTTAAATATTCGTTTGAATATCTTTTTATTAATAAGTAAACTTTAATTCATCATGCCTAGACAAAAGCAATCGAGTCTTGTTAGTAAACAAAAAGCTAACAAGAGATGGTGCAGTGAACACACTACAGTCCTGAAACTGATGTTTTCAGAAAAGATAAAACTTCTGTTTCCTCAGCATTACCAGAAAAAAATATGAGATGCCAAACTGTAGAAGACAGCTGCTTGAACGATTTAAATTGTTGTGAAAATTCTGAAGCCCCTCATTATGTGATAATGGATGTACAGTTTTTAAAAGGACTTTTAAAAAACTTATTGTGTGATGTTTGCAAATCGTATTCACTAAAAATTGACATTGGTGAAAAGCTTGGATTTTCTAGAAAAATCTCTATATTTTGAACTTCTTGCGATATAATTAAATCAAGTAACTTTACATCCAGACGAATTTCTGACAGTGAAGGTAATGAAAGCCAATCATTCGATATAAACATGCGCTTGATGCAATCATTTTTAAGTGTTGGAAAAGGCTATTTAGCTATGGAAAAATTTTGTATGTTAATGAATATGGATTTACCCTCAAGCAGAACATTCAATATATATAAAAAAAGTTTTGTAAATCTCTGGTTAGATCTACAGAAAAAAGCTTGAATGATGTTCAAAATCAGGTGAAAAGTGCTTATCAAAGTAATAGTGCCATTACTGATATAGATGTTACTTTTGATGGTACTTGGTTGACTCGGGGACATTCATCTCAAATAGGTGTAGGTTGCGTTATTGACCTTCTTTCTGGGTTTGTCATGGATTTTGAAATTATGTCGAAACGCTGCATTGAATGGGAACATGCAAAATCTGGTTTGGGAGAAAATTCAGCAGAATTTCATGTGTGGTATGAGAGAAGGCCATATATCTTCATGTGCTATCAATCACGTAGGATCATCTTGTGCCATGGAACAAGAGGCCGCTCTTAAATTATGGAAAAGATCTGAAGATAATGGTTTTCAATACACGCCACTATTGTCAGATGGTGATGCAAAAACATATCAATATTTAAATACTAAGGAAGTTTATGGTACTGAGATAAAAATAAAGAAAGACGAGTGCATAAACCATGTTAGCAAGAGGCTAGGTACATCCTTACGAAAAGCTATTAAAGAATGGCGGGCAAGAGGTGTTTCCTTGGGAGGGAAATCCCGTGGCAGTTTAAAGGAAGAGACAATTAAACAATTGTCACGTTACTATCAAAATGCGATTCGCTCGAACAAAGTTGACGTAGAAGCAATGAAAACTGCAATTTATGCAATATTGTTTCATAGTATATCAACGGACCAAAAACCTCAACATTTTAAATGTCCAACTGGAAAAGATTCTTGGTGCTTTTTCCAGGCTGCTCTTACTCGTGGTGAAGTACCGGGTCCTCACGTAAAGAATGTGAAGACACACTTGAAGGAAGCTCATTTAGTCAAAATTATGCCAATATATCAAAGATTAGCTTCAAATGAACTCCTTCAAAGACGCATAAGATGTGTGACACAAAATGCACACGAGAGCCTTCACAGCATCATATGGGGTAAATGTTCAAAAGAACGTCAGCGACACTACGTTGAGTAACTATTGCTGTTTGTGCTGAAGTTTGTGAATTTAATTTTGGTACAAAAAATCATTAGAAAATTTGCAAAAGGAAAACGGGCTTGCTTCAAATAAACAGTCAAAAATGTCAACTGTTTGGCGAGACTACCGTAGAGTTTATCAGACGAAAAGAAAAAGATTGGCAGTGCACGCAATTGCTCGAAAAAATTGCGTTAGCAAAAAAGCGGCGTTTCCTCTCTACCCCACCTACCACTCTCATTCAGCCTGCACTTCCTGATGAAATAATTCACTATATTAAACACGTTAACGCTAAAAAAGCTCCCGGAAAAGATTTAATCACTAACCGCATGCTAAAAAATTTCCCCATTAAACTAATCCTTATTTTAACTATACTAATCAATAAAATTCTCAAATTTAATCACTTTCCAGACAACTGGAAAGAAGCTATTATATTTCCAATCAACAAACCTGGCAAAGATCCACACTTAGCAACTAGTTACAGGCCAATATCCCTACTTTCAACAATCAGTAAATTAACTGAATCTATTATTCTACATAGACTAAAAAATTTCATTAATGAACATAACCTTCTTAATCCTAATCAATACGGTTTTACAAACAAGCTCTCTACTTTACACCCACTCCTAAGACTAACAGAACACATCTCGGAAGGTTTCCAAAAAAGGAAAAGCACGGGCGCGGTATTTCTGGATATCCAGAAAGCCTTCGACCGTGTTTGGATTAATGGACTCACTTTCAAACTTATTTCCTACAATCTACCCCCTCCTCTGATTCACCTCATTCACTCCTACCTTACTAATCGCTCTTTTAAAATTAGAATCAATGGAACACTATCTAACGAACACTCTGTTTCTGCAGGGTGTCCCCAAGGTTCTTTGCTAGGCCCACTGCTCTTCAATCTTTATGTGGACGACATCCCAGACTACACACTAACAAAAATTAACCTCAATGCTGATGACACTGCCATACACGCAACTTACAAAAATCTCTCAACTATCTCATTTGCAATTAATAAACACCTCCATCATTTACAAAACTTCTACGATAAATGGAAAATCAGCATCAATGTCGAAAAGTCCACAGCCATAATTTTCACAAAAAAGCAATCTCTCCCGCCACCAATCATGATGTACAACAAACAGATCCCCTGGTCTCAGGAAGCAAAATACCTCGGTATAATTTTCGATACACGCCTCACATGGAAAAAACACATTCAATATACACGCGATAAGTTCCGGAAAATCATGTTTAAACTCTACCCCTTAATCGGCCGGAACTCACATTTAAGTAGAGAGAACAAAGTGCTTCTCTATACAGCCGTTATGCGCCCAATTATAGCTTATGCAAGTCCAGTATGGGGTTATGCTGCTAAAACGAATATTAATATTTTAGATACCCTGCAAAATTCTTTAATACGTATGATTGTCAAAGCCACGAGATACATGCGCAATGATGACATACGTAAAGCATTAAAAATTACAAGTTTTAAAACTCATTCAGAACCTTGCAGTTAACTTTTTTAATGATTTACCAGCAACCAACAACTTAAATATGCTAAACTTAACTTCCTACATTCCTGATGATAAATCTAAAAGACCAAGAAGAATACTTCTTGACTCATATAATCCTCCTTAATTTAATTCCCTCGTGCAATTTTTTTTAATTGCACACCATTTTCAAAAATTATACTTTTTTAAATTTTTGTCATTATTCTTTCTCTTTCCATCCCCACTGGACTTGCTCCTCCTCATTTCTTAAAACCCAGCTCCCAGGGCAGCCAATTGGAGTTACTGTTCCCTTTACCCAGCAACCAATCAGAGAGCAGCTACTTAGCTCTCAGCCAAGGCAAAAACTTTTGAAAAATCACCATCCCGACAAAGCACAGAAGCCACGCCTCCCGGATCCTATCGTCCAGCCAATCGTCATCATGCCACTCAGCAGAACGTACAACACCACTTTCGTCATGCCCCTCATCGAAGACTTGTCCTGATATGGGATTGAGGACTGCTTCGCAGTCCAGACGCCCAAAAAAGCAACGTCTATGCGAAACGCCTCATTCATTAAAAAAGAAGGAATCACATATGAACGGGGTGGTTTTTAATAATATTTATTTACAATTATAATATGAACTTAAAAATGAATGGTTTATAATTTCAAAACAATATGTTAGTGCATTTGATACATATTGTAATATTTTAATACATTTAATTTTAATATATTTATTTGATAATATTTAATAACTTAGAATATATTACTGTCTTAAAATATTTAATATGACCTAAATCGCAATATATGTAAGAATGAAGGCCAAGTTTAGTTCTTTCATGTATTTTATTGACTTTCAAAAGTTTAAACGTTTTTCTTAGACTATATTTTTCATCATGATCATATATTTAAAATGCTAAAGGCTTTTTGTATTCATTATAAATCTTTGAAACTTTTCCTGGTTGTTTTGTATAAAATGTTTGATAATTCTGTGAAAAACTTAAGTATTTATATGAAGAGCTATTTTTTAAAAGATCCATAAAGTTAGATATAGATTTTTTTTACTGTTTTGTATCACTTCATTCCATTTAATCTTAATTTATTTCCTTTTTAATATGTGCTAATTCAGGATGAATTTTGAATTAAAAATGCTTAGTACAACTTGAATTTTAATATACTATATTAGAATGGATGCTACATTTCAGCTCTTTCAATTATATTTTTTTTTATTTCAAAAACTTAAATTGCTTTTTCTCAGCTTCTTATTTTTCATGATGATCATGTGTTTGAAGTGCTAAGGCTTTTTTATATTCACTACAAAATTTTGAAACTTTTTCTGGTTGTTTAAAATAATATGTTTGATAATTCTGTGCATGGAATAAGTATTTAGATGAACAGTTCTTTTTTCAAAAATCTATAAAGTTAGATATAGCTGTTTTTTTACTGTTTTTTATAGTGTCTAAGAGAAAAAAATTCTAAAAAAATAAAAGTATCACTTCTAATACCAATCCCATGCACAGAATTGTGGGAAATACTTCCAGGAATATCACAAAAAAAATGGATAAAAAATATTCAAATTTTTAAAAGTAGTAGGATTTTTAATAATTTTAAAAATTTAAAATTATTGTTTGTTTAAAAATAGTATTTTGCTTATGAAATGTTTATTACAGATGTGTTCGAACAGTGCATGTAATTTTATTCTTATAACTATCTAAGTAAAATAAATTGTGTACAGGGTACCGTGTCCTCTTAATTGAAAAATATATGCATAAATTAATTTTATTTTTAATTTTAAATCTTTTTGAAGAAATTTTTTTTATAATATTTGAACATTTTTACCCAATTATGAAATTTTAAATTGTATCAATATTTTAAAAATAGAACAACAAGTACAATTACTTTAATGTCTGTTTTGAATTCAACGGAGAACACGTGTTTGTCTTTATCATGTTACCTTTCATGAATGGAGCCCATCTATTGCAAATCATGTGGCAATAAATTTGAGTTCGATTCAATGGCTTCTCCATCCATATTGAATTCGAAGCACGCATTGGTAAAGCTAAGCGTGATCTTCGCCATCAACCAACATAAGGATGAGGAACCGTGACAAATGCATATGTAAGTTTGCAATATCACTGGTATCAATAGGAATATCTTGGTTATAGTCTTTGTGCTCATTTGGTTAAATTATTCTTGTTATCTCTTCAACAGAATTAAAACTCCGGTAGCTTCATTTGATGGTGATGTCGCAGCGGATTTAAGATCATTCTACAATTGAGTAGCTAAGAAGTCAATGTAGTTAGGTCCATTTTTTGGTATTTTCTACATCAAAAATTCAAGATATCGAAAAATGAACTTAACCGCATTGGCTTCTTAGCGAATCAGTTATCTGTTAGAGGGCATTAAGGACTTTAGATTACAATGAAACTTCCCCCAGCTCTTGTTCCTCACTAGGATCATATTTTACAAAATGATTGTCCAATTTACTGACCAGTGCAAGGCATCCTTTGATTAAAACACGATCTTATTCGTCCTTATCACTATGTTCTTTTGAATCAGGAGTCTCAAGGACAACATGTGCTATTTCATCTCTGCTTATGGCTTTATCGACTAATAATTCATTGATAAATTCAGACTATGTCAGCGAATCTTTCTGCGCCAATTGTTTGCGTCAGTGTTATAATGTTGAAAAATTTGGTCATGTTAGAGAGGACGGGATCTTTGTTTTTAATACATTCTGGTCAAACAGCTTTCCATCATGCATATAAAGTTGATCTTAATTCAATTTGATTGATCCAATCTAAAATAGGCTCAATTCTTGAAGTCACATGATAAAAACAAACACGTGTTTTCCATTGAATTCAAACAAGCATTAAACTAATTGTACTTGTTGTTCTATTTGTAAACCTCAGATTAAATTACAAATTTCAAATTTGGGTAATCATGTTTAGATATTAGGAAAAAAAATTCTTCAAAAAATTTTTTTTAAATTAAAAAAAATCATATTTTATGTTTATACTTTTAAATAAAATGCATTTTGTACATATATGTACTTTTTAAGAGAAAGTTTCTGCAAAGAACAAAACTTGGCAACACCGGAGCGCGTGAACTGATTAGCTGGAAACACTAGAAAATGTGACTATGACGTCGCATGAGTTTTTTAATTGATTGGCTAGAATCACGTGGCTTTCCCTATCATATGACTATGACGTCACATGAATTGAACCCATTGAAAATTTCTTCCACACATCAAAAATTGTTAGTGTTACATCATCCAGTTTGTCCAACACATATTGGAAAGTTCGATTTACGTAATGTGTTTTAAAGATAAAATTATATGCAGTTGGCTCCGGTGGCTTAGAAGTAGCATACCCGCTTCGTAAGCCGTTGGTTGTGGGTTCGACCCCGGCTGGAGTCAATAGATTTTCGGGATGCGAAAATCGTAGGCACGCATGTCATATAATTATGCTGCATGTAAACAGTTCCTTGAGTATCAATTTGGCTCTAGTACTCTCAGGAAAATTAAATCAGGGCAATATTTATCATCTGATGAAAAAGCTTGAATTAAGAACTAAGTAAAGCGTCCATATTTAGTAATGAGACCACCACTAGATAGGGTCACCATGAAATGGCTCTTACATTTGGGAACTTACCATGTCTACAAAGGATAAGTTGCTAAAATGCAGTCCCATTGTGGAAAAAACAGAGAGAGATATTCCTTGATCTAATGGTTGTATCAAGGATTTAGTGAAAGGTAGCAGAAAACAAAGCTGCACTTTTGGTTCTAAGACCAGATAGCCTAGTGCAGTGCCTACCAAAGGGGTCTATATAGAACTCCAGGGGTCTATGCCAACCTTCAAAGGGGTCCACGTCAGCGAAAATATAATTTTTAGGGGGTTACATGAAGTGTAAATGGGGACCTACGATAGTGGCTCTCATTAAACCAATTCGTGACTTGAATTTTAAAAGGAAATTTAATCAGGAGGAAACCAGACTTAGCTATTTAATAGATTTATTTACTAAATTTAATGAGGTTAATTTGCAGTTACAAGGCAACAGCATAAATTTTATTAAAACAAAGACCCCATTTCAGCCTTTCTTGGTTTGTGCGCCAGAATTAGGCTAAAGGAGTATAATTTTGGACGTCGTAAATTTTCCCACTTTCTTAATTGTCACAGACAATCTGCCTGGAAAAAGACGTTTTAACCTACGTTCAACATTTAAATGCCCTTTTTTTTAAGATTTTGAAAATAGGTTTGAGAATGTTTGAGGTTTTTGACTATTGTAATACCACAGTAGGCAAATGAATTCATATGGTCACTTTGTTTGGGAACCGCTGACCAAGTGCATCGTCTATAATCAAAAGCACTTTAAATTCGAGACCATTGACATTTATATAGCTTCCCCTTACTGAAGCGAAATATTTATTAAATGTTCAGAAAAAATATATATGGTAATCCAATCTTTTTTGTTGGCCATTCAGTCAACTGACGATTTATTCAAATCCACAATTCATTAAACGTAGTTTTGGACCTCGATTTACAAGTATTGGTTTCAACACACGATCTACTGGAGCTATAGGACAAAATAATTAGCTCACATGATTCTTAGCTACAATATTCTCACTAGTCCTTTCCTACGCAAGTTTTGCTTAGAATTTTACTACAAATGACCTGTTAAAGTGGGTAAAAATCGAGTTTAAAGATTCCGTTACATACAAGTGAAACTTATAAAAGCGTGTTAAAAAAGACCATTCTCATCTGCGTTCAAAACTTGATCAGGAATGTAGTCTTCAACTTCTAATACTTTAGCAAGTTTTTGTGAAAATTCTTTACAGCTGATTCATCTGAAGATGTAATTTAACTTTTAACTTTTATATTGTGATAAACATGTGTTTTGAGAAAATCTGTCACCTAACCTTTACTCTTGCAGAACATTCATACGTCTTGCTTAACTCCGAGGAAGTGCCTGGTTTCATTATTTCAATCTTTACATACATTCTTAATGCTGTTTGTTTGATGATATTTCCGTATGTACTGGTACTCTTTTTACGATTTATCTTCGATCTACGGTACCAGAGCTTTTAACTTATTATATATTTCTTGTGTGTAGGATGATGATTCATAGCATTTAACTTTGTTCCACAGTATAACAACTATTTATTAGCAATTTCTCTTAGTTTATAGTTCTTTCGGTAGTTTCATGCGTTTTGTCCTTATTATTTGCAATCTAAGTGTTGTTTTTCTCTGCTATTTTAAGTGACACTGCTTATTCCGCTTAACAATTTGTGAAAATGAATTGTTTTCATTGTATTACCATTTTTCTGTTTGTTGCTTATTTTTTGAGACAAAGTGTATTTTTATACATTATGACATTATATATAAGTTCTAGTTCTCTTTTCTCATTTCCTAAGACAATTAAAAACAATTTAATAGATAATTAGTATCAAATTCTTGATGATAAAAAAAAGTTTATTAAATTATTTGAGGTTTTGTTTCTCAATTAGTCGCGTGGCTGAGTGGTAACGTTACGTGCTTCCATTGAACAAGTCCAGGATTCAAACCTCGGATAGGAAAAGTCCACTCAGCTTTTTAATCCTTCAGTGGTTTGAGAAATGATTACCGAGTTTGCTTGGGAACTAGAATCTGAGGGGTTTCGCATCAGACTGACCACCTGACTGCAACATCTGCTCATACAACTCACTATCCAAGGTCTCGAAAACTGAGAAGAGCATGGCAGAACTTGGTTCTCATGGGATGTTGCACACCACTGAATTTATAGTTTAGTTTGTTTTTTTTCCAATTCCTATTAGAAGTAAATCGTTAAATCATTTGTTTTTGAGAACTTAAATAATTATACATTATTGTATTTAGGTAGAAAGTTACAATTTTACCTACTGGTATAATCCCGTAGTTAGCCTAGTGGTTAGAGCATCGGACTCCAGACCGGAAGGCCTGAGTTCAATGCCAGATGCCACCAAATACTCTCCGAGTACACACGGAGTACGTGCTCGTTAAATCAGAGGGTCCGAAAGTCTCTCGTTGGCTGAATCACGAGTGCAGAGGACTGGATAATATTTCCCTCTCCTTCAGTTCCATGCCTAAATTGTGGAGGTGGAGATAGGTGGTGTCGCCATCTATCGTTCCTTCGGGGAATTTCGCCGAGCTAATTCATACTGTCATCTGTGTGGTGCTCAAGGCCCAGGCCAACGACAGGTGTACTTCTAGCCCTTTGCCACGATGAATTTCGAGGGCCTCGATCTGACTGCGTCAGACAGGTGGCATTAGAAACAACAACAATAGTACAATGCAATGTAAAAATATAGCAAGTAGTAAATGCATCTGTAAATAGTTGTTTACACGTTCGTAATTGATAGTTCAATATGGGTAAATAATTGAACATGGAATATGAATCAATTTATAATCAATTAAAATAGAAAAAATGTTCAATAAATTACGATTTGATGATTTGTGTTAAAAAGAAAAAAAGTAACAGATTGGAAGAAGTTATTGTAAAACTATGACATAAAAATGTTCGCTAGCTATGAGTCTCATCTAAACAGACATTTGACTTGACTTCGGCTTCAACAGAACCTGTTATTACAATGTTTTTTTAAAGGCACACTTTGTTTTACGAAAAGTTGTTCTAAGGAGTTATGACGACTGAATCTTGTAAATTTGAATTATCATCAAACGGGGCAGACGATATTCAAGACGATCTCGAATTTCATTCTTCTTTTTCAATTTCTACTCTATTAGCTAACACTCTCTATATATTTATATATTTGTTCAAATTTTCAATCGTTAATAAAATACATTTTAAAGCGCTCAATTGAGCTGAAATTTTATACACAGGATTATTTTGTAATACAATGCAGTAATTTAATTATAATTAATAAAAAATAATTAATTAAAACTAATTATGCAAAGAATTACAAATATAGTCAAGTTGGCATCATTTTTGGCGAATTTGCGACCATTTTTGCGACTTGTGTGTCAAAACTTAAAAAAGGTTCTTTTTTTCAAATTTTAAAGCGCTAATTTAAGCTGAAAATTTTCCATACACTATTGTTTTGGGTGACAATACGATACTTAAATGATAATTAATTAAAATTAATTTTGACTGAAACTAATTATTTAAAGAATGAAAGATACAAGGCCACATTTATTTCATTTTTGGCGATTAGGGTGAAAACTTTAAAAGATTATTTTCTCACATTTTAAAGCATTCAGTTGAACTGAAATTTTATACTCACGATTGTTTTGGATGACAATACAATACTTTAATGATTATTAATAAAAATTAATTGCAACTTAATGTTGTTATTCTGGCATACGTATATACATATTTATATTAATTGTAACTATTTAATAAAAAGTAACTAAATAAAATTTCTTTTTTCATCTAGGTAGGAATTGGCTTAAAATTTTCTTTATATTCTTTAACATATTGTTTGAAGATTTTGGTACGTATTATCGCAAAGGTATTGGCATCATTATGCGAAAAGAAACACATGTTTGCTAATTCACTGCATACAACACATGCGAAATTGGGGTTTTCAACTTCACTAGTTAGCTTAAACTTTGGCATTGTTGCAATGATACGTAAGTACTAAGATTTTTAGTAGAACAATTTGTTTGTGGAAACATTTATTATCCTACCCATTGGAGTTTCTAAATTCCCTGATACATCGCAAGAAAAGAACTTAGTACAAATTAGTAATTCTCTCTTTAAAAAAAGATTTGAAAGACGACTGATTACATTCAGAAACATGATTTTGGAAACGAATATTAATGGATAGTTCTTTTGATATTTAATGTCAGTTGAATTAGAGCATACATACAAAAATGTTGTAAGAATTTTACTATAAAAAATGATTTAAATGCAATTTTTTGCAAAAAGAAATAAAGAAAAAACAAATCTTTTAAGCATTAACTTTTTAGAAAAAATGCTTCTATAATATTATGTTGACTAAATATAGATATGACATCTGTACAAGGACTGAACTAGAATTCATATTATTTTTAGAGTTACAATCGATTGAAATAATAATCGAGGTTTTGTGTTTTACAATTTCTCTTCTCTCTGATATACCAAAATATGAATAAATCCACTTCTAAATTATATTTTTCAATACTCCTAGTTCAGGCTATCTTAAGTCTTATAAATATATGGGCAAACTATTATTATTGTAGAAGCATTTTTCTTACAAGAAGAATGTTTTGAAAATGTGGAAATTTTTTCTTCATCTCTTTGGCCAAAATATTGCATTTAAATCTTTTTCTTTCTTGCAATAATGTTCTTAAAATAATTCGTGTATACTATATTTACAATAAGCATTAATTAGTAAATTATGTGTATATTGTAATTCAACTGACACTAAATATCAAAAAAAAATTGTACATTTATATCTTTTATAAAATCCTGATTACGAACTAAGTCAGTGAATTTGTGTATAAAAATAATATAAAGGAAATTTATACTTAGAAAAAAAGTCAGGATTGTACTTCTGATCATTTTAAAAAATAAACTCCTCAATATAAAAAATAAACGATAATAAATATTTCCTCTCCGTGTAAAAATTTCATAAAAAGAAATATATTCTTCGGTTTTTTCCCCAAAATATAATTTTACTTATGAAAGTATTCAAATAAAATTCCAAACGAAATAAAAATTACACAGTCGGAATTCTATTTCACGAACCTCTATTTCGCGAACTTTTTCATTAAACCAACCTGGAAAGTACATTGAAAGATGAATCTCTCTGTTTAACGAATTTTCTACATAACGAACTTTTTTTTCAGGAAATAGAAGTCCGACTGTACTTCTAAAGAGACATAAGACACAGTAGCCAAATTTAGGAAAGAGTATTGTTTTGATGGAAAAAATAAAATTATCCCCAAGATCTATGGCGAATAATCATTGTTTAATTTAACGCTATGGCATTGACTCAAATTTAATAATTTCAAATAAAATTAAAATTCTGTATAATAAGCATTGTACTGAATTTTACCTGGAATAAAAACTTACTTTTCTATTATAAAATAAAGTTATTAAATGGGAGTATCTCATAATAATGAGCAACAGACGTGTTATCTGAGTGTCATCCTTGTCATTTACATGCGAGTTAAAACTATATTCGACTGGTTTATTTCAAATATGTCTTTAAATAGAAACAATAAATCTAAAACAACCTATCATGGCAAATTTTTTTATCATTTGAGAAATTATCCTTACATGGTTATTCGATTCCATCGTCTTCGCCACGCCCAAAACCACGAAAACAGCTTTCCTTTTTTTTAAATCTTCAGCAAGAAATTTCATTCTTCATGACATTTGTCATCTTGTCAAACTATTTTTTCTGTGGTGTTTTATGTAACAACATTTCGCAACTTTCTTATATAATATGAGAATCAATTAATAGTTTGAACGTATAAGCCTGACTCAAAAAAATCACTCCATGTCCTCGTAAACAAACTTCAATGTCATATGTGCTGGTCAGAAACGTTATTCAAACAGTTCAACTTACCAACATGTTTTCATCCCTTTTTTTCCGTCTATTTTCGGCCAGTCTTTTTTCCGAAACTGATAAGGTAGCTAATAATAAAACGTGGAGGTATTTATGCACTTTCAAAGTTATATAAAAAACATGCATGAAGTTATCGAACACCATTCATAATAGAAATTGAATGCTACAGAAGATAAAAACTGATTCAAGATGCTGTCCTTAAATTTTGAAACAAAAGTTACTATGTTTTCGTTAAAAATAAAATAAAATGTAGAACATATTTTTTATTAAATAGAGAAACAGGAGATATGTATTTGAACAAAATAAAAATGAAACATTTTTTATATGAAAAAGAAAATAATGGAATCCTCCCCTTCAACGGATTAAAATTAATAAGAGCATGTTTCAGGAAATGAGAATGATTGGTGTAATTTAATGGAGTTAAAATGCAATACATACCGGATATTTTAAAGGTCACGCACATCAACTTTTGTGGTTGAGTTTTAAAGACAGACGAATTATGTTAAAACAGAATAAAGGACAAACAAAGGTTGAATGGTTATCTTTATTGTCAAGTGTCAAACGTGGTAAAATCACAGTAAATGTTCAAAATGGTGTTCGTTTTAATTGACACACAATCGAACTCTTTTTACCAGATTAATTAACACTTTACAAAATGTTTGCGAATTTATGTCCGATACTGTGCATATGAAGGAGAGAGAGATGTTACACTTAAGTTCATTAAGCGTATGGAGATTATTCCTGAATGCGACATTTTTCAGACATCTCCAAAGTAAAAAGTTGACAATTCCGGTGAAAATGGGGTCCAAAGTCCTTTGGAAATGACACGATCGTCGAAAAATTCAGTTAAAACTTCCATACTGTCCCTTGATGTGTGACACGTTGCGCTGTCTTGCTACAATCAAGCGTGTCGTCTAGCACTGTTCAGCGAGGATATGAATTCGGTAATGATGTTTATGTAGACGGACGGTCATTTCATTGGATTTCTCTGTAAAGCGGTATGCCACTTTCGTTTCCACTATAAACGCTCTACCCGATCGCTTCTTGTCTGCCATCGATCCTGCGTCACGGAACCGTTGCACTAAACATGTTATCGGGGATGCATTTAGTGCTGTTTCACCCGGATTTTTCTGCTGAAATGCATTTATCACCCGGCAATGAGATTTTGTAGCGAAATAAAATTCCACGATGGCTATTATTTGCTCTTGGAAAAGAATCGAGCACCTCCCGTTGTGTTCAACTGACTACAGCTGCCAAGTATTTTGAAACTGATGCCTGCTACATTCAAAACTTCTTATGATGAGGCTCCTGCTGTCATCTAGTGACAGAAATCTCAACCATCACTTTCGGCTTTTAAGCAACAAGGATTACTATCTGGATGTGCGCGACTTTTGAAGCACCCATTATATGTATATATATTCTCTATTTCTTTTTTTGGATTTTATTTTCTTCAATACTGTATTGTTTTTTTTCAGGTACAGAGTAAATTTGGTTTAAGTTGGCATCCTGCTCAGAACCAACATGAGGGCTATTGGTAACGGACATCGTAACTTTGAAACACTGCCAAGTGACGAGGATGACACTGAATTACCCTCCTCCCTCACCCTCTACAAACTTCCACACCAAACCAACGAGAGGACTTTTCGCATCGATAGATTTAACGTTCATATAATTTCCTCTACACCAATGGTCTCCAAAACGGGGTATCCATACCCTAAAGGGTATACAGAGTGATGCATAGAATATACGAAAGAAGTTGGTTCATATAATACATACAAATAAATATATAATACGGGGTACTTATTAACACTCGTTTTAGGATACAGATAAAAAATGCGTAAAGATCACTGCCTATTATTAGTGCCACTAGGACGCGAACCTGCGATTTGACGATGCTAACGAGTTCGTGACCTTGACCACTCGGCTACCACGGCTGCTCTCGGGTACAAAGGCTCCCATAGTAATATCGCTTAAAGAATATCATGTTTTACATGCCCATAGTTTTCATTTCGAATGAATTTTTTTTTTTTAAATGTCACGGAATTGAACAGGAATTTCCTCACCGGAAATCAAGCTGGCTATTTATTTAACGGTATAAGTCAGAGCGATTTAACAAAACACTTTAACTTTGTAAATAAGATCACGATAAGCTAGATGTTCTAATGAGACTGTGTTTACTGTGATATGGCATAATGGCGGTTAGAATTGCAGTTGGTTCGAACTGAAAGTTTTTAGGTGACGAAGTTTTACAAACTTGATAAAGATTCAAACGTCTTACCCAGTTCAGGTGTCGTCTTTGTTATCTGACCCAGACACGAAATTCTAAGGCCCCTCGGAGCAACCTGTTATGCTATTTTATCCAGACACGTAACTGAAATCTACATCAATTTTTTTTTAAAAAAATAACTATTTAATGTGCTTAACATTTATTTATTGAAGTAAAATTTTTAATGCAATATACAAATGCATTTATTTTAATATAAATATATATTATGCCATATTTCACTTCTTTTTTTTCTTCAAACATAAAATCTGTGAAAACTGATTAACTATTTACTGTGTTGGCACGAAATTTGGCGCAGAAACATATAACAGTGTCAGAAAGAATATAGCAACATAACGATATGGAAAAGATTTTAATTGTGAGTTAAGATACAAGTCATATCAAAAAGTGTAAGATCAGAAATTAGATGAAGCATTTACTTCGAGAAAGTCGCCCATCCGGTATAGTGGTTAGTGACGTTGACCGCTGGGACTGGGTTCGAATTCCGGAGAAGACATGGATATTTGTGAATGTATAGTACCTTCGCGGCATGGGGGTACTTTAAATAGCCGTCGAGCCGCAAGTCCTCTCGTGAGGTTGGTGGGAGGCCCCTGACCACCTCCAGGGTGATGTCCCTCTAAATTGAGGTGCAACCAAGCTAAATCCTTCTGTCACCTGTATGGTACTCAAAGCTACGGCTAACGACAGGCGTTACTTAGCCCTTAGCCATGATGAATTTCGTGAGCCTTGATCTGGCCTCTGCCGATCAGGTAGCATTGGTAACAACAACTTCGAGAAATTCCTGTCTAATATGGAGTTTGACGAAGTTGAACTGCTATACAAGCCTTAAAACGAGCTACCATACTGTTAATGAAGGTGTCAATAAGTCTTTGTGGCAACAAAGCCCATTTTTTCAAAAGTGGTACTTTTAATTCCTAAGGGTTCTTGGGAAGGGAACTGCGCTAAAAAACGACTTTTCCTAGACTATCCCAAACATATTCAATACAATTATGATCCGGAGACCACGAGAGTCAATCCATACGACGAATATCCCCTCCTTCATGAAATTCATGGACAATGTGAGTTCATTATCGTCCTTAAAAATGTAGTCCGGGCCCATAGCACCTAGAAAAACCTCACATAGGCTTCCAAGATCATGTTCTTATCTCTGCAATAACCTGTCTTTCTGCTGGATGCAGTCAAATTGAATCACCAGAGTGAACGTCGGGCTTAAAGGCCAGTCTCTGCAAGACAGCTGTAGACTATTTTCTTGGAAATTCTTTTTCCAAACGCAGCAGCAAGCTGAAGAGCCGATGTCCGCCTATGGCTTCGTGTGCTTAAGGTATCCGACTACTTGCGACAACTTTTTTTTTTTGGAAAAAATGGAGTTATGGAATTTTTTTTTGTGATTTTTAGATTTATTTAGTATATTTTAAGGAACAAATCGTAAACAGAAAACAGAAAAAAATTAATTATTATTGAAAGGGGAAGAAACTGCTGAAAATGTACCAAAAATTATATAAACAGGGCCCGCTCTGTACAAAAATGTTTTGAGCAAATTCTCAATTTTTTAATTTTAATGTGTTACTTTGCTATTCATGTTTGAAATGACCTCCAGAATAATAGATATTTCAATTTTTACAAAAACTAGAGCACTCTACCTTAGTGACTATATGAAATTACTTAAAAAAAAACAGTGATTATATTCACATAAAGGACTGTAAATTTTGAAATAAAACAGTGACTGATAAATCTGAAGGTCAAAACACTTCTACTGTTATACAAAACTTTTTGAGCAATCGCTGTCCCCGTTTGAATTTTTCGAAAACAACACATTTCGAGTAAAACGCATTTTAAAGTTTGACATCTTGTGTAAAGCTATGGTATCTTCTTTTATTAAAACACTTGTAGTTTTTTTTCTAGTGAATGGAAAATAAAAGACTTGGTATTTTTATTAAACTAATAAGATGACATATAAAATAAAATCATAAAAAAAATTGTCAATTTTTGAAAAGAATCATGATTTTAGGGTAGTCGAATATCTTAATAATATCAAGTAGCGATCCTTTGAAGATGTCGATGCTCTGCGACGACCTTGATTGACCTTCTAAAAGACAGTGTCACTTGTTTGGAATTGATTCCATAACCAGGTGACTACTAGCTGGCCACTTGTAGCTATAAAGCCACCTCCACTTGAGATTGGCCAACGACTCTCCATCTCAAGAAATCATCTAAGCAATTATGAGAAGTTATTCTCACTGCTAACAGACTAACTTGTTTGTTTTAATGCAATATTCATAAAACTGGTAACTAATCTTCCATATACTTACAAAATTCTCAATCCAGTAGTACTACAAAAACTACTTAACTCTTCTCCGAAACTGAAGGTTGATATTGTACTAACTATACTTCAAAATATATAAAAAACAAATTCTAAGAATTTTACGGGAGGCATTTTAAAATTATGACGAAAAACGTGTTTGTGACTTTAACTTTGGACTTGAGTAAATTTTGCATTGATTCTGTGACATTTCCCAAATGAGAGAGGAAAAAAATTGTTTATAATGTAAAAGGAATTATAATAAATTAAATTTGATAGACTAATCAATTAAATAATCCTTTAAGAAACAAATTTTTGAAGTACTAATGTTATTTCCGTTTAAAATCGTTTTCTTTTCCAGCTACTATTCCAAAAGGTTAAGAAACTGAATGTACAAGAACTTTCAAAATATTTTAAAAATAAATATAAAAACACTTTTTTTAAAAAAAAAAAGTTGATCTGCAAAAAACAATATTTTGTGAACACTGCATCATCAGGGGTGATTCATCATTCATTTGTTACATTAAAATCTTGCACTTTTTTAAGTATTCCTAGATTTTCGCGTCAAAAAGATTTATGATTAAAATCGTTAATACTTATCTCTCTCTCAGAACATGGAATTTGTATGAAACGTACATCAATTACTTATATGATTATTTTCATTTGCTTAGTTGAAAATTGCCTTTAGTTTTCCTCATTATATACGTAAAGAAAATACCTATTGTATAGTATTTAATAAAACACAAGGTGATAAAAGAATGGTTCTAAATAAATAATTCTTGCTTTATTACGAAACTGAAATTCTCAGCGAAAATAATATCAGATTTCACACGCAAATTTTAAATGCCGAGTCTAATATTTGAGCCTGAATACTCCCCCCCCCCTATTTTCGGAAACATTTGTGAAAGGAACCAAAAATATTCACCCAATCAAAAGCGTGCTCTTTTCTTGCAAATAGAATTTTAAAAAATGGCAAATTTATTACAGGACCTTATGCCAGTTTCATTCGAGGCCACTTTGGACTAATCAAAGCCTTTTCTATCACCACTTTTCTCTTCACCAGTGTTAAGATTGAAAAGATAGCTTTGGCAAACAGAAGACAAGTTGACTGAAAAGGGAGTGCTGGACTCGCATTGGTATAATGCTTGAGTGCGAAGAAGCAACAAAAAGTTTCCTCCATTTATTATACACAAGTGACTTATATAAATGTGAAGAGCGTAGCTTCCACACTGTCCTTTTAGTTGAGTTAACTATTAGGGAGGAAAATGAGAGGTTTTTTGAGTGCTAGAGGAAGTGCAAGTTGACTACGTGTAAAGAGACCCAAGCGATTTCTGCATAAAACTCTTTCCCCAATGTCTATTCCTTGCGTTAGGTCGGGAACAAGTTGACTCATACGAAACGCCCCATTGCTAATAAGAATAATTACTAATTTGAGTTAACGTATTTATAAAATCGCTTCAGAGAGCTAAAAGAGTATTTTATACTACCAAATCTAATGTAGACATGCACTGCAAGATGTACTTTCTTGATCTGTATAATGTAGTTCAATAGTATTAGATTTGACTGCAGTGTGTGATTCTCTAACTTCAATATTTATAACCTAATTTTGAAACGTAATTTTCATCATGCCCCCTTCCATACAATAAAAATGTATTGAATCCAAAAAATTTATACTTTGACACTAAAAATACAATACGACTTTAATTATAAACCGTACAAGTTATCAAGATAAACATTAAGTTTTGTATATAATATTATATATGACAAGCCCATGGAGTCACTGGTAATTATTAAACTTGTTCTTCAGTTAGTACTGTTAAATTAATTATAGAGTACAACGTGCATTTCTGATACATTTATAAGTGTATTAAATCAGTATAAATATGTATTTTATTTTTTTATTATGTCAGAACGATTTTATTTTGCTTCATTTCTGTAAACTAATAATTTTTTTTCGACTTTTCGATATGCTTGCGACCCCACTTAGGGTTATCACATCCCCCTAAGGAAGCCTCATCCCACAGTTTGAAAAACGCTGCTTTACTGAGTTATTTATTAGATAGAAATAAAATACAATATGACAATGTTCTGAGGCCATAGTGCTCAACCACGCACACGCACACATGGTTTAAGTAAAGAGAATTCACTGAAGTCTAAAAAATGTCAATGCATATCAAACAAATTCATGAGGAAATAATAAATGGAGCCGCTTCAAAAACAACTCCTATGACCTCTCATAGCTTCCGCTAACCTATAACCTTAACAACATACTACAGGCATCTTGTAATCGAAGGTGGTGACACCACCTAGTTCACGTACATATATGTTAAATTATAGGCAAATTTGAAAGTTAAAAGCTTTCATTTAAAAATTAGCATACGAGAATAGTAAACACACATTTTAATTTGTCATTCTTTGCCCTTTGTCACTTATATAGTACTAATATGTGGAAATCTTTTACATTAAAACCAATTTGAGAAATACCATCCTTTTGAAAAATGTGATAAATTTCATGGTGTTTATATATTGTTGTTTTAATGTATTTTGTGGTACTTTTAGATACAATGGTCAAATTTTGGGGCTCTCAAATATTTTCTTGATTGTACTTCAAGTCACGAAAATTTTTCCCATACTTATCCCTATTTAGCCTTGAGTAAAAGTTATTCAAGGCTAGGGATAATTACAGTTGCCTCTGAAGTATGATTTCTGGAAATTTTCTTCTGCGTTGAAGGCTTGAATTTCGTATTAACATATTCGTAGACTTCTAGTTTACCTTAGTGATATAGACCAATGTTTCTTAAACTTTTTCAGAGTGGTGACCCCATTTTATGTACAAAAATTATGTACGACCCCATAAGAACTGCGCACAGTTTACAAACGTTTGGGTATTTCTATATGAGTTTTATTTATAGTATATTACAAAATATATATATATATATATATATTACATAAATTTTATATAAATATTATATAAAATTATATAAACAAATATTATATATATTATATAAACAAAAAATATTATATAAATTTTTAATTTTAATATAACGATACAGAAATTTTAATTAACAAAATAAAAAAACATATAACGTAATTACATGGAAAGTTATACGTAAACTATAATCTGCTTATTAAGTGTAGTCATTATGAATTCACCTTTGATCATCACATTATATTAACAACTTTATATGCAATTTAAATATCAATGAGAACAATGTGCTCGCGATAATTTTTAATTATATTACTAAATCATGTAAGAACAGTCGACACCAAGTACTTCTTCAATATTTTTATATTTGATCGATATTCAAATAAGGATCTAAATATACAATTACTTATTGGATTTCCCCAATAAGAATGTAAGTAAACAATTAAATTATTATTACTTTTAATAACGACCAAGTTATTTTATGCAAACAAGGTACCTCAAAAATGCTAAAGCTTTGGACGGCTTCTAATTGAAAGTCACGCGGTTCCTAGTTAAAGAAATGTTGGCATCAGTGAGGCATATGCCACTTTGTTCTAAAATGTACAATGGTGTGCAAAACTTAAGCAACAGGTGGGTTTATTGCCATAAATTCACGAAAAATCTTCTGAGAGACATGAAATTCAGAAATGAGGGAGAGTATTATGTACGTAAAGGATGACGAAAGCATCGGCGCTGAAAAAGGAATACAATGCATACGGTATGGAATCAAACAAAAACAAGCTTTATTGAACGCATAGTATCGTGACTCATGATGGTCTATCCAACAGGAAGAACAACAAGCAGATGTTCCTTAATATGGTATATGCCCTCCCCTCACTACAATGATTGCTTGGCACCGTCTCCGCATACTCAGAACCAGCTGGTGCAACATTTCTTGCGGTAGTACTCATTCTTCAATCAGCATCTGTTTGAGTTGTTGGGTGTTCTCCGGATGATGTAAGTGTGCTGCAATACGTCTCCCCAAATCATCCCACACATGTTCGATGGGATTTAAATCTGGGGAGTACGCTGGCCAATCCATTCGAGTGATAATTTCACTTTCCAGCAGCTCCTCCCCAGACAAGAACTCCAGGACCACCGTAATGGTGTCTTTCCTTGATGTTACTGGTATAAAACCATGTCCCGATCTCTCTCCAAATCAAAACGCGTTGAGAATCGCTTCTGGTACTGAACCGACTCTCATCCGTAAAGAGGACACGACTCCATTGACAGTTGTCCAGTTTTTGTGCTCTCTGCGTCACTGTAAACGGTGGCGTCGGTGGTCAACTTTCAACGGGAGGCAGCGTTCAGGACGGCGGGCGAATAAGCCCCCTTTGTGAAGGCGTCTGGCCACAGTCGTCCCGTTGCTGTAGAGAGTTGCTGAGCAATGACTCTTGCGTCGGCTTCCTTTCGCCTGCAGGATGATATATCGGTCATCCCCTGCAGTTGTCGTCCTCGGGCGGCCACCACCAACCTTTCTAACAGCTGTACCTGTGGTTTGGAACGCCTTCCAAGCGTGCGAAACGACACGTTTGTTGATTCCGAACTCTGCAGCTACACTGGTGACGGTACGCCCCTCCTCCAGCTTTCCGATCATTCTTTCACGTGTGAAGTCGTCCAGGTGATTTCTTCTAGCCATATGTCACGAACTGACTCACTGGCACTTGCAGCGAATATGCTGAATTGCGTCTGCGTCCTTCATTTTATTTTACTGTTGAACAGCACGCGTCGACATCACGCGTTTTGCGTACGCTCACGTCGCTTCTGACGTTTCGTTCCTGATATTTGCACACGCATGACGTTTCTACTGACTTACGTGTTCACTGTACTGATCTCCAGACCTCCTTTTCTGCAATTTCATGGTTATCTCTCTGCTTAATTTTTACATTGTTGCTTAAGTTTTGCACACCAGTGTACAATAAAAGTGAATACGGCAAAACTATCAGCTGATATGTAGAATCTTTGCTATTTGACCTACTTTTATAACTGAGATACCATCAAATTAAATTCTAAAATTTGACATTTTAGCTCATTTTTTGTTAATTTTTATCTCGTACTGAACTATGCCAAGATTGTTGATATAAACATTGAAAATATAATTCTCAGCTACCTTATCTTACTCCAATTTAAAAAAAATAAGAAAACAAAATTATATTTAAAAATTATTTCAATGTCATATTAAAATTTACTTACATAAAAATATATCGTACGCATGCTAGAATTTTAAGTAAAAATAAAGTTAGTAATATAAACATTATATCCTTAGAATAATACTTGTCATAGAGTTTATATGGTAATTATTATGGCTTGTAGTTATTTTTAACTGTAAAAAACTTTGCATTATTTCAGTTACAAAGTCATATTTCATTTAGGACTTAGTGAAATATGACTTAGGACGAATTTTTCAATAGTGGTACTGAAAATACGTCTCCAGTACCACTAATGAAAAATTCGACTGTTTGATACAAATTGCTCAAACATCACGGATCATAATTGCATTAGAAAAAAATATCTAAGTATTCTTAATTTCAAAATATTCGTTCAAAATCCGGCAAACCTCTCGAAAGTATGACAACATTTTACGAATTTTGAATTCATGAAAATTGCTTTTCATATTACAAAACGCACATACAGGAAAAGACCGAAATTACATGAAAATCCCACTTTCTTAATGCGACCGACTATTTTCTTGAATGAATGACTGTTTATTTTGTATAAGTATCCATAAATTAATAATTTTATGATTTCCCGGCTCAAATTTTCAAATAAATAAATAATGAAATATTTCGACAAAAGAGTTCAGTTTAATGCATGAAAATTTGATGTATTATTACTTTATACTGTTAAGCAGGAAATGGTAACGAAATTGGTACAGGATTTTAATGTCTGCTGGCATGCATATGAAAACGACGTTGGTTAAAATAGGGTACGTCAAAAGACGAGCTTGTATTGCTCGTCTAATAAGAGGTGACACTTGTAAATTTATACAAGATGGCTACCATCTGTGCAAGCGTCACAACTTCCTCGCATAATGTTAATGATGCTATTGATCAGCGATTGTGGCAATAAATCTCATTCTTCCAAAGAGCCAATTTTAACGTCTGAAGGTTCTTTGACCTTCGACATGCAATTACTTTTCCTATAGCAACCAGGTATTCTAAAAGACTGAGCTCGCTGGGTCCACCATGCAGCAAATTCCGTCTTCTTCCAGATAATCGTTGACAAGTGCAGATCTGTGTGGTTGAACATTATCGTTCATAAAAACGCGTTGGTCCCTCACACCTCCTCGAAAGTATGGCGTGTAAGGTCCGAGAATCTCATCTTTTTATGGCGTTCTGCTCTCACTGTATCGACATAGAAGATATATATTAGTGTCCACGCATCTCATATCATCCCTCCCCATAAAAGGTACCAGTAAAACCAAAGCAATCAATTTCTCTGATGTTTGCAGGGTGATTACGTTTCTCAGGTTATATCTAGATGAAAACTCGTCGATAATTACTTATACTTTATGTGCTGAATCGCAATTCGTCACTTAAAAAGATTCTTACTGTATTGAAAAGATGCTCGCAGCTCCTTCACAGATGTGCCTCTTATGAAAATGCGAAAGAGTAGCTAACACCACTGTTTTCTGGCATAATTGTACTTTTCAGCTAGTCGTCTATACTCGGTTTGTCTCGATACTATTGTGCCAGACGTAGCAGAGAAGTCTCGAGACAAATTCCTAGCAATCATATTTCTATGGCACCGTGCATTAGGATTCCTCCATAAGTGTTGTGCCTCTCGGGCAACCTTGTCCAGTCTTCCTAGTAATCGTATCTGATATCTCAAACTGTTGCTGAAATCTGAGGAATACTGTACTGAACACTAGCCAATGAGTGACTTCCGCCTGTGATTGTCCAGCTTTTTGCCAACCAAAACCTCTCCATTTAAATTCGTCATTCAAACGATTCCGTGTAGTCATTTTCACTGCAAAGTTTGGTGTTGGTGATGTTTTCTATAGAAAACGGAATCCCACTCACAAAAAGTTAGTAGTTTCAGAAAACTTCCACTTTTCAACATTATATATATGTAAGTTTCACTTCCATTTTTTTAGTAGTAAAATGACCCTTTCACTATTAAACAGATATTAGAAGAATAAATTCAAATCGTTGGCTAAATTACACTATATAACATTCCTTTGTAAGCTAACACAGATAAGTATTAATTTTCATTGTAGAAAAATGTATTTGTAATTTTAATTTTGGACACCAGTGCACTAAACAACTTAGAGGTAAAGAAGTTTTACCGTATTTTTCATTGATCAATGTCCCTTGAAATAGATGATAAATATTATATCTTTACTTTATATAAACCTTTATTTTTGTGCAAACTATCTTATCTGATTTAGTGCCTATAATAATTATCGATAAAAAGATTTTTGTTTTATGCAACAATCAAAACTTAAGTCTAAATACATTGCTTACAAAAACCTTTTTACTGAAGAATTCAGTTATAAAATTTCTATTCAAAATCTTTGTTGTATTTTTATGACGTTCCTTTCATTAACATTTGATACATGCGTGACGAAGTACAAATTTTTTAATCTTCACATAAATAAAATAATATGCAAAACAATCCCATTTATATGTGAAACGTGTATCAATTAAAAAGTACTTTAAGAAAATTCAAGAACAATTTAAGGTCGATACTACCCAAATGGAATAGCGTATTTTGCTTAACGATTTCATCTTTGATTACTCTGACCTTGAATAAATACCTAAGACTTTGATGTAGTTGCCAGAAACCGGCTGAATTTCTTATCTTTAGAAATGAATAAAAGAAATTAACGAGTTTTTCTGTTTTTAAAGAATGTGTTAAGTAGTTTTATTACTTTTCATGTACATTTCATATTATTTCGACATTGTATCATCTTACTCTTTTTGATTTTTTTTAATTTCGAGCATTTTAAATTATTTGATGCAAAAATTAAAGTAGGTGTTGCTACATTATGTGTTAATTTCAAAATCATTTACTCCTAAAACGGCTCAGTGAATGAAAATCATAAAATTGATAATGATTTAAAAAGTGATTACTCGCTTATATATATTAAAGTAGTGGTTTTCAAACTTTCACTATTTACGACCCAATAATCAATCATAATTTTCATCTTATTCCCCTCCATACAATAGTAATGTATTGAATTCAATAGTACTATACATTGACACTGAATCTGCAGTTTGACTTTAAAGCAGCATTTCTCAAACTGTGGTACGCGCCCCTTTAGGGGGCGCGATCACTCTACGTGGGGGCGCAAGCATATTGAATAGTCGAAAACAAACGATTATTTTTTTTATAAAAAATATTAATTTATTGAAAAAAAAACAAAAAACATTCTGACATAATAAAAAAAAAAAATACACATTTACTCTGATATAATACACTTATAAATGTATCAGTACTGTACGATGTACTTTATAAATAATTTAACAATACTAAGTTTAAAAAGTTTATAATTAAAAGTGGCCCAATGGGTTTGTCATACATAAATTTGTATACAAATATATTAACACTTATCTAAACAATTTGTACTGTTTATAATTAATCCCTTAAGTGCTGATTAAATTGTACGCAATTCGCTCCCAACGCCACCGTTTTCCACGGAGGCGTGAGTATATGATGTATGGGGGGTGAAAAGGAATAAATAAGTAAAACCTTCTCTATAAATAAGTAAATCCTTCGTAAACACTGTCTAATATTCTAAAGCATTCGGAATAATTTTATAGATAAGTGCGCAGAGAACAACGTATTTCGGAAAGACGTTTATATACGTCCTGGGGCAATTAACGTTTTGGCTGAGCGAGACGTTTATATACGTCAGTGACACTTAAGAGGTTCAAGTCGTATAGTATTATTTGATTCAGTACATTGTTATTGTATGAAGGAGGAGGGGCGATGAAAATTAATATTGAATATTGGGTCACAAGTAATGAAAGTTTGAGACGTATATAAACGTCTCTCTCAACCAAAACAATAATTGCCCTGGATGTATATATACGTCTTTCCGAAGTATGATCTTTTCTGCGCACTGCTATCCATAAAATTATTCCAAAGGTTTTGGAATGCAATAAAAGAGGAACCTTGACAGTGTTCGCGAAAGATTTACTTACTTACAAAGGATTTGATTATTTATTCCTTTACTCCTACCCCCCCCCATACATCACATACGCGCATGCGTGGAAAATGGTGGCATCGGGGAGTGAATCGCGTAACTTTTAATCGGCAGTTAAGGGATTAATCACAAACCGTACAAATTATCAAGATAAATATTATTTTTTAGATATAACTTTTTATATAACAAAAAATTGTTTTTAACATGGCGGGTATTCAAAATTGTTCTTAACATGGCGGGTCTTCAGCTCATTATCTTGAACACTAGGATACCGCGGCCGCACCATGGTTTTGAAAAAGCAAATAAATTGATTTTTTTTTGTGATGTTTAGTGTCAGTTGAATTACAATATACATATGAAAATGTTTTAAGAATAATATAAAGAAAAATGTAAGAATAATGACATATTTTCAAAACACATTCCCCCTTTAAGAAAAATGCTTCTATTAGTATTTTGCCAATATATGTCCCTATAAGACTTTCTTGCGTAACCTGAACTTTTTGACATTTAGATTAGAAATGGAGTGTTATTGATATTTTAAAATATCAGAGTAGAGAAATTTTACAAAAAACATCTATTGTTATTTCAATTGATCGTAACTCTGAAAATAATGGAATATTTCAAAAATTCCTAGTTCAGCACCTGTATATAAAATCCTAGCTGTATAAAGGTAAATTATTATTATTATAGAAGCATTTTTCAAAGATGGAAACTGTTTTAAAAATTCATATTTCTTAATTTTTGCCAAAAAATGCACTTTAATAGTTTTTTTTGTAATAATATTGATTGAAACGATTTAATATGTATAAATTCTAATTTAACAAACACTAAATATCAAAAAACGTATTCATTTATGTTACTTTTTCAAAATCAAGGTTCTTAACGTAGTCACCTTAAACTTATTTTATTTGGTCTCTAATTTCTCCAAAAATACATGCTTAGCATATACTTTGATCTGTTGATTTCTAAGAATTAAATATTCGCTGCATTAGGGGTATGATCAGGGTCGCGAACTCGGGATCGTCCTTTTTATTTTTTTGTCGAGTTGTGAGTTCGAGTTCGGAAGAAGCAGTTGAGTCTAACAAGTTTCTCATGGAGGCGTGTATACTTTGAAGAGTGAACAGCCAGTTCATTTGTCGGACTCGTGCTTCAAAATTATGAGGTTCTTTCCCATATGGGGATGGGAATTTTTGTACTTTTAGATGAATTGTTCTTTTAATCTGTTCCTTAAATTCTTGCACTTGTGCTTTAAATTTCTGTTTCCTGTTCCTTAAATGTCTTAACCTATTCCTTATATTCCTGTACCTGTTTCTTAATTTTTCTTCTCCCCCATTCCCTAACTTCCACACCACACCAACGAGAGGAGAAGGAATGCCCAGGAATGCCCAAAGAAGAACAGAGAACACCCGAGAAGGGCTTAGAACTACAAACCGATCCCTCGGAAAGCCACTCCACCGCCTCGGGAGCGAGCCACCCCAAATCCCTGCACCATAGATAATGATGGGTTCAATCACAGTTAAATACCACAAAATTTAAAATTTTTAAAGTTAGAATTGGAAAACAAAATTCTATTAAACTGAAGAGGCAATTTATAAATTCTCTCTTTTAAAAAAATAATATGAGGGAACCAAGAGAGCCGGTTGTCAATAATAAGCCCAAGATATTTAATAGAGTCGACTATTTCAATAGAAACATTATTGATTTTAAAGATTGGTTTCCTGCGAAACACAGTACCACCACGTGCTGTACGCGAGGACGTTTGAGCCTCGATACATTTAACGTGTATCATCGGCCGCTCTGCATGGTGGTCTTTAGGGGTACTGGCTCGAACTCACGACACGCCAACCATGAGACCGTTACCTTGATCATTTGACTAACGCGGCCGGATAAGACATGGAAATCCAAAAGGTACTTAAGACTCTTCAGTCTAGCCTTTTGCTTTCACAGAATGAGAAATCAATTGGGATTGGGACAGACTCAAAAACTCGGGTATCAAAGGGTTTATGTATATATATATATATTATGTATACCTCCGCCGTGATGGGAAACGGTTTGAGATTTAAAAAAACTCTTCGGTCGAGTCTTTCACTTTCACAGGTTGGGAACAGCTTGAGAACTGGATAAACTCACATGGCTATATCAAGGTGTGTTTTTTTCATTCACAGCAATTGGAAATAGTTCGGAATCTGAAAGAAAGTGGAATTGCTTGGGACTAGAAAAGAATATAAAACTCGCCTATTCTGATCTTCATGATGAAGTAAAATGGTTCAGAATAGACATAATCAGACACTCACCTGTAAATTCTTCTAGTCTGGGCAGAAAGAGAAACCAATTTAGGACAGCTAAAAGTAGGTTTCTGGTGGAGTTCGAGCGCGAGTTTTCTTGCTCTATTAGGCGAAAAGGTTCAAAAGAACACGTTGTTCTTCTCATTACCATCCCTAGCCCGCGATCAATCGCACGGGGTGTTCTGTACTCCCCAGCAACAAGAAAAGCCTCCCAGTATTCCAAAAAGAATGCGCAAAACCACAATTTAAATGAATGTTGGTCTCATTTGTATGCAATAAGTTTAATAATTTTATTTGAATAATACAAAAAACATCTTGTACTTTATAAATATGTATCATAATTGACTTAATTTTTTTTTCATTATTAAATACATGCGTTAAAAATTTGAGGTGTTCTCCACACCCCGCGAGTCACGACGGTAGCAAAAACAGGTGCGAGTGACCGCGGGCTAGTCACCAATAGCCTTCGTTTAGGTTTTGGCTATTTTAACTTGCATTAGCCTTTCTACGCAGCAGATATTTAATTTTATCAAGATGAGCCCAAGACTCGACAAAAAAGACTAAACGTAAAAAAGATTAGCCACAAAGACAACTCGTTATAATAAACCCACTTTGTTTGGATACAGTACATACAAGTTTTTAGCATAGCTTCTCACGTAGAATCATCAAGAACATAATATTGGTCAAAAATAATATCTTACCTTAGTATTCGGCTTCATATGTTTTTCCAATTCCGAAGGATCACGCAAGTCAGCGAACGTTGTTTCCACTTTTCCAAGTTTTTTTCTTATATTCAAATAAGTTCGAGTTCCTAAAGAAGAAAACGAATGCTTAAAATTAAATTAAGGTGACTGCCTACCTTGAAAATGTCGTTTTTCATCAACATATAAGGCAATATTTTTATTTCAAAACAGTTTTTCTCTTTTCTATACGCGGAAAGGAAATTAAGTTATAGGGGTTTTGAAAAACATCATTCTATGCAAAAGGGCAGTAAGATAAAATTTTAAATTAGTTTTTCTCAAAATTATGTTTTGAAAGAAATCTTTTCCAGATACATGATACCTTAAGAACCAAACCAGATAACGTTTTGAAATTTTGTGTGGGAATGTTTATTATACTATTTTTCATAAAGTGGATCATAAGTTTTATTGTAGGTAAAATATGTTTTCATTTTGGATAGTTTTTATAAAGGAAAAACTTAATAATATGAAAATTTTGATATTTTTTATGGATAATTGTCTGTAATATTTTTGTATTTTAATATTTCTCTTAGATTTTAGTTCATTTTGAAGAGCGCCATACTATGTATATTGTGTATAAAGAAAATTATGATAATTGTAATAGAAATTTTTATACAACGTTACCCATTTTATTAAAAATGTGTTAAAATTTCCTTGAAAACAACCAATTTTTCTAAAAGTACAATATTTATTAAAAATTTTTTTGTATATATTTACATATTTATTTCTATTTTTCTTCATAAAAACACTCAATTTGTTTCAAAAAGTTGTTTTTATGAAAAAATTGAGTCCGAAGGTAGGCAACCACCTTAAAATAACACGGTGCACTATTTAATGAATTATTTTTCTAGTACGAATTCCAAAAAGCTTTGTGGATTCGTGCCCTATGGTTTAAGACGATTTGATAGAATTTATGACAGTTCATGATACTGAAGAAGTCGATGGTGAAGCTCAGGTATTAACGGCTGGTTGAATTCGCAAGGGCTTGAAATCTAATGCAAGTATGGAATAACCTTTCCTTACACATAATCCTGATACAGAGGCGTGTATTTTAAAATTTCAACGTAAACATAAGTTGTGTGTAGCAGGATTGTAAGGAACCGCTGCCTGCACCTGGCAACAGGTCGAACGAGAGACGATATAGAGGGAAGGATCTGGCAACGACAGAGGAAAAAAGGTCGGAAACGGGGAGAGAGAGAGAGAGCGGTGGGGAAGAAAAAGGGGTGGCGAAAAACCCGGGGTGGTGAAAAGAAAATATGGCTGGACGACGGATGTATCGTAATCTTGTAACATCTCAATATATTCTTTATTTTAAGAAATGTCCCATAGAAGGTGTGGAATAAACAGTGGGACAAAACCCTGTCTGCAATTATTTTCAATTCACAATGCGAACACGATCAGAAAAGAACCCACAAGTTTACACTGGTGTCAGAAGTGCGATGCAATGGAGCAGAAGTTAAATGAACAAGATATTTCAAATTGATCGGTGTTCGTACTAAATAATTGTGAACAAGGTTCTAGTGGGCATTCGGTTTGAAAGGAAATTTTTAACAAGGAAATAGAATCCTGCAGTGTATTTTCAAGTTGATGACCACGTGGATCCCGGGAAATGCCCTGCAGCAGTTTCATCACCTGTGAACGAACAGATGTCGTATTTTTCTTCATTTTCTGATGAATGGAGCCGTGAAAAAAACAAGACTTTCTTCATATGGAGTTAAAATATTTTAAATCACCTGCCGAGTTGGGGCATATTTAATTTAAAAAAAAATGAACGAACAGATGTCATTATTTTTCTTCATTTTCTGATGAATAAGAAGATTGTGTATTTATTTTACCTGGAAAGCCGGTATTTGATCTGTTAAAAACAACGAACTGGAAATCCCAGTAGTGTTCATAACAACACAGAAACAGTGTTCATGTCGAGGTAGTGAAAAATACTATTGTTCCCCTGAGTTAAAATATTGTGTAAATATTTAAAAGAGTAATGGGATGCAGTCATATTTATAAGATTCTTTTTTTTAAAAAATAAAAATAGAAAAAGCAGCTAAAGTATATATCTGTTCTGATTAAACAAAAATTTCATTGGTTTTATTGCAATATTCTATGTTGTTGGATTATTGTGTAGATGAAATAAGAAGATTGTGTATTTATTTTACCTGGAAATGATACCAGTATGCACTCTAAAGGTATCATTTTAAATGTTGTCCAGTCTTTGGAAAATATGGTATTTAGAGTTCTAGTGTTAAACTATAATTTCATTTTTTATCATCATTCTTTACTGTTTTGATTTGCTCGGCGGGATTGTCTCATACGCAAAAATTGAAGCAGGAAAAAATCTGGGTATAGAAAGTGTTTTGCATAACAATTCAGTTTGCAGAATTTGAAGTAAAAAAAAAAGAATTAGTTACAAATTAATTTATCTTGAAATAATGGTTGCGAAAAACGTATGTTTGAGTGGGTGAAAAATATCCATTCGACGAGAGAGGAAAAAGTCTGGATCGAAAGACGGCTCCACGATCTGTGATAATTATGTGTAGCTATGTATTTCAAGTAGACGGACTTCCAGACTATTATCCATTTGTTAAAATGTTGTAAATAAGAGATAGCTGGAGGGATGGGAACTTTTGTTAGAACGGATTTTCTCCTTTTATGTATGACTCAGAATTGTAAAATGGCATTTTTTTGAATATTATATGATATGACTTTTTCATTTTAAGCAAAATAGTGTTGCTGAATTCTTCGTTTTTGGATTTGTCAGTTAGTTGATAGTTTAATTCAATCTGAGGTTATTTCTCTTTGCTCGTAATTTACCGGTTTTATATTTTACGTCAAAATCATGCTCTTGAAGTCGGAGGGCCCATCTGGCAAGCCTTCCTGATATGAATATATTGGTTTTTTGTTTCCTGCATAAGATTCTTCTTTTAATTCTTTTCGGCTTTTTCAAAAAAAAAAGAAACTAAGAGTAGATTTATGATTTGAGAAATAATTCTATGGTAATGTAAGCTGTTAAAGTATGTTGTTAATTGTGTTTTTTTTTTTATTTTGAAAAAGGTTCTGCGTTATGACAGAAACTTTTTAATAAATCTTCTAAAGTATGATTCTTTAGTAACAAATAACTGTGTCTCATATAAGTTTTATTGTCCATTTAAAAACATATTTCGAAGGTCGCAGGTGCATTGTGTTTCTCGAATTTGTAATAAAGTCTTTTCACGATCCGCTTCGTCTATTTCTATTTGCCAATAACCAGATCGGAGATCCATGGAAGAAAAGAAATGGCACCTTTCAGACAGTCGAGCGTATCGAGAGGATAAATTTTTGACGCTATTCAGCTTGCGATTAAATATATAGTACTAGGTCATTTAAGTGTTTGTAGTTAAATTTGTCATGAAAGGTAATTTGGCATTAGGTTTTGCTTGATTAAAAATGGCATTTCTGTCATTAGAAGTAAGAAAATTGACTTAATTCAATTAGCGCGGGACATCTGTGAGTCACCTGATCCGTCAATATGTCTAAAATTGTTTTAAGGAATTTAATAATCTCTAGTAAATATTACAAGGAGGAAGAGGCGGGTTTGATATCCTGATAAAGAGTTATTGGAAGATTATTACAGCTGAAAGGTTAGAGACAAAACAGCAGCTACAATGGGAAAAACTAGAACAACAAGAACAATTATCAATTGAAAAATTACGCTTGAAATAGAATTATCTAGGAACGCTAATCAGAGTGCTACTCAAAATAATGGTCAAACCTCACGTGGTTAAAATCTTTAGATGAAATAGTTAAAATGGTTACGGGGCTGTTAACTGTAAAGGTACCCAATAACGTCCAGACGGGTTTCGAGAGTTGGCATTTTTTTCTAGTCTTGGAAACAAAAGGCTGTTTCGCTAGTGAAATGGTTAGCTCGACGAGTTTAAAAGTTTCTGTAGGTTTTGTTGACACTGGGGCATCGTTGAACGAGACAATTGGGGTGTCAAACTTATTAATGCGAATAAATCGTCTCATCCGAAGCAATTAAAAGCCTTTCAAATCTCGGTCGACCAATTCTGCTTCATAAAACCATTTGATAAAACTTGGTTGTTGCTCAACAGGGCCTGATAAATATCCTCAGCAACACTTTCATTATCACCAAAAATTTATGTTTAAAAATTTTACTCTCGCCTGAACGCTGGGCTCGGCATTTTAGTTGTTCTTCTGCCCTTCTGGTATAAACGTAGCTCTGTCCATTTTTAAACGCTTCCCAGGAATCTTTCGTTGTTTACCGCGTCTCCAGTTCCGTCAACAAAGAAATAAACGTTGGCACATCATGTCATACTATTGCTACTCGATCGTACTCTTTAAGCCATTTGAGAGGGTCTTCCCCAGGCGCTCCTCGGAAGGTCGAATGTAACGGAACTTTATCACGGCATTTTGTCTTCCTACTATTTTCTTTTAACAGGAATTTAATCCTCTTAACCGGAGGCTCCTGCGAAGGTTGTCACAATCAACTCCAAAAGCGGAACTTGTCACGAACTCTGCTTGTTAAGAAGTACACAGTTCAATTAAACAAACAATTAGATTTATTCTAACGCTGGGAGCTCGATACAACACTGGACTGAGAACATGCCCAACTGGCGATGACTCTGCTTTAGAATATTCGAGAAATAACCAGTATGCACTCTAAAGAAATCTGGATTCATCTAGAAATAGAAACAATAAAGTTAAAAACGGAAACAAAATATTGATAAACATCGAACCCGAGTTTACGCTCTGAACTCGGCTTCGGGAATCGGGAAGTGCGGCAATATAGTACTAGGTCATTTAAGTGTTTGTAGTTAAATTTGTCAGAAGGTAATTGGATTAGGTTTAGCTTGATTAAAAATTTTGAGTTTAAGAAAAGACTTCATTCAATTTTAGAGTGAGTCAATCCGTCTATGTTAAAATTGTTTTGAATTTAATAATCTCTAGTAAATATTACAAGGAGGAAGAGGCAAAAGAGTTATTGGAATTTATTCAGCCGAAAGGTTCGTGACAGAACAGCAGCAAAAACTAGAACAACAAGAACAATTATTTAAAAATTAACGCGAAATTAATTATCTGAGTTAATCAGAGTGCTACTCAAAATAATGGTCAAACCTCATAAAATCTTTAGATGAAATAGAAAAATTGTTTTAAGGTACCCAATAAATCAGACGGGTGGAAATATTTCTTTTGAGTCTATTTCGCTAGTGAAAGATAAAACCAATGCATGTTAGGAGACAAAGTGTCAAACTTATTAGTTAACCTAGTCTTTAAAAATGTATGAACCTACAAAAATATGTTTAGAAAATTTTAGAAAGGCCAAACGTAGCTCTGACGAAATTTTCTCTCAGTTCGCGTCCCGTTTAACATCGATGACCTTACTAAGAGGTGCGAATGATTTTAAGTCAGTTAATCAACTGATCGTAGCAGATAAAATGTTTGAAATGTTGGATTCTGAGACGGCGACCCATATTGGTGTGCTCCAAGGGGAAGAATGGTACAAACCCAGGGACTTGGGCAAACAATATGATATATTTTATGCTTCCAAAGGGAAATCCTACGATGAACCTGAGAGAGCTAAATGGAATGATAGTGAAAAGAGAAGTTTTAATGGTAGTTGGGGTAAACAGCCATTTGGGGAGAAAAAGTCAGATAATTTTTCTTCTAGGAAAAACTTTGATAAAGGTCAAGTAACTGAAATATTAAAAATTCGCTTGTTTCACCTGCGGATCAGATAAACATTTTAAGCGGGATTGTCCGAAAAACAAAGAGGTAGATAATAAAAGACTTAATGTGAATAAGGTGTCAACAGAAGGGACGGAATTGGTAGATGGGACGGTCACTGCTAGAGTTGATTTGCTAGGTAATGTCATTCCTAGGCGGGCTATTGAAGACAAATTAAGTAAATTAGTGAAAACATCTATCAGTGTAGATGGGAAGTTAGTCCATGCGTTATTGGATTCTGGTACGGAAATTACTGTTATCAAGAAAGACTTAGTTCCTGGAATATCGGTTGAAGGAGCTTCCACGATTTATTTGAAAGGTATTTTCGGTCCAGCGGTTAAATTTCCTTTAGTATATGTTCCAATTGGTCTTGCTACCGGTGGCCAGGTTAATGTGGTGCACCAGCAAGTGTTATGTGCTTTGGCAGAAGTTTTGGTAGAAGACGTGTTGCTTCCACCAGATGTTTTGGATATGTTGGGAGGAGCCCAGAGTGAAAAGAATTCACTGGCTCAAAGCTCTCAGGACCTGAGGGTTGACTCAGGAAATGTAGATGAAACCGAGGTTTCGTCGGGTATTCTGCCAGAGAAAGCACAGGAGCACATTGAGGATTCTCAAAGGAATATTACTTCATGTCGGAATGAAGTGGGAACATTGGGTACTAAGGATGAGGAGGTGACCGCTGAGATGGATAAAGGAATCATGGTGGCTGATAGTTTTCGTTCCGAACAGGAGTGTTGTGCCGAGTTAGCATTGGTTTGGAAGCATGCTAAGGAAGGCAAAGAAAACTACTATGAAGTAGATGGGTATCTATTTCATAGAGATAAAATACTCGGGAAGACTATTGGGCAACTGGTACTTCAGAAGTGCAGAAGAACTGAGGTGTTGAGACTAGCGCATACCTCAGTGTTCAGTAGTCACATGGGGCCCAAGAAGACGATTGAACGAATCAAGTATTCTTTCTTTTAAGAGGGTCTGAGGGCCGATGTGAAGAAATTTTGTGAGTCATGTAAAGAATGTCAGCTCACTCGATCGGTTAGGATTAAAGACCGATCACCCATTACACTTGTGGCAAGATCTGAATTGCCATTTAAGGTGGTGAATATGGATCTGATAGGTCCAATTGATCCGCCAAGTTCAAAGAGACATACATATATTTTATGTCTGGTTGATCAGCACACTAGGTGGGGCGAGGCTAGGCCGGTGACTAGTCTCAGAGCGAAGGTAACCCGTGAAGCTTTGTTAAAGATATTTTCGAGAACCGAGATTTATCTTTTGTTGAAAAGGGAAGGTTTTGTAGAAAAGAATAGCGCAGCATCGTGGGTCACGGTACTGGATTTGTGGAAGTGGTATTTTTGTCGTTCTCTCACGAAGAATTATGCCGCATGCTTTATGTCGTTTGGAATTTGCATGACTAAAAAAGTGAGGTTTAAGATTGAATACACTTCTTATGGATGTAATTTAACGGCTCAGGTTTTGAGAATGTTAGAGCAGTTTGTTATATTTCGAATAGTCGATATAGACCTTCTGATGCAAATTTGGAAAAATCGTGTAAAGCGAATTAACTTTGTATTAGAATGGGTGAGATGGGTTGGGTCGGAAATCATACCGGCCAAAGGCAAATTAGAGCCGTAGGAAAGTTTTTACTGTGTACTTAATATAGATTTAGTGAACTCATTGAGCATTCATTCATGAGCTAATGAAGTAAACATGGTCCTGATGAAGATAAGGACTGTGTTGTATATTTGTAGTATTGTTTTATTTTTGTATAATGTGTTTTTTATGTATCTGTTTGCAATCCCATTACAGTTTAGATCTTTCTGGGAACATAGTCACTTATTTCAATTGGGTGAACTATTAATATTATTTCATGTGTTTGTATTAAGGAACTTTCACTAGAACAATCATCAAGACTTTTGACTGTTGCAATTATTGTGTGTTCTGTTTGTAGATTTTCTGTGTCACGGTTTGTGAATTTTCTGTTCCTGGTGTCTGATATGGTAAAATCAGCCACAAGGGGCAAATTTTACTCTTAGGTGGGGCGTGTAAGGAACCGCTGCCTGCACCTGGCAACAGGTCGAACGAGAGACGATATAGAGGGAAGGATCTGGCAACGACAGAGGAAAAAAGGTCGGAACGGGGGAGAGAGAGAGAGAGCGGTGGGGAAGAAAAAGGGGTGGCGAAAAACCCGGGGTGGTGAAAAGAAGATATGGCTGGACGACGGATGTATCGTAATCTTGTAACATCTCAATATATTCTTTATTTTAAGAAATGTCCCATAGAAGGTGTGGAATAAACAGTGGGACAAAACCCTGTCTGCAATTATTTTCAATTCACAATGCGAACACGATCAGAAAAGAACCCACAAGTTTACAAGGATATCAAGAATTTTATAAGCAACTTGAGAAACCATACGACAGCCGCAACAGACCGACAGACTTTTTTACAATAACAACAAAAAAAAAACAGAGGACGTTAACAACGAAAGAAATTCATCATTTGAATCCCAACCTATGATAGTGCTAGACATATCTGACACTTCTACGGATGGTAGCGTTTTTGATCCAGTTCGTAATAAACATGCACGATTGTTATCAAGTAGCGATGCATTTTTTAGAAGCTTTTATTCCTAATTTCAATTTGAAATTTATACATGTTGCACATACTTATATCGGCTGAATTTTATTTATTTATTTATTTAACTAATTTTACTAATTTTCACTAATTTTATTTATTTATTTTTATTAATCTTTTTTATGTACAGAAAGTGAATTGTTTTTGTTTATAAACATGTATCATGGATTTTATTATTATTTTTTTGCAGGGTTTTTTGGGAAAATATTTAGAGTTTTTTTTTCATCTTACACGATTTTTTGAAACTGGGGAACACATCCCTAAATTTATGATAAGTCGCAAGTATTTGTTTTGCACACTTTTATTTTTGCACGTTTTTCTGAGGAACGGACCTAACGTGTAAAAAAAGAGTTGGGTGTATTTGTTCAACTATCGTTACTTTTACTGTTATTTTCATTAGTTTTCTTGTAATTTTCATAAACACAAACATTTTGAAATTTATCTTTGACGAGACTGAATTGTGTGTTAGTTTACTTAGTCTGAGAATTTGAAATACGTAAGTTATCAGATGTGTCTGCATTTCTGCTTCACTGAGAGGAAAACGCAGGTGTAAGGGAGCATTCTAATAATACTGGTTAAAATTCAAAAATAAAAAGATTTCTAAACATAAACTGTATGCAAAATATGTAATTTTAGAACCGAATCTAAAGAATCTTTGAAAATATTTCTGAATTTTGAAATAAGCCTCATGGGGAAACGATTCACCAGATGTCACGTTTAAAATAAAACGACACAGAATTGAAAATTATATGAAGAGTATATTTTTGATAAATCAATCAAAACTGAATGAATTATACACTCTGATGGGGGGAATTCCAACACCAAAAAATAAATAAAATTATTGTAGAGTAATGAAATTTGGACAATGCAATTGTCTAGTTAACATCTTTAATCCATTAAATTTTCAAGATCATAGGTTAATTTAAGTTCAAGAAAATACATTCCATATGTTAAATGTTGTTACATTAATAGCCGGTGCAACCTCCAGAATTTTGAATGCAAACTAGCATGCATTGTGCCACACAGGTGCCGAGTGTCACTTTGTGGTATGGAGCTCCATGCTTGTATTTGTTGTGTAAATAGTAGAACGGTCAGGGCTGGCTTCGGATGATGGACTTGTCTAGTCTTCTAAAATCTTTAGAAAATTGTATCCAAATTTCAGAAATGAATTTGAAAAAATGAAACTAGAAGCAACTGATTTATCAAGTTTCTTTTTTGAAGAGGAAGCAGAACAAGCTCTCAGGCAGCAAAAGAGAAAAATTATTTTTGGTGAAAATAAAAAAAAATCAGTTATGACAATTTTTAAAGAAGGAAAAACTTCATAGTGAATGTGTATGCGATAGGACAAGAGCAGAACTATCCCGAAGAGCTGAAATGTATGAAGCTGTTATAGAACACTTGACTGTATATTTGACGAGAGATTATTATCTAAAATTAAGAAGAAAGCTACACAAAAACTAAAGGAAACTTACAAAGGCGATGTTGAATCTTTTAATTTTGACGATATGAAGTGGATCAATTTTTGCTATTTTTAAAAGAATACAAATATATAAAGAAGACTCCTACTAGAAATTTATTGAATTGCAAGAGAAATCCTCAATGTAGAGATACTTCTGTGAAAATATTTTTTACAATGCTGATAGCGAATGCATCAGGTGAGAGATATTTTTCAGTTTTAAAGCAATTTAAAATAATTTAAGAAGTATTATGGGTAAGAAACATGAACAGCATGATCATATTATACATAGAACAAGGTTTAGACAAAATAGATACGACAAAGATAATTGATGAATTTATAAAGAGAAATCAAGAAATAAAGTTGTGTATCAAAATTGTTAGCTCTTTACTAAGGTTTTTAATTTTTTCAAATACAATTCAGATTTTTCTTTAGCCGTGGAGTTGTCTTATTAGCAATACGTTTTATTTTGAGAATTTAAGTTCATCGAATATTTTTACTATTTTAGTTTTTCGACTTTTGAGCCCATGGGATGGACCGTTAGGAACCTCCTGCAACTGTAATCCGCCTCTAGAGATCTAAACTTATACAGATTTGAATGAACAAAATGCATCCGAAAAGACACAAGGTTTTTCTGGAAACACTATATTATTTTACATTAATTGAAAATATTTCTAAAAGATCCGAGGACCCACAAATGAATCCTTTTTTTTTTCTAATGGGCTGCGGATTGGTGTTTTACCATTGAAGACCTAGTACATTGCCCGGAAGCTGGTACCTCTTCTTAGTGCGGCACCATATGGACGGATACCAATCGCCGCAGACAATTCTGACGCAAAGTTTCCTCTCTAGGGCAGGCACCTGAGTTCTTGCGATGCGAAACCGTACATAGGATTTTAATTTGGCTGAGAGCACCTAAGCCAAACAGGCAGTCAAGGGGTTTTTACATGCCGCATAATCATGTGACATGGCCGCTGTCGGTTTTCTGCATCATGAAAATCCACCAACTTGCGCCGGTGTCGAACAAGGAACCCGCAATCTTAAGCATTCAAGACTAGCGACAAACCAACTACGCCACCCAGCTGGCCTGAATCATTAAAATAGGTATAAGAATATTTGTAGAATTCGGAAGGAAAATGTAATTCCGGAGAAGCTTTATTTATTTTTGTCCTTTTGGATATACTTTATTGCATTCAGATCGATGTACTATTCTAGGTTTGAGGAGGAATTAAAGATTCAATATATTAACAGTACGTTTTTAAAATTAATCCACGAATTTAAATTTCCCGATAGACGGGAAATTAATTATCATTATCAGAATTACCAAACGAAAAATTATCCGATGTTCATGTGATTTCATACTTTATTTATCATTATATAAATATATTTATTTCATTTTTCAAATTTATATATAGCATTAAATTATAAACTAAACTCAGTGATACAACAGCCCATGAGGGACAAGGCCTACTGTGCCCAACTCAGTTTCCGTGACCTTGAGCGCAAAGGTGCATGAGCAGATGTTCCAGTCAAATTATCAGTCTGACGCAAGGATTAAAATAAAGCTACCTTAATTTAGGTGCAACGCAGTTTAAGTGTATTTTAGATCTTTCATTTTATTTATCTCAATTTATTTCGTAATATCAACATTTATCTTTAAAAGACATTTTTTTTTCATTTCATTGTGTTAAAAACATAGAATGTTATAATCAGAATACAGCATTCAAAATCCATCTAAAGTGAATTTATGGAAGCCTCCTACCCGTTCGTATAAAGAATAAATTATTTAGAAAAAAAATCAAAATTCATTGTACACTCTTTTAAGGAGGAACAGAAGCCCCATCAAAAGTTTGCATGCGAACTTCTTTACAATAATTATGCAAATGATTATCTTTTCAAGGTCACTGAATGCTGAATTCGATCGTAGCATGCGTTTCTGATGCGTAACTGGCATTGTATAAGGCAGCGGTTTTAAACTATCGATCTCCGCGGCCCTTCTTTATGTATCAGCCTGACTTCGCGGGCAACCAAGATTTTGAACATCCTTCTCTGACTTAATATTCCTGAGCAAAATACATGTTCTAGTAGTTTTATCATTGTGGACTATTTAGTAATCTAGTTTATAGTGAGGTGTATCTTTCAATTTTTTCATGAGGCCTTTCAGAGTCTATAAAATAGGGAAGTCTAAACACCTTACATGATAGACTCCACGGACACCCTAGGGATGCACTGCGGACCCCAGGGGTCCACGGACCACAGTTTAAGAGCCTCTGGTATAAGGAATACAATGGAAAAAATGAAGGCTCAAATAGGCAAAGGGACACGAATACGAAGCTATACCGGATGATTCAGAAACAGAACCGAACTGTCCAACATGGTTCACTGTCCAGCGTGCAACATTCTGTTGTGGGCCACCTGTAGTGCTTTCTACCATCTCATGGCCCTTGCCTGAAGAAAAATTACACCAAAAATGACCTTTCAGACATCTATTATTAATTTTACAGCATCGCACAGAGTGATCTAGAGGGGAGCCATGGTCGATTCACATGATTGCCAGACGATGTTCCCAGCAATAAATTCGTCTTCAATCTATCAGTAAATGATCTTCGCGTCCGTATGTGAGGTGGTCCCTATCAATATTTTTTTACAGAAGTGTAACAACCATTACTCCTGACGTAACGGTAAGAAGTAATGTAATATCTTGCAACAGCAGGTCGCCTTTACTTATGCTGCGTAAAACTTGTGTAACATTTCAGTAATACGCTTATGGAATTCAGCAATCGGCAGCGTTAACCTTCATAGTATATGTCATCTTATGGTCATTTTCCCACGAGATAGGGCCTTTCTCATAGCACTCCTGTATGTCTGGACTGTTTCCATGTTTTGATACTTGGCCAGCAAAGTTGCTTAATCTTTTACCAATAGAAAATGTCTGACACATGGTAGACCACCAGATTACAGCCCTCCTCTACTGTGTCACAGATTTGGAGCACCCATTAATGAATTTCTTGTAGAACGCATCTTGCCATCTCAAGATGAGATTAAGAGTCTTTGTCACTCCTTACATCGACGTATACAAGCATGCATTATCTACTTAGGCGTGAATTATCAGTTACCGATTTTGATATAGGTTGTCCAATAAAATATGCATATACTTATATGTTTATGATGACTTTTTGTTCTTTTAATGGGTGTGAAGGATTAAAATAATTGTTGAAGTCAGGCTAAACTTTGATCAAAAATTTTTATTCTCAAGTGCTACTGGAAGACTGAGAACATAAGTGAAGTACAAAAACACAGAGATCAAAAATGAGAGTCATAATTACTTATTTGTGAGATAAGTTTGAGGAAGAAGAAACTAAAAATGTCCAAAAGAACCATTCTGGAAAACCATTCCCACAAGAGAAAAAGATATCATTGAAATGTTCCATCACTCGCCTAGAAAATGTATTTGTAAAGCGGCTCTGACACAAAAGTTCAAAAATAAAAGGTCTATCACATTTTGAAAAGTGCCCGATGGAAATATTTTATTCCTAGTTTACACTCTCAATGAAAGTGATTATAATCGGAGAATTGAATTTTGCCAGTGGTACCTAAATAATAATTGAAATGTTGAGGAAAGTTTTGGGTTCCCTTCCCCATTAGTCAGTGTTACCTGGTCCACAATGGTCGAAAATTTGAACACTTTCGTTAAATGGCCTGTTCCTATTTTTATTCACATTATTTTGATTTTTGAAACTGCGTTGTATCATAATAGTTATTGGTTTTATAACCATTCAAAAAATTTTACATTTTATTGTGACACTCTGTATTCAATGTGAAATATCTAATCATCAATGTTTCATGCGGCTTTAAATTTGTAATTATATTATTATCCGTGCATGAGAGAGATCTTTGCAAATGCTTAATTGTAATACATACTTCCATTTTCGAAGTAATTTATTTATTTATTTTAAAAAATAGTGTATATTTCCTTAGAAGGCGGTTACATTTCATTCATATTGATGAGGCAGAAGTAAAAGATTTGGTAAAAATAAAAAGATTACTCACATGACATACGTCAAACTTTTTTTTACGTCAAGATCCTTATTATTTCAATGAATAAATCGAGATCCGGTGTACTGTGACATATTGGACATCGTAGTCTGACGCTGTTGATACTATCCGATACATATGTTTTAATATGCTTTGAACAAATCTAGTTCCTCACACAGTTTCGTAGTGATTGCACCCACAAAATATAGATGAAAGTTTGCATGACGTACGCGATGTTTATCTAATACACATTTTTTTTCGAAAATAAATGTAAAATTCCATATCATCATCTTCGATTTGATTATGAGTATATAGTTAATGTTGTAATAAATATTATTGTTGCATTGCAAAAATGTTATCAATTGTATTTTATCTTAGAAAACATTTTATTTACAACAAAGATGCGGTTAAAAAAGTACTCGTTTTTCCTTGAAGCACTTCTTGGAGGACAAAAACATCAAATTTCCTTGTTTCATTGATAAATTGTCACTTAAAGTAAGTTCGTTTCTTTCCGAATGAATCGACCAATTCTAAACGGGAAACTTCAGAGTGAAACAAAAAATATTTTCCATAACAGTTTCTCTTCCCCCTCCCCCCAGATAATAATTTTATCTCGAGAGCTGAAAATAGAAGCAATTTTCGACTAGATATAATTCCTTGAGTTTAAAATTAAATCATTTCATTCCTTTGCACGTGTTTTATTAAGAACGGAGGTTTCAAAAAGGATGTAGAATGCTTAAAATATAATCATAACTTAAAAAATTATAAGTACGTGAAAATAAGAAACATTTCTGCAAGAAATATTAAGCAAGTTTTACGTTGTAATAGAACTTGAGCTTCACTTACACTGTTTTTTTTTTTATTTTGAAAGGATTTTAATGCGTCATAATTAATACTTAATCTTTTTAGTAATGCTTTCATTTTTATATTCAATATTTAATTTGATTCTTATTGCAACAGTTATAGATCAAATTTGGTAGAATTGCATTAACATGTGTGTGAGATTTTATAATTCTCCACCCTTTTTTTATTGTTTAGTAGTTTATCAAAAAAAAAAGTTATTTATTTGTTCTTCAAAAACGTCTTTTAGCCTTTGAGGTTCTTCTTATATTATTGAAAATAAAATCTAATCTTCCAGTTTTGAATGATAAATCTCATTTCCTACCTCATTTTTAGACTTTTGTTTTTTTATATTAATTTTGAATAAATTTTGGTTAATGCCGAAGAATTATAAAGAAGTATTAAGAATTCGAATAAAAATTACAGTAAGATCACACTTATTGTATAATATCCTGGAGTGATAAAAATCTAGTAAAACAACGAACTTTTCAAAATGTTTTTAAAAACAGTTCGGAATACTTTATCCTTCTAAAAAGTAAAATATAAATATCAAAGAATCAGTTTAAGTAAAACCCACTCGAATTGCATGCTATAAAATAAAATATCCGCTTAATAATTTATCTATTCAGTAAATAATAATTTAATAACAATAATAATAACTAAGTCAATTTTGTAATCAGATATCATTCATATCACGCTTTTGTTAATATAAATGCAAAGTTTGACTGTGTGTGTGTGAAACTGCTGACAAATATAAAATACTGTAAAATCTGGAGCAAAACTCTCACATTTTACACCAAAAATAGGATAGAAATTTGCGTGTGCGCGTTTTTCGCCGTGGAAAAAAATGACTTCTCTTTAAAAATAAACAAGAGAGAAATATAAAAAAAAAATTTTAAAGTTAATCCTGTGTGTATTAGAAAAACGTCCTGGCGCCATCTGTTGCAGTAAGTTGTAACTTTGAAAGAAATAACACAGAATAAATTTAAAAAATTAATTAATGTTTGAAAAAAACTGTTTTTACATCAAGTGTCATTCACTACAATTTTAAAAAATTTATTCGAACTTGAACGGATGAATATAAAGTATTTTATTAACGATGGAAAATTTGAACACAAGATATTATATAAATATAAATCAGCATATATTGGTAGAGAGTGAACTAATAGTAGGAATTGAAAAAAAAGAGATGAACATAAAAAAACTATGGCATCTATACGTATCAAAGTACTGCTTATTTAAAAGAAATGACATACCTTATGAACTTAAAAAATCAAAGTTCTAAAAGCACATTATTTTTTCAAGAGTCTTAGGTAATACTTCGAATAAATTACTTAAAAACATAGAGCATTGTTTACATACATCTATAAGTTTTCTTCGTAAAAAGAGCGCGCGCGTTTTACGGCGAATATAAATAAAAATAGAAAATACAGTTCAAAGTTGTGGGGGTGTGCTATATGCGAGATTTTACAATATATTTTTTTTTAAATTTTAAGGCTTCAGTGCGTTAAAAAAATTTGATACAAAAATCTTATAATCAATTTACTTTTTCATTTTCATTACTTCAAATTGTCCATTGATATTTTAAAATTGTTTTAATTAGTGAGCTCTATTTTATTTTCCCCCGCTTTCGTTTGGAATAAACGAAAATTTAGGCTCTTAAAATCTGTCTTTATACCACACACAATAAATTAAGTGTTGAAGGACATTTCTTGCTATCAAATATAAAAGAATAAGCTACACTGTTATAAAAAACTGTTTTTAAACTCAGTCTGATTCTTAAAGCTTTCTATCTTGATTATTAATAATAAAATATGTTATTTATTGTGATTCTTGTATTAGTCCCAACCAGTGGCGCACACAAGGGGGGTCCTGGGGGTTCGGACCCCCCAAAGCACTTCATTTTCTCCCGATTGATTATAATTCTAAGTATATAGTACGCAAAATTTAATTTACTTGTTATTAATGATTAATTTTATTAATTAATGCTAATTATTTATTCAAAAATTAGTTTTTACTGTGTTTTGTTCCCGAAAATCGACAAAATCAAAAGGAGCATGATACAAGAATGGTGAACTATTCACCCCGGACTCCCCCTCCTTGAAAAATTCCTGTGTGCGCTACTGGTCCCAACACATTTATACATTTATGTAAATGATTATTCATACAATTTACATTTATTATAAAATGAAGGGAAGACATATATCAAGCAAAAAGCTATTGATAAATTCTCAGTATAGAATGAGATATATTATAAACTCATTCAAAAATAAGAATAACAATGCATATTTTTTCTAAATACGCTAAGAAATGTATGCAGAAATGAACAAAATATACTACAGTCAAATATTGTGTCTTCTCAAAGAGTTCAAATATTTTTAATTGTATTTCAAAAAAAGTAAAAGAAATAGTATGCGTAAAATCTAATAAATAAAACATAACATTTAAAAAAAAACTTTTTAATTCTTGGGAAATATTTGAAGATGGATTGATATTTTTTTTCATGTAGTTTTTCCCTAAATGCTGATTGCATTACTACTTTTTTTAAATAATTCAAAAATAAAAAGTTAAAAATGTACATTATATATATATATATATATACACAAAGGGTGTTTTTTTTAGAGGTATAGAACTTTAAATTGCAATAAAACAACGATGTATTATTCGATTGACATGAATATTTTTTATTCGAAAGATAATCTTGTGGCATTACATTTTAAATACGATTTCTGGCATAGGACTGCCACGGCTGGCTTGGATGTAGTCCAATCTGGGCGTCCAATTTTCGATGACTTTTTCCAACATTTGTGGCCGTATATCGGCAATAACACGGCGAATGTTGTCTTCCAATTGGTCAAGCGTTTGTGGCTTATCCGCATAGACCAATGACTTTACATAGCCCCACAGAAAATAGTCTAGCGGTGTTAAATCACAAGATCTTGGAGGCCAATTCACAGGTCCAAAACGTGAAATTAGGCGGTCACCAAACGTGTCTTTCAATAAATCGATTGTGGCACGAGCTGTGTGACATGTTGCGCCTTCTTGTTGGAACCACAGCTCCTGGACATCATGATTGTTCAATTCAGGAATGAAAAAGTTAGTAATCATGGCTCTATACCGATCACCATTGACTGTAACGTTGTGGCCTTCATCGTTTTTGAAGAAGGATTCCACCAGCCCATAAAGCGTACCAAACAGTCAGTTTTTCTGGATGTAACGATGTTTCGACATACACTTGTGGATTAGCTTCACTCCAAATGCGGCAGTTTTGTTTGTTGACGTAGCCATTCAACCAGAAGTGCGCTTAATCGCTAAACAAAATTCGCTTATGAAAATCGACCATTATTTTCGAAATAAAATTGCACAATTTGAAAGCGTTGTTCAGGCGTGAGTCTATTCATGATGAATTGCCAAACCAAACTGAGAATAAATCACTTGACAGCTGTTAAATCGGTCGCCATCTTGGAAAGTAATGCCAACTTAAACTTCTATACCTGAAAAAAAAACACTCCGTGTGTGTATATATATATATATATATATATATATATATATATATATATATATATATATATATTATTTATTTTTAAGTACATATTTTTATTAAAATAAAACAAACAGACAACATAAAATATAAGCATTTCCCTTCCTTAGAGTTAAATAAAATGATAAATAAAAATTGTAACTCTATTTTCATATCACAAAATCTGAGGTATGATGTGTGAATTTCAGTTTGACACGATTCTCAGCATTCTGTTGTTAAAATCAATTCTCTGCGTACTCGAAATATTTTTTTATATGAATAGAGATTTCTCTCTTAGATAAATAGAACCAAAAGTGGAAGGCAGAGTACATGCAATTTTTTCTTAAAAATAATTAAATTACTCCAGCAATGACATTAAATAATTCACAAAATAACAGAAATTTTATCTTTAGATTTTTTTTTATAATTCCGTAAATGTCCATAATTCTAAAGATTACAAATTTGTCAATTTTTATGCACTCAAAAATTGATAAATTTGTAGGATAGAGCTGAGTACCACACTAAGAATTGCAACCTATGGCACGCGTATCATATTATACGTTGTCGACTTGTGCTCTGGATAGTAAAGCAACGAAAATAGCAATGATTTTAAGTTTATATTTTCGTGCTGCCATCTATGAAATTTGAATTGTACTACTTTTTATACCTATAATTTGAGAATTTTAAATTTAATTTTCTCCTTTTTTCCCCCCCTACGCGTCAACGTTTTAGACACGGCAAACTAAAAAAATAATTTTTAGATTCAATTTCATTAAAAGCATAGTAAATTTGAGGACCTATATTGCTTCTGGGTATGTTTCAGTTTACAGAGTCTCGTTGATATTTCTTGCATCAGAATTTCGAAATTTTCTCCTAACAATATTAAAGAAATTATCAGCCATCAATGCATTTAAAACTTATAAAAATTAATTTTCAGATAAAGCGATTTACTAGCACTTTTTTTAGTTGAATTAATTTCATAAAATACAATAAAAAAATTGAGACATGATGTATAAAGAGCTTAATATTCTCACTGTTGACTTTTATTCGTTTTTCGATTAAATACAAGCATATTTATTATTGACTTTCAAGCTCTCAATAAATACATTTACTCAATACACTCAATCAGATAATTTAAATAAGAATATTTCAGCTCCTCTTTGCCTTATTATTTTTTTTTAATTATTTTTTTACCAAAATTTTTCATTTATGGGAAACAGCAATAAGAAAAGATTTGAAATATTAGAAAGAAAAAGAAAAATTATCCGGATGAATTATCTTATTTATCTAAATTATCAAAAAAGGTTATTATTAAGTGTATATTCAACTATTAATAAATGATAAATATGTAAAATATAAAATAACAAATTTTGAATGCTTCCGATTTCGAGTTTAAATTAATAACTGCAGTATCAGACCATAACATTGTCAAAATTTAATAAAATTCTTAAAATTGGTAACAAAATTCAACTTGTTTTTTTAAAGTTATTAATTAACAAGTTAGTTTCAAAGGCTTGTAATACATAGTATTTTTAATTTCTTACCATGGTATACCGAATCGAAAGTAACAACGTGATCTCCATCTTCGATCAACATGGATATGGATGTCATTGCGGCCATTCCAGATGAGTAACACAGTCCTTAAATGACAATTAAAAATATTGAAAAACTTTAAAAGCCATTTTTAACTCCAAAACACATTTTTAGAATCCTAATAAAAGAAAGTAAAAAATTGGGAAAATCGCTGTTTCCTCTTTAAAATTTCTTACATTTATCTCCATGTCAGAAAAATAGAAATATTGTTTAATATTTTTTCATTTAATAGACTTAAATATATTATGAATCCTCATGTTGACGTGGTGTGGAAGTTTGAAGAATATGATTTCAGCTCGGAAGTCATCCTCGTTCCGTACCCGAAATTTAAAATTATAACGCCCGTCACAACTCGTTTTTTTTTTCGAAGTAACGTAACATCATAAATAAGCAATCGATAAATAAATCATAGATTAATATTTACTTATTTTTTAAACATTTGTTATTACTTATACAATATATGAATTCCATAAATTTTCAAATGATAGTTCAACATCATTTTTAATTTTATCTTATTCTTTCATTCATAATTTTCTTTCTTGTTAAAAAAATATTACGCATTTTTTTTCCCTTCAACTTTTCCTACCAGAGAAACCTTAAAATACTTTTTAATAATGAAAATAATTTGAATGAAAGATTCTTGTGTTCATGTTTCCTATAATAATTCATAGAAAATTCTTAAAGTTATAATACAAGTCATATTTTAGAATATGATTGTATTACGTGTTTAAAATGAATATAATTGCACTGTTTTTACATTCATTATACAAAACAGAGGTGGGTATGAAAAAGTTGTTTGCTTAAAATGTATTCTTTAGTTTTAAATTGGTTTTAAAAATTTAGTTCAGAAATAAGATCACTTTAAGTTTCCGAAGTGATTAAAAAATACCAAGGTAATTAAAAAATAGTGAAGTGGAATTAAAAAAAAAATTTTTTAATGATATCCATTCAGCTTTTTCTCTCACTTTCTGTTTCTGATAAGGGAATAGTTAACTTGTAATCCTGTAGATGGCGTCACAACTAAACATTGTTTATATCGAGGCTAGCATACACATGGCCGGTGTTAGGTCGCCTGACTATCAGTTGAGGTACCCAAAAATGTTAATATTTTTTATGAATCTTTTCGCATAAAATAACTTGTTCAACAGTAACAATAAAAATAATTTAATTGCTTATTTAGATTCTTATCGCGAAAGCCAATACATAAATTCTTCTTTAGATTCTTATTGCAGTATAGATCAAATCTAAAAAATATTGAGGAACAACTTCGTCCGGTGGTGTCTACAGTTATTATAAGATTTACTAAAATAATTAAAAACAAGTAATATAAAAAAAATGCAGTCAATTTCTTCTTAAGGTCAACAGAGAAAAATTTAATTTAGTTACTTTTTATTAAATAATTACAATTAATGTTAATATTTAACAATACGACAGAATCACAATTTTAAGCGGCCAAATAGAAAGCGATTTTTCCTGTAATTTTCATTTCTATATACATGGTACTGAACTATTATTTTTGTTCCTTAATATTTATCCATTCATAAATCACATTCTCAGAAATTAAGCCATCCCAGGTAGGATTCGAACCTATGACCTTTGGAATAGAAATATAAAGCGCTATCCAATGCGCTGCAGGGACACAACGAGTGGTTTTCCTTTTTATATAAGCTGTTGGACTATTATTTTTGTTTCTTACTATTTATTAATTAATTAAGTTTAATTAATGAATTAATACTTGAAAAAACTGTATTAACCTCCAAGTTGAAAAAAATGTATTTGAACTTGAATGGATGAATAGAAAGTATTTTATGAACGATTGAAAATTTGAACAAGATATATATATATATATAGGGAGATAGTGAACTAATACAAGAATTGTAAATAATCAAGCACATCCTTCCCATTGATACTTTCAGTTCTGTTCAGGTTTTGTGGGATATTGAACAATATAGGCTATTATCCCCCCTCCCCATTGATACTTAGGTTTTGCATATATATATATATGCCATAATTAATATGAGGTGATGTTTAGAAGTAAACTCAAAATGACAATACTTAATTAACAGATTACAAGTTATGTATAATTTATCGAGAGTAATTACATTATAAGTTCTATTTTTTAATTTTGTTAATTAAAATGTCTATATTGTTACATGCAAAGCAAAAGTTTATTGCGAATGTTTATTAATGCAAAACACACATTAATATACTACAAATAACACACACTCAGTGTCTTGATTCTGAACTTTTATTTCAAACGAAGATTCCGATCGCAAATTTAAATGGAAGTTTTTTTCGATAATCAAATAAAAATTACCATAAAAAGCAGAATTTGAATTTTTTTTTTTTTGAAAATTCGTCTTTTATTTTCAGTTTATCAATTGCATCATTTGAAACTTAAATTTTGAAAATGTCTTAGGAAGCAGCTCAAATGGAATAAATCAAAGTTAGGATAGCCTTAAAATCGATTAGTTGACATAATGCTATTCTTAAAGCCGAACATTCATAATTCATGTAAATATCTTAATTCTAATTTGACTTGAGTGACGTCGAAATACAAAGCAACGATAGGTCTATTGGTGACGATCCTCGTAATTTTGAGCCTAGGTTAAGAGACGAGCACGACGCGTGAGCTGGAAATTTCATCCCCTAACTACCACTCCAACGGCTGGATATTGAGCCTCGACAGATTTAACGTGGATTGGCATAGGGATGGTGACTCTTTCGAAAAAGATCGATTTTTAAATCGATTCAAATCGCAACCTGATGAATCGATTCACGGAAAATAGAGGTCTAAAAAAAAGATCAATTTCTGAAAAATCAATTTTTTTCCATGTCTGCATTTACAATGTAAATATAAATCCATTTTATGAAAAACTAGAGCAATATCATAATAAACGATCTCCTATCAGTGAAACCAGGGAGTTTTTTTAGTTCAGGGAATTTGACAATTACAACTATTTTTAGCACCATATCAAACAGTATCAGTTATAAAAGAAGACATTTATTTTCTAAATGTATTTGTTACATTAAAAAGTTTAGAAAATAGGTAATATAGCTGATAGCTCTTAATGCTTAATATCTAAGCTTTTTAAAAACAAGTCACTCAAGTCTACTGGGATCCAAGCGGCTCCGTTCATCACTTGCGATGTTGCCAGCAATCGAAAAAAGCGCTCACAAGAAACAAATGATCCCACGATACTCATATACATCATGGCTATTGAGTGAACGTGATGATAAATAGAGTTTTTTTCCTCTTGCCAGTAAGAGTATAGGATCATACTTCAGGTGCAGAACTGCTTGCGATAAATAGTGTTTAAATTCTTCATTTTTTATGGTTTTTACCAAAACGGAAAAAAAATCTAATGCCGATTATCTAGGATGAAATATCGATTCACTGAATCGATTCAGTGCTACATGTTGATTTAAAAAATCGATTTTTTTCTCGTCCGAGAAATTGATGTTTCGATTAATCGATCTCAGATCACCATCCCTACATCGGTTTGCTCTACACGGCGGGTCTTTAGTGACCCTGTGGCTTGAACTCATGACACGCCGGCCACGAGTCTATTACCTTGGTGTCCTCGTCACCTGACAATGGATCAAAATGACGAGGTACATCGTCACAAGCCTTCGTGTAACTGAATACTGTGACGTTAATACTCACTCACTTGACCACAAGGCTACCGTAGCAACAAGTTTGTTTTTTCACCAAGAAAACTAATTCTTTACCTTAGAAACATCTGGATTTGGAACCTACAGATGCTATGAGATATGGTTCCATGATGTACACCAGGTAAAGATAATGAGTGAGTGAATATTAACGTCTCCCTGTTCAGTTACACGAGGGCTTTTGGTGACTGACTTCCTTATTCTAAACCATGGTCAAGGGACAAGGACGACACCTGAAATAGCAACCCCTCTCCTAAATACCACACCACACCAACAGGAGGACGTTGACGTTTGACTTCTCAAACGTTCAATATTCGTGACCCAATATTCAATAATAATTTTTATCGCGCCCCCATCCATGCAATAACAATGAATTGAATTCAATACTACTATACTTTAAAGCTATAGCTACAATATAACTTTAGCCTCTTATGGTCCACCGGCGTATATGAACGTCTCTCTCAGCCAAAGCATCTATTTTCTGGACGTATATATACGTCATTCCGAAGTACGATCTTTCTTCCTGCACTGCTAATCCTTAAAATTATTCCGAAGCTTTTGGAATGCAATAAAAGCAGCTTGACGATGTTTGCAATGGATTTACTTATTACAGTGGATTTGCTTATTTACATATATATTCCTTTTTCCCTGTTCCAAAAAACCCCGTCAAAATACGCGCATGTATGAGGAAAATGGTAGCATTGGGGAGTGAATCGCTAACTTTTAATCGGCAGTTAAGGAATTAATTATAAAAAGTACAAATTATCAAGTTAAGTGTTAATACAAGCCCATGGAATCACTGGTAATTGTCAAACTTGTTCTTAATTTAGTATTGTTAAATTAATGCTAAAATACATTGTACAGTACTGATACATTTAAAAGTGTGCACCCCCACGTAGAGTTATCACGCCCCCTTGGACATATTTGACGTGCATCGCTCCCCTACACAGCGGGTATTCAGCGGTACTAGGCTCGAACTCATGACACGCGGTAGTTTCCTTGGCCGCTACACTACCGCGGCCCTAGGTGAAAAAAATAAACATGAAATATATATTTTGATGTAAACAAATTTCTTCATTTCAACGGGAATAGAAAAACCGTTTTTCAAATATGAATTAACGTCAAATAATTGTTTTTTTTTCTATTTTCTCACAAAAATGAAAAACCATTCCATGTTAACAGAATTTTAAATAATATAGTACAATAACATCGCTCGGTTTTAGGAGATATCGCCGGTATGTTACAGAATTGATCAGTTCAAAAATTCAATGAAATTAGAAATGATTAAAGGAAATGAGAAATAAATTGAAGTATATAAATTGGATTGTTAATTAGCAGACAGAATATCAATTTTATACAAATGTTGAGTAATATTCGTATATCATTTTGATATGAAAGTTTACGCATTAATCTATATGGTATATTTACTAACATCTTGGGAATCATTCCTTCCCCTATATACTATAAGGTGTCTGAAAAGTATGACTGCACGTTCAAAAATAAAATAAAAATAAACAAAGATATTCGCTTACGGTTTTTTAGTTTATCAAACAGAAAAGATCCAAGTTTCTATTTAGAGAAATGCAAACAATATGGTGCAGCGTCCAGGTTTTGAAACATTCTTGTTTCAAAATGGCTTTACCCAAAAAAAACAAGCACAAGTTGCAGCCGGGTTTATCGAAATTAAATCTGCAGCACCTGTACAGTGTGAATTTCAGACTACCTATAAATGAAATCGGCCATCAAGATTCACATTTTATAAGCAGCATGAAACATTTATGGCGATAGGTATTGTATGAATAAAAATTTTGCTCGCCATAGCAGAAGCTGAGATTGTGTTACTCGCATAGACTCGATGTGTTATTCGCAACTATTGGTGTGCATATTGAAATAAAGCAATAGAACATTTTTAAAAAAACGTTGGTATTTTCTTTATGGAACAGAAAAAACTGTTCAGTGAACAAATATCTTTGTTAGTGTATTTGTAATTAAAATCTGAAAGTGTAAATCATACTTTTCGAGAACACCCGGTATATATTTTTATAAATTAATTTATTATTATCATCAACGGTTTACGCATGTCTTTAAATATTGAGATAATACACTCACCATATTTAGCGTGTTCTAAAGATGCTATGCATTTTTCTAATTTCTGTTTGCTGTTGCTATCTATCACACGCAACTAAAGAAATACATTATTTTAAATATATCAATCATTCAATCTATTTTTTCACATATATAAACATTCACGAAATTAACAGCTGAAGCAAAATCTTACCTCATCATCAAAACTATCATAAACTACAGATTGTTTCTGAAGCCTGGATGCTGATGGATCTTCGCCAGAATGAACAGCTCTGGTTTCGAATTCGAGCTCCATTTTTTCGCCAAACGATTAATAAAATAAGACGTTCGATAACAATCGACTGAAAATGCAGAGAGAATAAAGCTTTCAAATATTATTGATAAGGTATATTTATCTTTTTGTAGATATCAAAAACTATTCATTTGTTTGTGCGTTCGAAAACTGTTTTTCAAAAAGGTTTAGATTGTTGGTACCTTGTACACTCCCGCTATTGTCACTAGTGGTGGTTTTTACAACTCTTATTTCCTTTATCGTACTCATACCGAGCGGATGTACTGAAATCGGTCGTCCTGTCGTTTGTAAGTGTCTCTTGTCATAAAATACTTTAGTTACGAAATATTGTAGATACTGATTACTTCATGTTAATGATAGCAAATCTATGTTTGTGTTGGATTAAAGCTCATTTTACTGTCAAGTGAATATCTAGACAAATTTTAATGTTGGGGCATCCCGCTGTATTTAGGCCTATCGCCCACTATTTAAAAATATTATGTATAAATCATTAAACTAATAATCTAATCTGCGTTTTATTTTATTTTTTTAGAAATTTGAATAAATGGTTTTCAGAAAATTTTTAGTTCATCATTATGATTTGAAAAAAAAATATTCAATAGCTAAATTTAATCAGTTTCAAAAGAAATTCAAATTTTGATCACTTTAAGAATTTTTAACGTGACAAATTCGATTACAATTATTATAGTTCAGAGTCAAAGCATATGATATCCCATCCAAGTTCGCAACAAACTAAATTATAAAGCAGAGTATTTCGCATATTTATTTAGTGCGAAATGCTATCCAAGTAGCTAGAGTGTACCGACGAATAATAAACGTTTATGATATCATATGACAAGCTATGTGCCCGTGAAAGTGTTAATAAATATAATGTTAAAGTTTTTCAATAATCTTTTTTCTTGCCATGCAAGAAAATAAACTGGGGACGTTTAACTTGATGTCATGAAAACTGAAGACTTAAAAAAAATTACATTCATTTTGTATGAAAAACTTTTACAGTACTGCTGGGGCAAAATGCAACACCAAGGAAAATCAGAGATATTAAAACGAAATTTATTTGGCAGATAACATGTTGTACAAAGAACAAAAGATTAAAATTACATCCTCTTTTGCTGTGTGGATGATGACAAAATCAGTAATTAGTGTAGCTGCCATTGTTGGCTATAACCTCTGCCACAATCCTCGACACAGAATCAAAGAGGCTTTGGATGTATCCTTGGGATACAGTAATCCACGCGGCTTTCGCATATTGCCGAAATTGGTCTGGTATAGCAGTGGGTGTTGTATGCAGGGCCAGTCGTTGGGCAAGCATGGACCACACATATTCGCTTGGCGATAGATCGGGAGAACAAGCAGGCCAAGGAAGCAATTCAATCTGGTAGTTAAAGAGGAACTCTTGAATATTACGTGCTACGTGTGGTCGAGCATTATCCTGTTGGAATATGGTTGATGTCAAGCGCTGAATGTATGGGAGGACCACGGGTTCCAACACCTCAGAGGTATAATGCTAGCTGTTCAGTGTACCTGCAATGCGTACTAGAGAAGTTCGGCAGTGAAATCCAATACCATCCCAAGTCATGATAACGGATGCAGAACCAGGGTGGCGATGCATAACGTAACAGTTCAGCTGCCTCTCACCACGCTGTCTCCAAACTCTAAACCGACCATTGTGATGTAGCAGGCAAAAGCGGTACTCGACTGTAAATACAATATCGTTTTATTCCGATGTCCATGTCCACCGTTCATCGCACCATTGGCGGTGCAAACACCTGCAATGGACGACTTGTGGACATTCCACTCTGCTGAAAACGGCGTCGAATGGAACGAGCGGACACCGAATGTTGTGTAGCAGATTGAATCTGTTGTGATATGGATCATTATGTGCTTGCATGATCCATCACTGCCATGCGCACAATCCATCCTTCATCAAGGTCAATGGTGCAACGAGGTGGGTGCGATCATTCATCGTTGGTCCATCGTTTATTCCTGTATCCAGTGATGACAGATCTGCATCACAGGTGCTTGATTTCGTCCAACACGTTGACCCATTTTTCTGAAGGATAATCCACAATCACTGTAGGCTACTATTCTTCCGCGGTTGAAATCAGAAACTTGGTCCAAAGATGATAGATGTCTTCCCTGAGGTATAGGTAAACAGCTTACGCAAAAAAATGCACGGAAAAACAAGTGCTGTACTTCAAATCCCCAAACTCTTCTCTACTTATAAAGCGATTGCGGGTGGCTCTACTGTCACTCGTGATGTACATCTGCTTTATAATGCTAATGATTTGCATATTTCATCTCTGCCAACGCATGATGTAAACTTCACATGGATTACATGCTTCCTTCAGGGTGTTGCATTTTGTGTGGCCAGAAGTGCATCTGATACATCTGATCAGAAAAGAAGTTTTTGTATTCTTTTATGTATAGAAATACCAAAAGCTAAATAAAGCCCACCTTTCTAAAAAGATTAAAAAACGAAATACTAAAACCCACGTTGAATAGGCTTCTGAAGTTCGATATTTGGCATAATTATATTTTCCCTTTTTATATTTTATCTATTTTGTGAATCTATTAGTACAGTGTTTCTCAAACTTTCAATGTTTGCGACCCAAAATTCAATCGTAATTTTCATCGCGCCCCCCCTCCTACTTCCATACAATAATAATGCATTGAATTCAGTAATAATAATAAACCTTGACGCAAAGCTACAATACGACTTAAACCTCTGACGTTCCTCCAGCGTATATAAATATCTCTCTCAGCCAGTGCGTTAATTGCCCAGGACGTATATATACGTCTCTCCGAAATATGATAATTTCTGTAGACTGCTGTTCATAAAACTATTCCGAAAGCCTTGAAATACAATAAAATGACCGTATCAGGTTTTTGCGAAGGATTTACTTATTTCGGTGGACTTATTTATTCCTTTTCTCGCCCATCCAAATACACCCCACACGCGCGCCTGCGCAGAAAACGGTGACATTGGGAAGCGGATCCCGTAACTTTTAATCAGCAGTTAATGAACTAATTATAAGCCGTTCAAATTATGAAGATAAGTGCTGAATTTTATGTATAATCGTATTCATGACAAGCCCATGGGGTCACGGGTAATTATTGAACTTGTTGTTAACTTAGTATCGTTAAATTAATGATCAAATACATTGAGCAGAACTGATACACTTATAAGTGTATAATATCAGCGTAAATGTGTATTTCATTTTTTGTTAAGTCAGAATGTATTATCGTGTTTGCTTACTTTGAATAAATTAATAATTTTTAAAAATAATTTTTGGTTCTCGACTTTTCAATATGCTCGCGCCCCCTTGCAGGGTTATCACACCCCCTTAGGGGGCCAGCCCCACAGTTTGAGAAACGCTATATTAGTATCAACATTAGTCTAAAACAGACAATGAATATTAGTGCAACCAACAATGTTCAAAAATGGAAATCTAGAACTGCAGACATTATACGTTGCAGATATAAAATTTTAGGGATCTCTCGTAATTCCGTGGGGATCTCTTTCTACCTGAACGAAATGCAACAACTCGAAAATAGCATTGGTTCAAAAAGTGGTCAGAAATTCCCGGTAGTAACATTCAGCAAATGTATTGTGAGTTCAGAATTTTATGTAAGTCAGAACCGACCTATCAACTCTCTGACTTACATATCACATATGGCAATTTAGGTCGGCAAATCGTTCTCTGAAATTTTGAAGAATGTTCTTCAAACCAACAGTGACGAATTTGATCCGATGACATGAAGGATTGTAATCCTGAACAATTCCATTGTTGTTTGGGTATATAAAGTCCGAGCAAATGGTCTTCAACTAGGTAAAATAACTATTTCCACTCAATGATGGGTTTAGTTTGACCAAAGAAAATAGTCAATGCCACATATAAAAGCACCATTACAAAATCATCAGCATCTTCCACAATTCCTTATTGACAACTTGTGTCCAAGACTTCATGCAGTCTTCACCACATTTGGGCCTTATCATTAACACTTACAAATTGAGCTCTAGATTCATAAGAACAAGCCACATTTTTCCAGGGATCTAACATCCAACTGGTATTTTCTCGGCCCCCGTAGCGGCTTTGCAGCCGATGGATTTATAGTAAAGACACTCGAGTAGTTCTGCTGCCATGTCCTATTAACACTAACTTTCGCTGGATTGTCCTCATGATCCTATCGTATAATCTACACTAACAGTTATTGGACTAGTGTTCTGGTCTCCTCTGTGCAAGGATTAAGTAGATGTAGTCCCCAATTGTGGTGTCCATGGTGTGGGAGGTAATAGATGAAATTATATATTCTCGACACACACACTCTTGACGCTGCAGATCAAAAGATTCTGAATCCTTTCACAACCGTTGTGTGACCAAACTGATGTTAGAAAACTTCTCTTGTGAATTACTGGAGTTCAAATAAAAAACAAAACTTTTACAATACATGAATCATTTATATTTTTCTTATGCAATGATACTAGCATATAAGGATATCTGCATAGTGTGATACCCGTGACATTTTAGCCCTGAAGTGTACAAATGCAATTTTTCCCTTTTCAGACCAAAATACACACACACACACACATATATATATATATATATATATACAGAGAGAGAGAGATAAACGTAACAAAATTACAGTTTTATCATGGTATCATATCATCAATAAAACGATTATTTTTTTACTATACAAAACCTCATGAAAAAACTCTTAATTACTATATTTCGTTTCATTTTTGTAGATTGATAGCAAAATTTCCATTTAAGGTTTCAGCGTAGCACCCAGGTATAATTGGTTAATTTGTACCACCAACCTGGAATACAGTCTTAATGTGCACGGGTTAAATTACTGGGACGTAGAAGTATCCTCTTTGGCCCATTCATTAAGCGCTTTTCTCCATTTCCTTTGCTATTTGCTACCTGCTTGAGGAGTCAACACATACTCCTTCTAAGAGGGAGGGAAGTATTTTTGCTGTTGATGGACTTTCTGAGTGATTGTTGTTTTGCCAGCTATTACTACAATCGATCGACAACCCCAGCAGAATTGACAGTCGGTTTTTTTTTTATGTTTTTCTGTTGACGTCCTGTACAGTCTCAAGTTGATATTGCGGGGCTGGTTGACGCATGCGCCATATATGTTATTGTATCACTAATGATGATTTATTGTGAATGTCTTCGCCTCTCTCCATGGAGTGTATACACAGTGAGTACTGATAGACTGAGCTACAATCTAGTATTTACTTTTCAAGTCACAACTTTGGTGCGGTTTTCGGTGACTTTGACTTCTGCAGGGTGATTTAAACTACCTACCTTTGGATCTGAACACCATGTTGTGCAAGAGTCATTAGAAGGAATGTGTGATAAAAAAGTAAAACAAAAATATACTTTCAACTTTATTTTTTAAGAAAAGAAAAATACATATATTATCATTTTGTGTAGCAAAACAAATATTAATCCATTAGAGTATACTAAAAATATAGAATTTATTCATACAGATTTAAAATAAAGGAAGAGTTAAAGTTTTCATCCAGTTAACTATTGTTTATATTTGAGAAATTTCAAAGTGAAGTGCAAAAACATTTTTTACATTTTTGTTTTTCATCTAATACAATATCCCTTTACAAAGATTAGATAATTTTTGCTCTGGAAAGATCACATGTTAACTGTACAACGTGCGTGACTACACAATTGTTTTTCACAAAACTCCTTAGACTCCTGATAACGCTTGATCCAAATCAGCTATCAGATCTCTAACATCTTCTAGTCCAATGGAAAGTCGAATCAAGTTGTCAGTGATTTCCAACATTTTACGTTCTTCTTTATTCAGTGGCGACGCAGTCATAGCAGCTCTAAAAAATCAAATCAAACTTTAAACATCTTGGAGAAAAGCATTTGACAGCTGTAGACTGAATTTGAGAAAACTATAATGTGTGTGGTAATTGGAATTGCAACTGAGAGAGATAGGGATTTGTCTTTATTTGGCATTGGTTATGAAGGATAGGATCAATAGATATATCACCTATATATCTCCCAGTGTTATTTTTCTGCAAAGGAGATGGGTAAAGATCGGTCTTTTTCTACCTATCATAGTCGTGAAAATTCAAACTATTTATTGGAGCTATATTATTATATTTATGTGTCCTTTAGGTATTAATCTTTACTTTTATTCTAAAATAGTAAGAAAAAAATAGCAAGTCACATAAAATAATCAAACTTGGCAAATTCGTTGTTGAGTTTGTTATTTCAAGCGCTAACTTTCATTTAAAAAAATTGTTAAGCGCTTTAAGCACCACTATACATTTGGTCTCTCAAATACTACAAAAAGAATGCTTTTAAACTGATATTCATTTGTTTTGGTGCATCGAGTGCATTGATGTGATACGAAACAAAATAGCTTGTTCATGAATTGGTCACTCATTCGTCACGTGCTTGTTCAAACATGTCTTCTCACGCATGTCATATTGTAATACAAATATTTCTTTTGTTTTGTGGCCATTATTATTTTACGTAGTATTGCATGCGTTTTGTGTGTTTAATTAAAAAGTAATTCACTAACGAACACCTTAATCAATCGGGGCTGTACTCTCTTTACGTAAATCGAGAAGATTCCTCAATTGTTCGACTCCAGTTCAGATCACGACACAGAAGTTCAAAAATATGTAACATATGGATAAGAACAAGCATAGGTCATAATCTAAACATTGAATGGTATTATCAGTGCAAAGTTGGTGCTAGAGTTGTTGGCTGCCGTGTACACGTTGCATCCGTACTTTGGTACTTGAGATACTGGAGCCATAATCCCACTCTTATAAAATAATCAAGTCTTGATTATGCTGATACATTTCAAGACGCTGCTACTGGATGCTCCAGTGACGATGCAGCCAGCGAAAGCGAGAAGGAAATATAATCGAAGACATTTGTTACAAATAGTTTAACATAGTTATTTTTTTTCCTGTTTTCTCTTTTTAATAAAATATTTTTTTGAAAAAAAAAAAACCAAACATTTTCATTTTGACTGAATATCAGTGTTAAAAAAACGCATAATATGAATTTGCCGATGGGCGATAAAAGGCTCGCCCTCCCACCTTTTTTAATTATAAACCAAAAAGGTACAGGAAATATCTTAAGTGTAAAAGCTTTTTAAGTACACTCATGTTCAAAATTAAGGTCAAAAAATTAAAATCTGTGAAAGCTGATGAACGATTCCGTGTTTTGGCATGAAATTTGACATAGAGACATATTACAATGTGAGAAAGAATAAAACAGCATAACAACATGGAAAATATTTTAGCTTTGAATTAAGATAAACGATACTAATCAAAAAGTAAGAAATGGTGAATCAAAGATAAAGCATTTATAATCGGGAAATAAATCGGTCTAATATGGAATGTGACCACCTTGCACCGGTACATAAGTCTCACAACAAGCTGTTATATTGTTTATGAGTGTGTCTATCAATGTGTTTAGGGAAACAAAGATCATTCTTCCGAAAACGCGACCTTTAGTTCCTGGAGGGGTCTTGGGAGGGAGGCTTCGCTGAGAAATCGCTCTTCCTAGACCATCCCAAACATGTTCAATAGGAATAATATCCGGTGCACTCTAGGGTCAATCCATACGGCGAATATACTCTTCGTGAAATTCATCAACATTTGAGTTCTGTGTGGCCACGCATTATCATCCATAAAAATGTAGTCCAGTCTTAAAGCACCCAGAACAATATCACAGGCTTCAAGGTCCTCATCCCTATAGCGCTGTGAGGTGACAGAACCCGCATGGAAGAAGTAGAGTGATATACGATTACCCAATACTATGCCATCCTACATAAGGATTCCTTTGCCAACAAATCTGTCGATTTTTGTTACGTAGGAGAAATGAAAGTGAGCTCCACACTTTCTCTCCAGAGAAAAACTTAAGGAGTCTTTGTCTGGTGAATCTCAACTCATCACTGAATAGAACACGCTGCGTTATTGTGGTGTGTCCAACTGATGTTTTCGGTTCCACAACAATCGGTTTTTCCTGTTGAATGCAGTTAAAGGAGTGCACAAGACTGGACACTGGGCATAAAGGTCAGTCACTGCAAGTCATCTGAAACTGTTTGCCTGGAAATTCTTACAGGTAAAACAACAAGGTCACAAAAAAACTGAGGCGCCGTTGTCCACCTATGCTGTCGAGTGCTTAATGCCTAGTAGGAGCTCTGTGCAGATCTCGTTGCTCTGTAACGCTTTTGGCCGACTTTCCTGTTGATAGTACCTCTTAATTGGAATTAATTTCACAGTCGGTGGACCACTTTAGTTGCCCCTTGTATCCATTGAGCTACCTCTTCTTGAGACAGGACAGCTACAAGCCTACTAACCGTTATTCATGTCAAAAAATTATCTAAGCCAGTGTTTCTCAAACTGTGGGGCGTGCCCCCTAGGGGGCATCATAACCCTACGAGGGGGCGAGCCTCTTGAAAAGTTTAAAAAAATTATTAACTTACTGAAAGTAAACAAACAAATATACATTCTGACATACTAAAAAAATAAAATACTCATTTACAATATAATACACTTATAAATATATCAGTGGTGCACATTCTATTTTTAATTATCTTAACAATGCTAAGTTAAGGACAAGTTTAATAATTACCAATGACCCTAATGGATTTGTCATGTATAAAATTATATGCCAACATTAACACTTACCTTGATAATTTGGTGTGTACGGTTTATAAATAATCTCTTAAATGCCGATTAAAAATTATGCGATTCGCTCTCCAATGCCCCCGTTTAGCACGTAGGTAAGCGTATGTGGTGTATTGAGGGGGTGGGTGGTAGAAAAGGAATAAATAATCAAATCCTTTTAAGTAAGTGAATCCTTCGCAAACACTGCCAAGGTCATTTTATTGCTTTCTAAAGCATTCGGAATAATTTTATGGATAGCAGTCCACAGAAAAAATATAACTTTGGAAAGACGTATATATACGTCTGAGGCCAATAAACATAGTGGCTGAGCGAGACATTTATATACGTTGGGGCTTAAGAGGTTTAAGTCGTATTGTATGTTTAACGTCATGGTATTATTGAATTTAATACATCGCTATTGTATGGAGGGGAGGGGTGTGATGCAAATTATGATTGAATATTGGGTCTCAAACATTGGAAGTTTGAGAAGCCCTGATCTAAGCGATTATGAGAAGTCATTCTCACTCCAAACAGTCTCATCTGCTTGTTTTAATACAATATGCACAAAACTGTAGGCAAGACTCCCATATGCTAAAACGGTCTCAATTCAGTAGTTCTGTAAAAACTACCACTCAACTACTTCTGTTTCATAAACCAAAGGTTTGTATCGCTCTACCAGTTCTTCAAAATATATAAAATACAAAATTATCAATTTTACTAGAGTTAATTAAGAACTATGTCGACAAACGTGTGTGTGGTCTCCATTTCGGACATGATTGTAAAGGGGTTTTTTTTTAGAGGTGTAGAACTTTAAATTACCAATAAAACAACGATGTATTATTCGATTGACATGAATTGTTTTTTATTCGAAAGATAATCTTGTGGCATTACATTTTAAATATGATTTCTGGCATAGGACTGCCACGGCTGGCTCGGATGTAGTCCAATCTGGACGTCCAATTTTCGATGACTTTTTCCAACATTTGTGGCCGTATATCGGCAATAACACGACGAATGTTGTTTTCCAAATGGTCAAGCGTTTGTGGCTTATCCGCATAGACCAATGACTTTACATAGCCCCACAGAAAATAGTCTAGCGGTGTTAAATCACAAGATCTTGGAGGCCAATTCACAGGTCCAAAACGTGAAATTAGGCGGTCACCAAACGTGTCTTTTAATAAATCGATTGTGGCACGAGCTGTGTGACATGTTGCGCCGTCTTGTTGGAACCACAGCTCCTGGACATCATGATTGTTCAATTCAGGAATGAAAAAGTTAGTAATCATGGCTCTATACCGAAGAACCATTGACTGTAACGTTGTGGCCTTCAGTCGTTTTAGAAGGATTCCACCAGCCCATAAAGCGCACCAAACAGTCAGTTTTTCTGGATGTAACGGTGTTTCGACATACACTTGTGGATTAGCTTCACTCCAAATGCGGCAGTTTTGTTTGTTGACGTAGCCATTCAACCAGAAGTGCGCTTCATCGCTAAGCAAAATTCGCTTATGAAAATCGACCATTATTTTCGAAATAAAATTGCACAATTTGAAAGCGTTGTTCAGGCGTGAGTCTATTCATGATGAATTGCCAAACCAAACTGAGAATAAATCACTTGACAGCTGTTAAATCATGCGCCATCTTGGAAAGTAATGCCAACTTAAACTTCTATACCTGAAAAAAACACTCTGTATATAAAAAATTCATGTGGTTTAACACTTTGCTAAAAGTTTTAAAACTTACGTTACATCCATTAGACTTTCTGGGCCTCCTAAGCTAACTGCCAAAATGAAAACTTTGATTCTTGCAGCAAGTTTTTTTGCATCTTTTAATCCACCTTTGACGCAAAAGGACACCATACCACTGAATCCTTTGCTTTGTTTTTTAGCCAATTCATGCTGAGGATGACTCTTCAGGCCTGTAAGACATATTTAAAAATATATCTACTTCGAATCTATTAAAAATGTAATCCTGTGGAAATTATTTAACGGATCACATATTGATTCATAATTGCAAAATAATTTGTGTTTTCCTCAAAATGTCCTTTATTGTAGAGTAATATCCCAAAATTTTGTAATAAGTGAGACGAAGAAACGTAATTACTCTGCTGGCGTAATTTACGCTAGCAGATTTGCAGGAACATTTTAAATACACTCATCAGCTTATTTGGTGGTTATTAAAAATAAAAGGACAAATTATAAAAATGTGCAGAACGTATTAAATATGTATTCGACGTTGAATTTTCCAGCTCACAGTAGAGATTCTAAAACGGCGGCTGTTTGCACAGTAAAAGGTAACAGCTTAATGCATACGCTTGAATTTTTTCTCTTCATTCCAGTATACCAATCGTTTCCTGCAGGCATTCGCGTGAGGCACTGTTATATGTGTTCCTCAGATTTCTATTTTTCTAAAGAAGACTGTACGACTTGAGTAGAGATGCTGAATCAAATTTTCTGTCAAAAGCTTGGTTTGATTTTAAAAGTGAAACAATTTGTAAGATTCAGCAAGTGTTTTAAGACGATGCCATAGGGGTCACATAAATTAAGAACGGGTTTAACGGATTCAAAAGGGGCTGTGAGATGCTGTCACCTCTCTCTTGGGTACCTAGATATGTAGGATGTAGGGAAGAAACACTCGTCATGATCCTATCAATCACACAATTTCATGACACAAATTCAATCAATAATAGTAATAGAATGTCTCGGTAATAACCGAGAAAGTGGAACAACGACGATAATACGCTAAAAATTAGGAGACTATCAAACTCGATCCTTACTTTATAAAGGATCTAATCTATCATCCGATTTAATCTAATACCAATTTAATCTCATTGAAAAATCATCAATTTAAACCTTCCTCCTAATAAATCTTTAAGAACAATAATTCAAATATGATACCTTCATTAACAATCTCACCTGTGTGGTTTCTGGCTTATTTCCTCTCCTACTATCTATTCTAGCTAGAAAACTTCGACTACATATATCTAGTAAGTTAATTTGAATATCACGATTTTCTTCTTCCGAAGGGTTGGTTGTGAATAACCCGAATTGATAGTCCAAAGATTTTCCAAGAGGATTTGTCACGCGCCTTTTCTTTAACATGTCCTTTGGGTTCTTTGGGCCAGAATTAATGGCAACACTTTTCCAACCAAATCCAAGAAGTGAAGTGTGAATGAAAGATGCAAATTAATAAGCTTTTAAATATCGGAACTTAGAGTAAACGAGAGGGGCAATGTATGGCAATTTGTGGCAGTTAATGGCAAGTAGAGAAATGTTAATATAGTTCGTGGCTCAAGTTTGGATAGCGTTAGGTGGCGGTGATTAGAATTTATAATTAATAAAGTTATAGAGAACCAAGGTGCATACCAGTGCACACAAGTAAATACAAGATTGCCTTAAGGATATTAGTTATTGATTCTTCAGACTGCAGCAAGGTAGGATTGACTATTTAATATTAGAATCAGTGATTGTTTTAGAATGGAATTCAGGCGATTCAGTTATTTATAGTGGTCCGAGTTAGGTTAAGTCGTTATTATCTATATATACATTATGTGTTGCGTATTTTGCCATCATAGATTCTCTCACATTAAATATTATAATTTAATTTGTTAGAAGTAAAAGTTGAAAATCTTAATAAAGATATATTAAGATTATGTTTCCTTCTAGTTCTTTCATTAATCCTACGCCTCTAGCTCACGCTGATACTCCGAGAGATTTTCTCCCAAGGGGGGATATCACAGATCAGTTGAAGAATCGCGGATTGATCCGTCACAACGCATTGGTAGAAAGTGACCAGCTTCTGGGAAGCCAGAAACCCCTCGAAATGCAGCTGTTATTGAAAAGGGGAAATATGTAATGAAAGATCGTAGATAAACATACGAAAGACTACTGAAAAAGTGGAGATCAGTTCAGACTCTGCACATGCTATTTTGGGGATCATGAGTGGAGTGGTTGCGAAATTTGTACCCAAGCTTTTGTCGGAGGAACAAAAAAAAAACCTGCAGAGGACCTACCAAACCTGGCTTCTTGCTACTTTTGGCTGTTTCCGAAAACGAAAAAGCCATTAAAAGTATCCCGTTTTCAGAGTAGAGATGAGATAAGGCAGAACGCGACGGAGGGGCTGAACACTAGGGATGGCGATCTGAGATCGATTAATCGAAAAATCGATTTCTCGGGCCGAAAAATCGATTTTTTAAATCGATATGTAGCACTGAATCGATATTTCCTCCTAGAAAATCGACATTCGATTTTTTTCTGTTTTGGTAAAAACCATAAAATTACTCTACATGTAATATACTGGAAAGTCAGGGCTTAAGCGAAGAGTTTAAACACTATTTATGGCAGGTAGTTGTCATCTGAATCATGATCCTATAATTTACTGGCAAGAACAAAAAAAATTCTATTAATCATCACTTTCACTCAATAGCCATGATGTACACTGGTGTGCAAAAATTAAGGACGAGACAGTTTTTTCAATATAACTTTGTACAAAAGCTTTCCAAATCAACACATTTAATACCGTAAGATCCCCAATACGTAAGGACATGTGTAATGTAAGCAACACTTACTAAAAGAGAAATCAGAGGGATAAAAAGAAGCTTGATTGAAAAAGTAGCATGGAGCGCAATGCGACTGAAGGCCGAAACATCCCTGTGATGGGTGTCCAGCAAGAAACATCCGGTCTTTAGTAGGGGATATGATATCCCCTGACTGCTAGGCAGGTTTCACAGCGTCTACCCATGCTGAGAATGAGGGTGTCAATGAGTTGTTGAGGCATTGCTGCCCATTCGTCTTGCAGCGCCAATCGAAGCTCCCGAATCGTTACTGGTGGTAAGGTACGAGCTGCCAAGCGTTTGCCTAGAAAATCCCATACATGCTCGATGGGATTGAGATCCGGAGATCGTGCCAGCCAATCCATACGTTCAATATCCTCACTCTCTAAGAGCTGTTCGGCAGCTACTGTGCGATGACATGGTGCATTGTCGTCCATGAAAAAGAACTGCAGACCCATAGCGCCTTTAAAAAGACGCACATATGGAAGAAGAATCTCGTTACAATAACGGGTCCCGTTGACTGAACCTGCGTCGAAGATGTGAAGGTCTGTACGACTACCAAGCATGATGCCTCTCCAAACGAGAACACCGCGACCTCCATACCTGTCTCTTTCAATGATGTTCGAGGGATGATTGCGGCTTCCCCGCTCTCTCCAGATGAGTATGCGATGAGAATCGTTACTCAAACTGAATCTGCTCTCATCTGTAAAGAGTACTCGTCCCTATTCATTGTCTCTCCAACTCCGGTGTTCCCGGCACCACAGAGAACGCCTTCTCCGATGGGCAGGCGTTAAAGGTACACACCGTACAGGGCGTCGTGCAAACAGACCACCACCGTGCAGTCTTCTGGCCACGGTAAAACGCGATATCGGTCGTCCAGTCGCCTGTGTCGTGTGTCTAGCGATTTCTCCCGCTGCCTGCCGCCTGTTTCTTCTGGCCTATAAGACAATGTATCGGTCATCTGCGGGTGTGGTTCCTCGTGGACGACCACTACTAAACCCCCGGATTGCTGCTCCTGTAGTTTGAAATTGTCTCCAAAGTCGTGAAACGATGCTGTGAGCAATTCCGAACTCTGCAGCCACGCTTGTCACACTGCGGCCTTCCTCCAACTTCCCAATGATTCGACCTCGGGTAAAAGCATTCAGATGTCATCTAACAGATTGATTATTCGCCATTTCTCGCTGAGGCAGCAACTCGGTGTGATTTTACCTGCTATACGGCGTGCAATCTCTTTGCCAGAAATACTGATCCTACACCGACAACATGCTTTATACTACTCAGACACTCCCCCATTACGTCTACCTGCATATCTGCGCATGTGCTACCGTACATCACCTTACTTAATCTCCTGATTGGTCTTTCTGTCCGCTCTGCCTCTTCGTTCAGCTGATATGCTAATTTTTCGACTTCGTCCTTAATTTTTGCACACCAGTGTATATGATTTGTTGCTTGTGAGCACCTTTTTTCGATTGCCGGTAACTTCGCAAGTGATAAGTGGAATCGCTTGGATCCCTGTAGACTTGAGAGACTGTTGTTTTTTAAAAAGCTTAGATACTATGCATTGGGAACTATAAGCTATATTATTTATTTTCTTAACTTTTTCATGTAACAAATATGTTTAGAAAATAAATATCTTCCTTTATACTTTGATATGGCAATAAAAATCATTGTAATTGTTGAATTCCCTGAACTAAAATATATATATATAATATATATAATATATATATATATATATATATATATATATATATATATATAAATTCCCTGATTTTACTCATAAGAGATCGTTTATTATGGTATCGTTCTTGTTTTTCATAAAAATGATTTATATTTACATTGTAAATGCAGACTCAAAAAATCGATTTTTTAGAAATCGATCTTTTCGACCTCGATTTGTTTGTGAATCGATTCATCAGGTTACGATTCAAATCGATTTAAAAATCTTCGAAAGTCTTCCAAAAGTATTTTCATCAGTGGAAGGAATGTTGGCTAAGAGAGAGTGTATGTATTTTATATATACAAGGCTCAAGGGGCCTACTTTGAATTTGATTGAATCCTAATCCCCCCCCCCCCGCAAAGTAACTAATATATTTTTTCTGGCCAATTTTTGGATACAGAACAGACTTTGCATATGTAAATTTAAAGATTTAAGTAAAACAAAAAGTGTGGACTCTTTAAATGTGTTATGTAATAACAAAATTGCATTTAATTCATGTGTACGCAATTTTTTTTATTTCAATTAAAATTGCTTTTTATCTTCTATGAATATGATTAAAGTGAAAACAATTATGAAATTACAATTTATTTCAAAGTAAATGATACAAAGACATAATTTCATTGAATGAATGTGTATAATAAAAACTATCAAAAGATATCTTATACAATTGATTTACCACCCTTCCGATAATATTTTGATTGGTTTACTTCCCGAATCATTTATGTAATATTTTAAATTGTACGAAAGAAATAAAAAAAAACTTTGTTTTTTTACATACAAGTTAAAAATACAAAAAAAAATTTATTAATAAGATAATAAATCCTCGTGGAAATGGATAGAGGCTAATATTCGATTTAATATTTTAATATTTATTCATAACTTTAATATCTAATTAAGTGGTATAACTAAAGAGCGACAACAGTTTTTCGTTTAATACAGTAAATCTTGATACTCATAAAGTAAAGTGACAGCAATTAATTGCATTTTATGTAGTGTATTAAAAGAGCATCAAAACCTTTTGTTTAAAAATAACACAATTATTCAGGCAATGTGATCATACCCGAATCTCCTTCAAATGAGTCGCCTCAACAATACGTACACTTCTCCCAATGGTTCACACATTGTTGGAAACACTCCTGGAAGCAATTTTTAATAATGCTGTTTGGGTGATCCTGTCGTGTCCTGCATAATCTCTACTCTGGATTACAATGGGGTACTTTTCAGTGAATTTTCAAATTCGGAAAGAGTCAAAAATTCCATACCGAGTAGGGAGTTTGAAGAACTATGAAAAAATGGTTTTTGATCAAGAAACTCCGTATTAGATAGGTGAAATGTGTGTGTGTGTTCGTCAACAGCTTCGGCACGCATTTTACCGAAACTTCATTCCTAAATTCTAGTTTGAAATTGAATATGCATATCTAACGAATATATCCACTTTGCTTATAAATTTGCGGACTGTCGTACGACAATCCTGCATGAACAAAGTCCACCGTTTGTTGGTAAAATTTATGTTTCAACTTATTGGGGGCATACCAATACATGGCTTATTATTAACTGATATCAGATTAATTTCGAATCTGTAGTATCACAACTTTACAAGAAAAATGCTAATAACATAATTTCTGAGGGCCTTTTGAATCATGCGAATATATTATACTTGGGTATCCCACAACTTTAATAGAATATCAAATTCAATATTGTTCAAGTCATTCCATTATTTCACACACACTCAAAATCAAACTCCGTTCAGCACTAGATACATTTCACTCAGAAGTAAACTGCGACCAACTAACCTCGTATGGGGTCGAAGGAAATTTCGTGCGTGTTCATTGTGCGTACTCTAAAAGTCCTCTAGTGAGGTTAGTTGAAGGGCAAGAAAGGTGGGAGGATCATAACAACTCCCAGGGTGTTCTCCTTCAAAACTGGGGTACAATCGAGCTAAATCGCTAGGTCACCTGTATGGTGCTCAAAGCTACGGATAACGACAGGCGTGCATCCTAGCGCTTTCCAGCGTTGAATCTCATGGGTCTCGATCTGACACAAGCAGACAGGTGGCCTTAGAAATTAAACTCAAACTCAGTTGCGCAACAGCCCATCAGGACCATGACCTACTGTGCCCATCCCAGTATACGTGACCATTGGGCGTTGAGGTGCATTAGCAGATGTCCCGATTAGGTGGTCTGTCTGAAGCGAAACCTTTCAGTGTCAAGTCTCCAAGCACAAGCTTAGTACTTATTTATCGACATACTGCAGTAGGGATGTGAAAGGTTGAGTCGACCTTGCCCAGCCCGGGAATAGAACCTGGACTTGTGGTGCGGAAGCGCGATACGCTACTACTCGTCCACTGCGACTTAGCCTTAGCAACAACACTATTAATTTCACAGTTTTTATACCAAAATGAAGAATTTGTCTTAGTTTCATCGACACTATATCAAAAAATATTTTATTCAGTCACGAACGTAACTTTTTTTTTGCTACGCTCTCATTCACGCGATACTTTTCGCAATTCAAAAGGCAGCCATTTTGTTGTCATATGACTCTATAAAATAAAACACCAAAATTTCCTAATGATTTAAGGAAAACGGAACAAACATTGAAAGGAATTGGTCTTTACCTCATAAAAGGGAGAATAAACTAAATATAGCATATATTAACTAAAATTAACATTATTAAGGCAAAATTTGTCTATGAAAGCTCATAGTTATTACGAAAAACATGCTAATTAGCGCAAAGTAAAAATAATGTAATCATCACAGTAGTAAATAAATTTACAAAAAAAAACTTGTGTTTTACCTGGATAAAAGACTTTTTCGACTTTTGGGTGCTTTTCCAAAAATTCTGCTACTTTCAAACCATTCTCGCTGTGCCTTTCCATCCTGAGGTGTAAAGTTTTCAGGCCTCTCAAACACAAAAAGCAATCCATTGGCGAGGGCAATGAGCCGATGGCTGAATATTAAAAAATAATTCACATTACTGAATGATTCAATTAATTAAGAAATACTGTTCTTATCAATTAAAGGGATCACAATCCTCCTTTGTAGCCAAGTAATTCATATTGGCGATTCGATTTGAAAATCAATGAGTAATTTTTACTTTAAACGCAATTTTATTGTTTATTTGGTATTTATGTATCATACCGTCGACCAAAGTCATTAAATCAAAATACGTCGCCAAATGTCGCAATTTGCAACCAATAGTGGAAATTCTGATTCGAACAAAATAATAATAAGGATGGCAGAATTTAGTGAATATTTTTCGTTGGCAACGTTTTTTGATTTGCGAAATTGCTCATTGGTATAATACATAAGTGCAGTTTATTTTACAAAATACGGAATTAAACATACTGAAATTTCTATTTTTTCTAAATATTCCCTTTATAATATATTTATAGTATTAAAAAGAAATTTTTAATCATTTTTTTACTAAAAAACCGCAGTGAATTAATTACAATCTAATAAAGTCAGAATAACATCTTCATTGATAATAAATTTAAATTAATATCATATGATTGCATTCAGATATTTGGAATCTTATGCGGCTGTATCGACCTATTGTGGTTGAATTCAGTAGCTTTAATCAAACGAAATAACATTTATTTTTAATTTTCTGCTTCTAGAACTTCACTTTCTAACTTCATTTAATTCATTAACCCCTGATCAAAAATCTTTATAGACGAATCTACTTAAAAATCAGCATTAATTTGTAAAACTCTTGGGTGTTATCACTTTGATTTAAGGCTGTTTTCGGCTAATGTTAAAGAATAGTACCCAAATTGAGAGAATATTTTTTCATATATAAAAGTACTCAAACATTATTATTATTTTCTGGCTACACTATCCTGTAGAAAATCCCTTATTTTATCATACTACTCATTTTTTATACGAGTTGACACATTTTTCTTTTATAAAATGTGCTTCGCATTTTTTCTCCTAAACCAGGGGTGGTGAACCTCTATGGATCAACGTGCCATTTTTTATTAAGAAATGTTTGATGAGGTACAGATGTGCTGTTAAATAATTTTGACTTGTGATATTGTGAAAATAATAAAACTTAATACTAATAACTCAAAACTCTTTATTTACCACGAAAAATTACCTTTTGCACTGTATAGTTAAAAAAAAATGTTTTCAAATTAATGTAACATTAGTGTAGCTCCTGTTGCTGTAGATTGTGTGTGGATAAAAAAATGACTTATATTAGGACTGTAAGATGTTAATTTTAGTAGAGTGCCTGCTGAATTGGAGTCATCTGCCAAAGGGTTTCTAAGCAGTTAATTTTTTTTTGTCGTGGTTCACTTTTTTGACTAGAGGATTTATTTGTTTCAAAATGCCGTTTTACAGGCGATGTTCTTCGCACCACTGTTCCAGAACATAAAACTCTTGCTCCTTGAACCTTGTCGCCTTTACTAATAATGCCATAGATAGATGCCATAGATTCACCAAGTTTGAAATTCACAGCTACATTTACTACCTTACACTTTTTGTTCTGAACTAGCCATGTTGAATAACAGTTAAAAATCATAAATATAATACACATAAACTTTAAAATACAGTCGTGTCAACGAAATTGATTATGCTATGCGTAGACAAATTTTGCATCATAAGCAATTTTAGTCCACGACGTAACTAAGGCAAGACAATAACAAACGAGTGTGCTCCCCGTCATGATTGCTCATAATACTTCATAGTGAACTTCGTTATTTTGAAATAAAATACAAACCATCTTGATTGCTCGCGTGCCCAAAACATTCTGTCACGTGCCATTTAGGGCACGCGTGCCACTGGTTCGTCATCCCTGTCCTATAGCGTGATGCTAAAGGAGCTATCCCTTTGCATGTTAAAAGGAAAAACTAATTATTTATGAAATAGTTTGAAATTTTGAAAACATTATCTTATAAAAAAAATTTATGAGTTACAATGTCACACATTTTAATAAATATTGAGGTATTTTTTCTGTCCGAAAATGTTAAGTTCACGCTCTTGGCAATATGGCGGAAAAAGCCTTAAGCCGCCAAAGTTAAGAATGCATTAAACTTTGGTAATCTGATGTTGTTGCTTCATGGCAAACAAACACATCTTTCCTTCCTTTCTACAGATGGCCTGGCGTTGGTGTTTGGTTTATGCTTTTTGAATCAGCGCTGCTCTACGATAGATTTTAGTGGCATCAAGATTCGAACTGATTGCAGCAACGGCTAAGAGCTTTGACCATTGGGCTACAACGGTCAAGTCGTTCTACATGTATTGTTCATAGGCATTTAGTAAACGAGGAACATCTAACATTTAGCTGCCATTATTTAGACTTGTTTTGTGAATTGTCGGCAAAAAATTTCCGCTGGGCGAGATTAGTGCTCGTTAAGTAAAAAATGTTTATTTTAATTATATCCATTAATCAAAATAATTGTTCTTCAATGTGAAGACAACATGTTGACTGAAATGACGAATGATTTATACAATTCTGTATTGTTTTTCAGTAGTATTTTGTTGTTTAATTGCATTTGGATAAATCTGCATTAAATATAAAGAAAAAACTGAATAAACTTAATTGAAAAATCCTCCCACGTCGTTGTCGTACTCCGATTTCCCTAATGTATTCCAAATATCAATTCCAATTAATTTTATTTTTATTTTCATTTTAGTCAATGTTCAACAACATTTTTTCTACATACATTGTAATCAAAAACACTTACATTTAGACGTTTCCTTCAATTTTTTGTATAGGTCCTCTCTATTAGTAACAGCTGCTCCCATCAAAACATCCGAATGACCTTCAGAAAATGAAACAATGTTTTTAATGAAAGGTAAACCTGTCCTTTAGTTTGCTTGTCATAAATAAAATATGAAATCATCATCAAGAGTCAGATGAGATTTAGATAGTCATTTCACCTACATTCTAGTATAGATATCTTTTAACATCGATCCCATCTCCAATAACAATGTAAAAAGATTTAACTTTTCATTCATATTTTAAAAATTTGAATTTTTTTTTTGTTTATGAAATAACAAATAATTTTAATTTTTGTATTTCTACCACTAATGAAGTACTATTTTAAAATTTTCTTCATTTATTCACATTCATTCTCTTTTGTGAAAAAAAAAATAAAATTTTAATTCAAGAATGATCATTAAAAAAGGGAAAAACTGATTTTAAATGTTTTTCTCCCGAAACATATTTTTTAAAAAAAAATTAATTCTAAGTAAATAAACACTAAAAAAATTACCCTGTTGGTTATTAAAATTGCAACACCATGAAGGAAAGCAAACACAAACAAGATATTTATCGTACGTAAACAGTATGACATAAGGATAAAATGATTAAATTTGCAAGCATTTTGAGGTTTTACATGGGTGCGAAATTAGTAGAAAGATTTACAACACTTGACAAATAAACGTCACTTACCCGGTTAGGCATGGAATCGAACTGGGCCTGGATGACTGAAACGGGCAAATCATTCCATGCTGTTCCAAGTCTATGCCACCTTTCGTTAAAAGTATTTATTAGCTGGAAAGGAATAGTGAGCCAGTCTCTTAACTAAATCCATGCAGGACAGGGCAACAATCAAATACACTGTACATAGAAGAAGGTCAAAACAAAAGATTTTTTTGTTGGATTCTCTCCATGTAGTTTTGCAACATGTAGTTTTGCATTGTCTTGTTGGAAGATGGCGTTTGACAGGCTTGAAATATATGGTACTGCCACTGGAAGTAAGATATCAGAAATGTACCAATGTGTGTTCAAATTACCGTCCCTCCAAACTAGAGGTATGCGTGTCGTGTAACCAATGGTTGATCAAACCATCACACTAGGTGCACGCTCTCTATGCTGATATAGATTTTAAGCAGGCGAGGAGCGGTCACCTCGGAGCCTCCAGACATGTTTTCAGCTGTCAGAATACTGCACACGGAATCGGAACTCTTCTGAAAAGAAGACATTGGGCCACTCTTGTATCCAGTTTTGCTATTCGACCCACCAGAGTTACCATCTCTATGTTGCATTATCAAGGGAAGCCGAAGCAATGGTCGCCATCCTGACTATCCACACTACTGCAAACATCGTCGCACCCTACGAATGGATACTCGACGTACTGCAAACATGCTCATACCCTGACTAATGGTCCATGGTACGGTTGCATGGTTTTGAAGAGTCGACCTCGCAATATGTCTGTCTTCTCGGAAGTTAGTCATAGGGGTGTGAAGGTCCTGCATGCTGTTCAGTATGACCCTCTGCAACCCAGTGATCCAATTTTCGTATAACAGTGGTTAGATTTCAACCAGTGCGACATGCGATATCACGGAACGATAATCCACACTCTCGATAGACAACGATTCTGTTTCTGTCAAATTACTACATTTTCTGGTAAGCATTTCTTCTCATTATTCGAAGCATTACGCAATATTCTGAGCAAATTATGGCCTTATAAGGCGCTTCCCGAATAAGAAATCCACTACACAACTTTTATTTTATGCGTACTTCAGGTATCATTTCTTCCTCTTGCTTCGTCTAAATGTTCTAAAGTATTAATCATAATGCTCTGAAGTATTAATCATTTGCATTTCCCAACCCCTTTCCTTACTTTCATGTGATTTTGACGTTCGTCGGATATTTCCTTCCTGGTGTTGCAATTTTAATGTAACCAGTTGTGTATTTCAATGAAAACCCATGGCATAGTAAAAACACTTGAAAATATATAAACAATTAGGATGTTATTGTTCTTATTTATAGTCAATCTACTATATTTCAGTTGTGCAACTAAAAAGTTATAAAGTACAAGACTTGGATATTAAACCATCCTAGAATTTAATCCAGGACCAAGGTATAAGGGCCATTTGGTTCAAAATTCTTTTGTGTGAGGAGTTCCTACCATTCTTAACTGCTTTTTAAAATCGTAAACGCGGTTTGATCGAACTCTCTTGTTTTTAAATGAGGGGGATAAATATATTTTTTTTTCCTTTTTTTTCTTTATTTTGTCAACCGTAATGATCTTCACAACTCAGAAGGTGAATGACATATGTTCTCTTGTTTTTATTGTTCGACGACTCGCGTAGTATTCGTTACAGGGGAAAAAAAGGTGGATGGTGGCGTAGCCGTACACTACGTGAAGAGCAAGGTTTTTTTTTCATAACTTCTTACATCTTAGAGGTTAAAATGGTGAACCTTTTTTTTTTAATCTTTATGATTATTTCTTTATTTCTAAAAAAGTTTAACAATTACTTAAGCATTTGGTGATTATTTTTGTTTTCCGATACTTTTAATGCTTTGTAATATCATGACATTGCAAACTTCTCTGTTGAATTAGAATTATTTTAGCATACGTCAGTGTTTCTCAAACTCGGGGCGTCATAACCCTACAAGTGGGTGCGAGCATTATGAAAAGTCGAAAACAAAAAATTATTTTAAAAATTATTCATTTGCTGAAAGTAAACAAGCAAAATACATTCTGACATAGTACAAATAAAATACTCATTCGTTGATATAATCTTTATATATAAAAATCTTCTGTACGTGTGTGTGTGTTTGTCACTAAACTCCTCATAAACGGCTGGACCGATTTTGATGAAAGTTTTTGTCCGTTCCAGTGGACTCGAGAATGGTTTAGATTTATAATTCGGTTTAGAAATGTTTATTTAATTAATTTTTTATTTATAAATTGTTGTGATCTTGGAATGTTTTACATTGGATCTGGCAGACTGCGCTATGATCGCAGTATCGAGAGAATATTCAAAAATCTTTTTATTATAATTCAAGTTGGTCCCAACAATTGCTGCTGTGATCATTTCAGGAAAATATTTTGTCACTTCGTGTTATTATTTTGTTGAAATAAATCGTGTGTTAATTAAATTATTACATTCAGATGTAATTAGTGTTTGAAGAGTTTTGAAGTATGCATAAAAAACTATACATTTTATGTACAATTTAATAAATACACCTGTTATAAAATAGTTTGAGTCTCAACTTTTTCACCTTTAATTAAAACAAGTTTCAGTTTTTATTCACCCAGCCTTTACATTTAACTTCGCTCATAGTATACACATACTCACACGCTATCGATTGATTGAATTGTGATAATCGTACATGTAATGACGTTAGACATTGTAATAACTTTTTAATACAAATTTTACTCAAAACGGTCCAAATTGTTAAAGCACATTCATAAAAAAGTTTGGAGTTTTTGAATTTAAGATGTGTGTACAGGACAACGTCTGTCGCGGGTCCTCTAGTACACTTATAAATATATCAGTACTGCTCAATACATTTTATAATTAATTTAACAATACTAGGTTAAGAAGGTTTAATTACCCCATTGGCTCTTCATATATAAAATTATGCGCAAAAATGAACACTTATCTTGATGATTTGTCCGGTTTTTAATTAATTATTCAATGCATATTAAAAATTACACACCACCAATACCACCGTTTAACACGTAGGCGTGCGTATGTGGTGTATTGGGGGAGGGGGTGGTAGTAAAGTAATAAAGAGGCAAATCCTCTGAAATAAGTAAATCCTTCTCAAACACTGTCAAGGTAATTTGTTCCAAAGCCTTCGGAACTATTTTATGGATAGCAGTTCACAGAAAAGATCGTACTTCTGAAAGACGTATATATACGTCTGGGGCAATTAACACACTGACTAACGTTTATATACGCAGGCAGCACTTAAGAGGTTGGAACAGCTTTAGTATCGCCCACCCATCCAACTTGGCGCAACTGTATTGGGCGCCAAGGACGCCAAAGACCGTGTTTACAAACAGGGTTAACATCCAGTTTGCCGAGGAAACAACGTGTTTCAAAAATCTCGTTTCCTCCCCAAACAATTTTACAGGATTCGTAAGGAGGGGGGCTTCGGATGATGTTCTTTTTCGGATTGCCGAGGAAACGTGTTTCAAAAATCTCGTTTTCACCGAAACAGAATTTTACGGGATTCATGAGGAGAGGGGGAGGGAGTTCTAAGGATGCTCTTTTCCAAATGCTAAAGAAGCCGAAAGTTGTCAAACCATTAGCCTGAGCAATTATAATAACTGCACAGTTTCCAGAGTGAGGGACGAGGACCCTGTTTCACATGTCACTCCACATAAGTAATATTAGTGTTTACATAAAAAAACTATTATAATGGTTAATTAAGTATACACTTATATCACAGTACTGAATATTTAAGGACATTTTTTGGAATATAGCTTAGCTACATTTTTTAAAAATTTTTTGTTTTTTTAAATTTTTTTTTTATTTTTTTTTATATATACTTTTTAAAATTTTTTTGTCCTTCAAACACTTTATAACACAAATACGAAAGAAAGAAAATGTCGGCAATCCCTAATCAAAGCAAACCCTCTAGAGTTTATATTTAAAATTTTCCCAATCTATTTCCCTTATTATTTCAACAAACGCATTGAACATATCAACGTTTTTAGCACGGCAACTTTTTTCAAACATATACATTGCCAAGTAAAAAGAGGCATCATTTTGCCTGTTATATTGGGGATATCGTGATTTTACGTGCCTCCACGTGCTTTCAATAGTATTTGTGTGAGCACCCGTATCTGGATCGACGAAGTTCAACGAATGATTGACTGTTAGATGGTGAAATCCTTCTGCGGTTAACACATCGTGATTATAACCTTTCCAACAGTCCGAAATAATTGTTGTGCCTGGCTCTATCCACTCCATAATGATTTGCATTAAAGTTCGTTGAGTGTGATCGTGAACAGCCACCAAAAACAGCTTCCCCGAATCTCGCTCAACACCCCCAAATACCCATTGACCCTCTACATGACGCCCTTTGTGAAATTTCCTTTTCCCAAATTTCGATTCATCTACCTCTACAACTTTCCCTACCCCACCAATTTTGCTTGACGTCAATTCGACATGATCTAAAACTTGTTCATGTACGAAATGACGCCAGTCTGCCAAAGTTGCTGAAGAAAAGCCAGATTTCCTCTCAATATCACATGTTTTTGTACCTGTGATTAAATCCCAAGTTAAACGTAAAATCTCCTGCAAATTTAATTTGCTGCAGGAGAACCAAGAACCTACCCTAACGGACTTCTCAGCGCGACACTTTTTACATCTCCAAATACTTCCATTTGATGATTTTTTTCGTTTTACTATGCTGCAAGGTTCCTTGCATCTTACACAATTAAATGTTTCTTTAATCAGGCCACTCTCCATTAAAAAGTTCCTGAAAATCTCTTGTTCCTCAAACAATGCAAAAAAAGTATTCGTTTGCGATCCCCGGCTTACCTAAACTTGCCTTTTTATTAGAAAAACACCATTTTAAATTGGCACCCAAAAGCAGCTGGAACTTAACAATGACGTTACACATTACAGATGCAGCCATTCTTAATAAAGACCCGACAAGAACTATTTAACAAAAAACGCGTGCTAAATTTTCTTACCCAAAAGAGATACTTACTGCACCAGGTCTGAGCGGGAAATGATGCCCCCCTATTCGCTTTCGGGGTAGAAAACTTAAAAAATGCGCCAAGATAGCCAAATAAAGCGAGTTTCATTTAAATGGGGGATCGTTTTTTACAACTTGTACTTCTGCCTACGTCACAAGCCATGACGTACTTGAGTGTTGGAAATGTGTGAGTGTTACTACAATTCCTCCGCTTTGTTAAATAGTGCGAAAAATATTTTTTTCTGATAAAGATAATGCATCAAAAATATGAATTTTTAATATTAGTTTCAGCATAACTTTGCATTAGAAATTTTGAAATAGACTTAGAAGAATGTTTTTAAAGTTGTAATAGATACTGAAATATTAAGAGATTTGTACGTACATAATAAACGCGCTCTCTCTCTAAAAGAACAACTCTCGTACACGTAATTCTTTTCTTTTTAAAAGAAAATTTCCAGTTTTATTTTTTAAAGAAGTTGATTTTTTTTATAATTAGAGGAATCCTCTTATTCAAACATAGAACAGAAAAATATAGAAATTTTGGGGAATAGTATTGAATAAATAAATAAACTCATTTTTTTAAAGTATTTATCTGTTATTCATTATTACACATACTTTATTTTCTTTACTATAAATCTATTTTTAATATATAATATATTTATTATGTATATATCTTATTTTTTTGAATTTTTCTTTTTATAATTTTACTGCAAAACTATTTTTCATTACTAATATAAAAACATTTTTGAGTATTTACTTTAATTATATATAAATTCTTAGTAAAAATAAGTATTCAATTCATTCAGATATACAAATAAAATTAGAATAAATAAAAAAAAACATATTTTAACACAAAATATTATTTTATTGGAAAAAAAAAATATACATTTTTCTTGATGATCCTTTTTTACTTTTGGGGCTTTTGTGATGAAAACATTTTTTTACCTTTTTAATTAATTCCTTCAATAATTTTACATGGATCAAATTAAGTATGTATTCTCAATTTTTATAATCCACTGTAGGCTTTTGCAAGAATATTTTTATAAGATATTACATAAGAAAGAACATAATGTTTTAATCATTTGCTCTGAATTTTTGCTAAATAATTTTTTTAATTTAAAAATATGTCAAATTTTATAAGGTTGCATTTGACAGTTTACTATTGCAATCGTTGTCAGTTACAACTAACATAAATCAATTAATATATTGGTTGATAATTTCAATGACATTTTGTACACTTGTTTCAAGTGTATAATATTTTAATCAATATTTAAGGATGTCAAATGTTATCTACGTATACTTTTTTGTGAGGAGGTCGAAGATGGTAACCCATTCTCCGTACTTCCACACCACAACACATCTACAATAGGGAGTTAACAGTCAAATTCAATTGGCTGAAATGTTATAAACCCTCGTATTTTTTTTAAAAAAATTTATTAAAAAATGAATATTAATGCAGTCAATTCGATAATCCCTCTTCTTGTGTGCGCCACTGACACTTGCTATCACTTTAGAACACTAATTATCACCAGGAAAACTAAAAACAGATGTTATTGGATTCCATTGCTTCACTGGTTTTCAATAAAAATAAAAGTGAATGTTTTTTTTAATTAAATAAAATAGTCGTTTTAACTCTATGCTTTAAGTAACCCAGGCCAACCATTTTCTTTTCATTTTTCCTTGCCAAATTCATGGACACGAGAAAACAACTCCAATCCAGAAAAAAAAAAAAAGTTTTTTTTCTTCCACGTTTGGGAGAAAGATATGTCCCAATTATGGGCGCTGAGTTTACGTCTTCAGGAATTTCCCTTGAATCGTCCAGTTCGCAAGTTATACAATGAATGACCTTCCTGACATTGACCTCCCTCTCTACGGAGAAGACCATCCCCTGATTTCATGCGTTTCCTGTCTCAATTAGGAATTTCTTTTTTTTTTATTTGTAGACCGATAAAATAATTCTCGTGTACCACAAGTATCACACGAGGCATACAGAAGTAAAACAAACAAAATAAGATAAATAAAATAAAAAGTACATAACAAAACAAAAGTTATGAAATAATTAAATAAAAAAGCAAAAGTTATGAAATAACTAAATAAAAAACAAAAGTTATGAAATAATTAAATAACAAAAACAAATAAGTTACAAAGACAAAAAGTAAATTATACAAAATAAAAAAATTCCATAACAAAACCAACACAAGGGAGTTACAAAAACAGAGAAATGAAAAATTTTAGAAAATCAAATCAATAAAGATACAAAATAATGTGAACGAAGCTTAACCTGAAACAAACTGAAAAAATTAGGAGGCCAGTTGATTTTAAGATTTCAGGTATTTTCTTTCATTCTTAAACTTTGAACAAAAAAAAGGATAAGGTGTTCAACACTACTCATCACCTACACATTCCAGTCATAAAGTTTGGAAAAGCACAGGTTAAATCTGTTGAGGAACACTTTAAAATTACCATGAGCAGTAAGGAATTGTATGTGATTTTATACAATTTGCAAACAAAGTGATCACAAGACAGTCTTTGTGAAGTGGTCAAAAAAAAAAAAAAATTCTTTCAGAGTGAGTTGATAGCGCGTGCAGAATGTTCCAAACACAGACAACATTTTGTTTATTCTGTTTCCTGTAAAACGATTTTGGAATATTAACTGATATTTCAATCCCACGCTTGGCTGCCGACTTAACCAGGAAATCAGTCCTTTCATTTTCAAAAATTTCCTGTATGGGCACGAAAAAAAAAAAAAAAAAAACAAGAATGTTCTTTTAAATTTCCATAAGAATATTACTGCAAATTTTGTAGAGTTTTTAAGTGCCAATGTAATTTTTAACTGCGGTCAAATGACGAAGATGCCAGCTGATTTTGTACCCTACTCTTCAAACTTCCACACCACACCAACGTGAGTACTTCCATCTTCCACAGATTTAGTGTGTATCAGTCATTCTACACGATGGTTCTTCAGTGGTTCTAGGATTCCAAGTTCTGACAGAAACAACGGTGGCCACAAGCTCTTGATCATTATAACTTGAAATCGTTTTGTTTGCATTTTATAGAAATTTTCTCAGATGTTTTCTTTCTTGTCTTTTCCCCAGAAATTTATTCTCCTCACTCACAGCCAAAACGTACTTAGATAATGTTTCCTCAATGTTATTTCTATTCATTTTCTCAAATATTATTTCCTTCTCTTATTTGAGGATAAAGGTAAAAAAGTTTGTACATGTTACATTTTTTACTTATTTTTTTTAGTAAAAAAATTGTGCTGAATAGGGAGATAAAGAATTTTTCTAAAAACTTTTCAGTAAAAACGATAATTTAGATGAAGTTACACCCCATTCCTTTCTTTATTTTTATTAATTTTTCTTATCGTTTAAATTGTTAAAAAGGAAAATTTCTCGATGCAATTGCATACTGATACATATCACAGCAAATTGTTCTGATCAGATACCGCAATTATTAAAATTTATCTATCAATATGCAAGGATAATTAAATTAGATCTAAAATAAAATCCTCTGTATTTACCATTTAACTTTTATTTTCCGTAGCATCTTCTCGAGTCTTAAATTAAACTCCCGATTATTTCTCAGAAAAGATATTTTAAACATAACACTTTTAATCCCAGCTCATTAAATTTAATTGTCTCCATATGTACGCTGCCACCCTCCACTTTCAAATCAAAAACACAAACTAAAAAGAGTTATTTAAAAGTTCTAGTCATAAAAAGTTCTTCAGCCCAATTAAAATCTTCATTTGGCTTCCGTTTTTTCTCTGCGAAAGATGTGTCGATTGCTCGCTGAATAAAACTGTTTTTTTTTTTTTCCAAAAGCTTGATGTTGAAACATTACATATATAAAGGAGAGAGTGATTCACTCATCACGATATCTCCTGAATTTTTAGACCTAAAGACTTGACATTTTGCAGGAATATTTATTTTGTATAGTGGTCCACTAAAAATGGGTTTTGCGGAATTCCACTTTGGAGCAGAGCAGCCTTCTCTTTAAAAGGGCCCGGGAGGAAGAAACCACTTGGGGCCCTCTAGTTTTTTTTTATTCAAAAAATATCAGTACGAACACATGAACGAACTCGTGGTCAGAAGGTAGCGAGTTCGAGTCCTGTTGCCACTGAAGACCCGCCGTATAAAAGGGTTCGAGGTTCAGTGTCCACATTTTGGTGTAGTCTGGTAGGAAAGGAAGACACCTGAGCTGGCACCCCCTTCTCCTAACTATCACGCCAACTTAGAAGGAATATTCTACCAATACTTTGCAGGAATATTCTTTGAAATCCACTCTTCCAAGATTTATGGCAGCACGGGTTCTATGATGAATATGTTAGCGGGGAAGGCGAATAGTTTTGTAGCAGATATTGCTTTTTCAGCGGATTGCAACGATTATTATTTTTGTCCCGCAAAAATAGTTTACGTCAAAATTTAAGTATCTTATGTTTTTGTATGTTAATGAAGACCTTAGACAACGATTTGGCTATTTATTTTCAGTGAACGGTGCATATAATTAATTTTACAGTGGAATATCTTTAATTAATTTACTAGCTCCAACGGATTAAATTTCGAAAAGTTGAATATTTTGTTAATGTATATATCCCTTAATCTCTCTCTCTCTCTCTTCCATGTAGTGATCAAAAAAAAAAAATTTGTATGAAAAAAACTGCAGTACATCATAATGCGGTGTGTAAAGTATTAACGTATTTGAAAAATCGATCCTCAAAAGGGTTACGGGGAATTATAAATTTAGAAAAATATATATAAATCTTTTTTATCAGCTATTAGATCTACATACTTAAAATTTAACAAAGGTTTTTTTTTCTTTCTTTTTTTTTTTTTTTGGTTTAGCTGAGATATGCAAAAAGCTTTTTTTATTTAATTTGCAATTCACGTAAAATTAACTCATTAAAAACTTCTTTATCCTTCAATCTGTGTTGTTTAATTTTTCAGTTCACCCGTGCGAAGAACGGGTATACCAGCTAGTAAATCATGAAAAGTAAAATAAATGTATCTCATAAAATTTAAATCAATATTTTCTTACATTTTTGTTTTAAAAAGTTTACACTATGTTTGTACGAAGCAACAGTTTTTCTTCCCAGCATGTATTTTTGTCGATTATAATTAATTTAATCTATTTTTGCAACATATTCTTTTTTTCCCCTTTTCTGTTTAACTAGTAGAAATATCAGCATATAATACAGTCGTACCTGTTTTTGTGCGGTCTTTTTTATGCGATTTTTTTTGTGCGAAATTTTTTTATGCGGTGTATGAATTTCAATAGCTTCGGGAGTACTATAATGTTTTCTATCTATTTACTAGTGGCGTAACGGAGAATGTTAGGACCCCCTTAAAGTAAGGTTTTGCCTTTAATATTTTATAAATTAGGTAAATACGTATTTAGCGGAAGTCAGGCCTTGGGCCCTTAGAGTCCTGCCCCTCCCCTTGATGCGGGGTGTACGTTAAGCCACTGAAATGTAGACACTTCAAGACGCTCTGTTCATTTGTTATAAACAGTCTCCGGACAATGCGCATTCAGTTGCTTTCTCTCAATGCTCCAGTAGCCCGCGCTTGATTGAAGACGAAACTTTCAATGACAGAGACATTATCAATAATTTGATAAATTATGAAGACGGGACTTCAATCATCTATAGCTGGTTATTGCGACATTTACAAACAACTGACCACATGTTCTTCGTCACAAAAACTTATCTCTTACTTTATGTTGCTAAAAAAAAAAAAAATCAATTGAAATTGTACCTTCAAGTGACGAAAGCGATTTTGAACTTATTCACTACGGGACTTTGGAATACGATGAGTAGCAATGAATTATGTATGTGCATTTTAAAGACTTATCCGTATATACAATAAGACACTATATGTTTTAAAAATGTTTCCATGTGTAATATTTAATTATTTATTTTGTTATGGAAGTATACTCTTACATAAATTTCGTAAATAATTGGCGTGTTTTATAAATGCGACATTTTTATGAGGTTCCTATCCACCGCATAAAAAAAGTTTTTTTCTTAGTATTTCCACGAATTAGTTTGTTATATGTAAGGATTTATGAAATGTTTGGAATATTTTTTGTGCAATTTTTTCATGCGGTCCCTATCTATCGCACAAAACCAGCTTAAACTATAAATTATATCATCTTTACTTTCTCTAATTATTTATCAGTCTTCCGCAAAAGAGATAAAATGTATTTTTCGAGAGATTTTAGCTATTTATGATCAATTAATTTATAAAACATCTTTGAAATTGCTTATTTTTCACTTGAATGGTTTATCCTTAGCTATTTCATGGAATAACTAGGTAAAGTATGAAATTGTTCATGTATTATTTACTTTAACTGACATGTCTAGTTATTTTATGAAATACCTAGTTATTCTATGAAAAACTTAATTAAACATTCTTTAACGGTAACATATATTTCATATATTGAGTTCATCATGTTACTGAAATTTTATTTTAGATAAGCGTTTTCTAGGTTTTTTACTTTAAGAAGGATTTTTTTTTTAAAGGCTCGAGAGAAAAAAATATTAAGGATTTAAATAGGAATATTTGATTTAAATGTAAACTTGTCCTAATTGGGGTGAAAACTAAAGAGAAAGATCAAGCAAATTTAATTCTAATGTTATCCTTTTTTCAGAATCGGCTATAATCTGAATAAATCTAAATTCGGTGCTGATTAAAACATTCATTTTTATTTTACCAATAGACATAAGTAATTGCATTCTCACGTTCTAGAATTTCCTTGTTCATGTAATATTCAGCCTTTAACTGTAATAAAATGTTTTTAAAATCATTTTCCAAGTTTTGAATATTTATATAGTATTTTTAAATATTTATTAACTTTTTTATCGGAAAACACCTAATAAATTAGAACACTTAGAATTTAATATATCATCATTATCTTTAAGCAGGGGGAAAAAACCTTTTATTTTTTACACTGACACTTAAATTACGTCAATTATAATTTTGGCTATTATTGTTGTTAGAAGTTGATTAAAATATGGAAAATATAGTATGGAAAAGTCTTCAATTTTTTTCATTGATAAGAATTTTTACATCTTTTATAGCTTTTTTAGAGAAAAATATTATTCAATTATTTTACACAGATATAAATATAAAAGGGCTTTACTAAGTGAAACAAATGCTTTAATTTATTTAAGTTGATACAGCACTAAAAGAAAAACAAATAGAATTTTAAAAAATGAAGAAATTTCAAAAGTGTATTAGCATAAACTGAAAACGTACAAAAATAAAAATGCATTTTCAAATGTAAAAATATAATAAATGTATAAAAATAAAAGTTAAGATTTTCAAGTTTTTTTTTAAATGTGTTAGTTTGTTCTGAAAGATGCTGAAAATTTGATGTTATAACTTGAGAAATCTATTTATATTCTTTACAATCACTCCTTTTTGAGAATCTTGTTGTTTCCCTGTTTTGGTTGTTAAAAATTCAGGATTTATTTTCCACAAAAAATTTTTTAAAAAGAACAGAATAGTTATTTTTTTTTCAAAATCTAGGAAAAAAGAAAAACGTAATGAAAAAACATGGGTAGTAAAATAATATATATATATTGTACTGTAATTTTTATTCACTTCCAAATTATATCTCTTACTGGTCAATTATAATTTAAAAGAACCACAGTAAAAAATAATCTTTTGTATAATAAATCAACTCTAGAAGCAGTGTGATCTGATTTAGAAAACACCGCCCTTCCTAAGGAGTTTAATGTATTACTACGCGTAATTTTCCCGCGTAATAATATTGCATACGGTTGCTAGAATCCTGTCCAATCAAGAATGGCGATCGACCCTTGGCTAGAAAAGAGGATTTGGCGTTCGAAAATCTTCCGCATCTTTTCCGAAATAGTTCTCCATTTTACCTGAAGGGAGCGCTGTAAGCGACATTCTGTGATTGGACCAAAATTGTGTGGAACGGGTTACCAAACAATATCATTTATCGCGCTTGTTTGGCGCCTTTTTTTAGTTCAATTCTAGGGTGGGCGATAGTAAAGCTGTTCCAAGAGGTTAAAGTCGAATTGTAGGTTTAGCGTCAAATTATAGTATTATTAAATTTAATATATTTTTATTGTATGGGAGGGGGCCGGTGAAAATTAAGATTGAATATTGGGTCGCAAATACTGAAAGCTTGAGAAGCACTGACAGACGTATTAAAGGTAATTAAAGATGCCTTAGTTGCAATATTCGAAATTTTTGACAGTAATTCATTAAAAAAATCGGTATTGGTAATTAAATTTGTCACTATGTATTAGTTATCGGTAAAAAAAAATATTTAAAAAAATATTAAGTGCGTGCTTTGTTTTTTTGTTTAAAAATTCATAGCTTTCTTTTAATATTTGATACGAATTATAATGAAATTAGTTGTTATACCCGTTCTTCGTACGGGTTAATTGAAAAATTAAACAATACAGATTGAAGTAAAAAGAAGTTTTTAATGAATTGCAAATTAAACAAAAAAAAGCTTTTTGCATATCTTAGCTGAACAAAAAACCCTGTTTGTTAAATTCTAAGTCTGTAGATCTAATAGCTAATAAAAAGGAATTTTTTATTTATAGCTCCCCGTGACTGTCTTTGTAGGTCGATTTTTGAAAACACCTACCTAAGCTGATCTCTGCTCGGCAAAAGTAGCGCATTCTTACAAATTTTGCGTAATGAACTCTTTAAATAGTACAAATAATTTATACCTGGAAGTGTAATACGTTAATATTACTTTTTGTTGTATTTATTTTATGTTAAAATTATATTCAGCCTCTCACACTCTGCCTGTTCAAGCTTTCGCAGTTCATGGCGCTTGGCGTAGACAAAACAAAATGCAAAGTTTTGCTTCATACATAAAAGATAGATACATGCTGTCGTGGGCATTTTTGCAGATGGCAAAACTTTTTCCTACTTTCTCGACAATTATCTTTATATTTTGGACACTTCACACAATATCTTTATAAATTATAGTCTATGTGTTATTCTGATGTATAAGCTATATTATTGTAAAGTTTCATTAAAATCTCCATTCAGTTGTTTTTGTGTGAAAGGGTACCAAACAACCACACAAACTTTCACGTTTATAATATTAGTAAGGATTAATCCACGATTATTTAAGCAGCGAGACTCAAGAGCCATTTAATCGAGTCCAAAACATTAAATTTATCAGTATTAAAATAAAAAGTTAAATTCTTAAACCTATATATATTAATCCAACATTAAAACATGAAAACATCTTAAGAAAAAGGCTTGATAATAATCCTTCAATCTCTCGAATAAATAGATCACATGCATTTATATATTAAGGAAAAAACTGTTGCCATAGGAGAAAAGAGAACTTTATACAAAACTTAATGCAAATTAGATGTGGCACGTTCGACAGCGGTATGATTAAATAGTATCACGATCTGCTTATTCTTCTTCACTTTGAGGAAATTACAGGTAAGATAAGAAATTGAGACAAAAGTATGGATTGAAAGTTTGTTTCCAATAATATTGAAAATGATCTACACACACACACATAATGATCTACGCTTTTTCTTATCAGCAGTATCTACACCAGTTCTAAATATTTGATCCTCTTTAGGTTCATTTTAACAGTATTATTAAACTAACCTTAATTTTAAAAATTAGAAAAAAAATTCATGAATGTGAAACCAAAAAAAAAAAAAAATTATAAATAATTACAAATGCAGTTATCCATACCATTCATGTATTTTGTGAGAGAATGCATTGCAATGTCGGCTCCCAAAAGCAAGGGATTCTGAAAAGAAACATATTTAGTTTAAAAATAAGAAAGTACAATTTTCTTATATATAATCAAACAACTTTTAAAATCTTTCAATCTAAAAATTTTTTTTGCATGAAATCGAACACTATTTTTCAATTCCTACTGTTAACTCACACTCTTTCTATATTTATTTATTTATTTATCTTGGTGGAATTTTCAATCGTGAATAAAATACATTTTAAAGCATTCAATTGAGCTGAAATTTTATATACATGATAATTTTGGATGATAATACAATAATTTAATTATAATTAATAAAAATTAATTGATTAAAACAAATTATTTAAAGAATTACGAAAGCAGCCACGTTGGAATCCTTATTGGTCATTTGTGTCAAAACTTGAAAAAATTTCTCACACGTTTTAAAGCGCATTCAGTTGAACTGAAACTTTATAGACACTTTTATTTTGGATGACAATACGATACTTTAATGATAATTAATAAAAATTAATTACCACTTAATGTTGTTATGTTGTCATATGTATGTATTTATATTTATATTAATTGCAACTATTTAAGAAAAAGTAGCTAAAATAAAAATTTTCTTTGTTGATCTAAGTAGGATTTTTTACATTGCTTGTCATTTACTAGTCATGGACAACGTGATAACAGCATAACCCACGGAGTTTTAACAATTAGAAGTTAAATGGTATACCTTCGTTGCCCGTGATAGGAAGGTTAAACAAAATGTTTGGTTTACGCGCGCGAAAGATTAATACCTTCATTAAAATTCTAACAATTTAATAAATAAGAAACACGCGTTCATTTCCATGTAAATGAATGAAATAACTTTCAACTTGCAGTGTCATGGAATAAATTTTTTAACACAACTCCTTTAAAAAGATTCTTAAGGCATAGGATTTGTCATTTAGCCTCGTGTGGACAGCATTATCAGTCTAATGTGCTTAAAGTTGTTCTTTATAGAGAAGATTTAATTAAAACATAGTGAATATTTTATCAAATTAAAATACCCAGATAGGGTCCAAGACATGGATCAACTGGATCTGGTTCCATGGCCTCGTCTTTTGCTCGACTCAGTTTCAATAAGAGCATGATTTGAATAATTTTCGGCATGCCTTTTTCTTTTTTAAGAGAAATGTTTTGTACTTGGCAAAAAATAGAATTTTTCATGGAACTTAGCGCATTTAGTTTTGGAGAAAGAATGTGCCTTTTGTAATTGTGGAAAAAAGACTTACCGTCAAATGCGGCGTATAACTCGCACTTTTAACACAAGATCGAAATTTACAGGTGCGCGTTGTACGCCGGGTATAAAAATGCGAGCCTTAAATACGAAAAGAAAATACGCATAGAAAAAAAAATTATACTTCTACATATATCGAAATATTGTTTATTTATGAGAAATGTCATCCCTTATGAACTTAAAGGGTTGTTTTCCTAGAAATATACTATTTCTTCAAAATCCTAGGATAATACCTCAATAAATGACTGCAAAACATAATAGCATTGCTAATGTACATTGCAGATTATTTCGTAAAAAAATGGAGTGCGCGTTATACGCCGAATGTACCAAAATATTAAAAAATGTAGCTTGAAAGTCTAGGGGTGCACGTTTTTACGCCGGATTTTACAGTAAATGGATTGTTAAGTTGATTTTTTATAGATATCAAAATCAGAAAGATGAAACAATTTGATCACAGAATGAAAGATAATTAGTTTTAGAATTATGCATACGCAAGAGAAAGGATTATTCTTTTGATCTCAGGAATAAGTAATGCATTAAAACTAAGGGCGTAGCTAGTCTTGAGTGGGTCTTGTATCAAAATTCCTTGGAGGCTCTTTTTTAGGGGGGCTTAAAATTTTATGTTCTTTTTTTACTTACACATGTTAAGGTCCTGTAGCTTATATTGATAAGCCGGTAGCTCTGCGTCACTGATTAAAACATACAGCACTTAAATAAAATCTGGATATTAATGTTCGATTTGTTTTCTATTTATATGAAAAATATCTGAGTTTTTTTAAATCCATATATTCAATAGAATTACTCACCTCTATAAAAATCCAAAATGTACGGAATAACATTTTTAGTTAAAGTAGTATATACATAATTTACCTGGAAGTAAGGAGACATGAAGGTATTGTCCACCACGAAAAAGGCGTTTCCATGACGTTTAACTATTTTTGCAATAGCTGCAATGTCCACTATTTTCATGGTTGGATTACACGGTGTTTCTATCCATACCATCTATAATTAAATACATCAATACGTAAATCATCAAACTTTGTTAAAGATTATATGAAACACAAGATGCATTTTGAACAACATTGACTTTATAATAATAATATTACTACAAAGTGTCGCTCAACATTCCTACATTTTGAAAACATTTCCCTACCAATAAATGGAAATTTTGCATTAAATTAGTAATGTAATTTTTTATCGTTATATAAAAAATTATCGACACTTAAAATTTAAAGCATGAAAACTTAAGAATACTGATTCTTTTATCGGGTTTGGAAAGTTAAGCTTTTAAAAATATTCAGAAACTGGAATACTCGCAACTATTGAAAAATTGTTCACCTTGTTTCAAAAAGTATCCTAAACTTTTTCCAACATTGACTCTCGTTTTAAAAGAATTTTTTCTTAGATTCTGTGCATAATATACAATAAACTATCTAACCATAACGCTAATAATTCAGCAATAAACACAAAGATGGCGATTTAACTAAGAATATGAGCCCAACAGTAGAAAAAAAGTGGTTTAAAAGATTCATGTTTTATTATTTTTTATGGCATTCTGTTCTAAGTGTAGGAATCCACCTCTCTGAGTAAATTTGCATAATAACTATTTATTACGAAACGGATATTTTTATTTAATAATTATAATTCTTTAAATGTTTTTAAAAAAGTTGGAAAACGTTAACAAAACAAGTAATATAATTTTTTTCAAAGTCAATTCCTACGTTAGAAAAACGTACTGGCGCCATCTGTGCAGCCAGTTGTAACTTCGACAGACATAACGCAGAATAGATTTAAAATTAAAAAATAAAATTTAATTAATCAATTAATATTTGAAAAAACTGTATTAACATCAAGTGTCATCCACTACAAATTTAAAAAATGTATTTGAACTTTAATGGATGAATAGAAAGTATTTTATTATCAATTGAAAATTTGAACAAGATATTTATATATATATATATAGTATATATAAACTAATATATATGGAAAAAGTGAACTATATATATATATATATATATATATATATATATATATATATATATAAGAGCGTCAAAAAACCCGTCGAATACCAACAGATCTTTTTGGTGAATATTATAAAATTTTCGTGGCTACATGAAGTGAAGCGAACTGATTAAACTGTTAATTCTTTGTTGTCATTTGGCAACACTATATTATTATTCCATACTTATCTTTCCGTAGAATCTCGTGAAGTAATGTATCTCATATGTTTTCTCTCATTAACAAGCATCATTAAAGTCAATTTGTTCTTTTATTATTTGTGTAACATCATTCAGCAATAAGCAAATATTTGAACACACATTTTAGACATCAATGTCTTCCATCAACTCAGCATAGTCACGTACACCTTTTTTTAAGCTTTCAAAGATTCCACCAAGGGATAAATCTGGTACCCGTTGGAATCATTGTCATAGAAAAGATATGCAAAAAAAAAAAAAAAAAAAAGATATTCCTCTAGTTTTTACTCTAGTTCGTGCTTGAAATAAGTTTTTATAGAGATTTTGTGACATTAATGTTGCTACATTACTAGTGTAAGCAAGACAGTTTTGATTTGGTTTCCATTGGAATACTGTGGAACCTGTTTTTGTGCGGTCTTTTTTATACGATTTCCTTTTCGGGCGATTTTGTTTTTGTGCGTTTTTTATGTGCGATATTTTTTTATGCAGTGTATGAATTTTAATGGCATTGGTACCACTGTAATTACTATTTACTATCTATTACTATCAATTTACTAGTGGTGTAACAGAGAATGTTAGGACCCCCCCCATGAAAGTCAGGTTTTGCCCCCTCCCCGTGACTCGGGGGTGTACGCTACGCCACAGAAATGTAAACACTTCAAGACGCTCTGTTCATTTATTATAAACATTCTCCCGACAGTGCGCATTCAGTTGCTTTTTTTCAACGCTCCAGCAGCCCGCGCTTGATTGAAGACAAAACTTTCAATGACAGTGACATTATCAATGGTTTGATAAATTAAGAAGAAGGACAAAAAGCCAGATTCTTTGTGAGCGGATAAAAATGTGCAGGGATCCAGCTTTTCAACAAATTGGAAAAGCATTTTCTTAAAATAGATACCAGATAAGAAAGGAGTATATAAAATTCCAAAAAGGGCTTCAATCATGTATAGCTGGTTATCGTGACATTTACAAGCAACTGACTGCCCATCCTTCATCACAAAAACTTATCTCTTACTTTATGTTGCCAAAAAATAAATCAATTGAAAGTGCACCTTCAAGTGACGAAAGCGATTTTGAACTTATTCATTACAGGACTTTGGATTACCTTGAGTAGCAATGAATTATGTATGTGCATTTTAAATACTTACCTGTATGTACAATGAGAAATTAAATGTTTTTAAAATGTTTCCATGTGCAATATTTAATTATTTATTTTGTTATGGAAGTACTCTTACATAAATTTCGTAAATAATTGGCATATTTTATAATTGCGACTTTTTTTATGCGGTCCCTATCCAACGCATAAAAAAGTTTTTTTGTAGTATTTCCACGAATTAGTTTGTTATATGTAAGAATTTATGAAATTTTTGAATATTTTTTGTGCGATTTTTTTATGCGTTCCCTTTCTACCGATTTTATTTTTTTATTTGATAATTTAAAAAGAAAGTTTTATATATAGTACCATGTAAGCTGATAAATACAAAATATTAAATTTAAAAAGATCATTTTTATTTAATTTTTTTTATCATATGCTCAATATTAACAGTAGCATTATAGCGAAATGCTTCTTCCACTGATACAAATAATGTCTCGTTTTAAAATAGAGCTTATACTTCATATTTCCTAACGTTGTATAATTTGTATTTGTATATGATTATTAAATGAGTTGCCACACTTTAAAGCTCACCGGGGGTTAAAATATAAAATAAACCAATTCTTATATATAAAAGTAAGACATGCAGTATTGTTAAAACGCTCTCTTATACCTTAGTATTATCTTGCATGAGATTTTCCAATATCGAAGCATCGCGCAAGTCAACGAATGTCACTTGCACCTTCCCAAGTCCTTCTCGTATCTTCAAATAAGTTCGGGTACCTAAAGAAGAAAACAAATACTTTTGACAGCCCAATCGACAAGAAAATTGTAGTCTTATGCTTTTTTTTTCTTTAAAAATTAAATAAGTTTAACCTTTGAGTTAGTTTTCATAGGCTAACCTTTTTCCTCCTTTCAAAAAAGTATAACTTAGCTACGATAAGAATTGAGTCTCAAATTTCAGATGTAAAAATTTCATTTCTTAGAGCAGTGATCTTCAAACTTTGTCGACCCACAGAACTCTTAAAACTGTAAGGGTTCCGTGGGACCCATCCAAACACCTTAGAACAATATGTGTAAAATAATATATCAAGTAGATCAGCATATTACAGGTATTTAAATTAAAGAACTATTTATATATATAATACGTAATTATATAGGACTAGTACTCTGATATATGGTTGTGAATTTTTAATCAGTAGTAAACCTGTAAGTTATGCACAACTGGACAATTGCTAAGGACGGATAACACTATCATCCATAACAACCACAAAATGAAAGGAAGCAAAATGTGGAAAATTAGAATAAGTGCGGGATATTAGTAAGAAGAAGTATGAGTATGCAAATTTTTTTCCACGTCTGTTCATCACGTGATAGCGTTCATAAGAGCTTTAAAGGTTTTGACGCGTGTGGACAGTTGTTGTTTCAAGTCAAAGTTTTAGAGGAAAGATTTAATAGACGAACTTAAAATTTTTGGCATGTCTTCCCGACATCACAAATGATTTTATGCGTGGCCGAATTATTTGAAAGATCGAAGAAGGGCGAAAAATAACACATGTTGCCAGGGAGTTCGACATCGCTCACAGCGTTGTTTCACGGCTGTGGAAGTCATTTAAAACTACTGGAATGTATAGTAGACGGCACGGGGGAGGTCGTGTTAGAAGTACGACGCCTGCAGAAGACAGATATATCGTCCTATCAGCAAAAAGGAACAGGCGCACCACAGCTCAGTAGGTGGCAAATCAGTTTCTTACTGCCTCAGGAAAGCAGATCTCCCAAAAAACTGTTGCCAGACGTTTCAGGGGAGGAGGACAATACGCACGCAGACCTGTTGTGTGTGTCCCAATGACCAGACAGCACCGTACTGCCCATTTGCAATGGTGTCGTCAGCATCACAATTGGACTGAACAGGACTGGGCATGCGTACTATGAGTAGGTTCAGTCTGTCATCGGATTGTAGACGCCAACTGATCTGGCTCGAGAGTGGTACTGCTTATCATCCAGAAAATATCCAGGAAAAGGACCGATATCCGACATGCAGTATCATGGTGTGGGCCGGCATCATGATCAATGGCCGCACGCGCCTACATGTGGTTGCAAATGGGACTATGACGGGCCAACGATACATTGATGAAGTTCTACTTCCTCATGTTCGTCTTTTCCGTGGTGCTGTCGGTGATAAATTTGTTTTTATGGACGACAACGCAACATGTCATCGAACACTCGCTGTTCAGGATTGTCTAGACAGCGAGGGTATTCAACGTCTCGTATGGCCAGCGCGTTCTCCAGATCTATACCCCATTGAAAATGTGTGGGATGCTTTGGGGAGGCAAGTTGCTGGTCGAAACTATCCTCCGACAAACAAGAACACCCTCATCCGTGCACTCACAGAGGAATGGGATAAATTGCCTCAACAGCTGCTGGATAATGCTGTACAAAGTATGGTACGACGTGTGGAATGTTGCATCACACTCCACGGTGGACATATCCCGTACTGGTACCTTTCTTTAAGGTGCCTGCTAACTTTTAGATGCATTGTTCCATTTCTCCGTACGCAGATCAAATGAACATTTTTTTCTTTCAGATGTTTCACAGCTTTTGTACTTTCCAGAACAATAAATATTCTTTATTCTAATGTCTGAACAGTGTGACAACTATATTTTATCCTACTAGGCCTCATGTCTCGCTTAATGTTATGCTACATAGCAATTTGTGATCCGTCCTTAGCAATTGTCCAGCAGTGTATATCTGATAATCCACAGGAATTGATCCCTCTTATTTTCCTGCAATGTTTTTAATAGAGAATCGCTATTCCGATGCTACCGATATTGACGAATTAAATTCGCGAGACTTAAAACAAAAGAATGAAATATGAAATTGAACTTTTAAGGTGTTTTAACCCGTTCAGGACCATACGATCACGCGTTTCTCTCCCACACCTATCAATTACGCCCTTTCCACGCTATCAATTATGTGATTGCGCTTTCCTTTCTCTGAGGTCCATGATCACACCGGTGTGATCAGAGTTTGGAACGTTTTTATATTAATTTTTACAAGGCACTAATTTGCGGTCAACGTAATTTTTTTCGAATAATGTTTAACAAAACTTTGAATTTCAGTTTGTGATTTGGGCTCCGAGCTTCTTTAATTAGATCCGAGATATTTCTGAATGTAAACAACTGCACATGTTTAGATTTTTCCCAGTGAATTGGGTATTTAAGGGTTGTGATTTATTGCGCTATTGATTTCTGTTTATATTTTGGCTAGGGATTGCAATATCATTATACCGGGTGTTGCGCCCTCTAGCATCCACTATGTAAAGCTAGTTTTTGTAAACAAAGGACTGAGGAAAGAATTGAAACGACTTGTAACGAAGCGAGTGAGCAAAATGTGTTATGTAGCGGTTTTTGTAGAAAATAGGTTTTAGTTTAGAAATATATATTGTAAACAAACATTAGAATTGCCTACCAAAAGAAACATCTTTGCTGTCAAGTCCATGAGAACCTTTCATTTAATTTAGTAGCGATCACATGGATCAACTGTTAAGAATACCACAAAATGGCGCCCCGGGTGAGCGGTTTGATTGGAACGTCAACAAAGAAGCGAAGAGGTAGGCAAAGATTTATTATTTTCCATTTTGAAGATGCAATGCATGAAGATTTAATATCTATTTTAATGTTTTATTGATCCATTTTAAGATTTGGATGTATTGGATATACAAAGTTTAGAAAATTTTAAATAATAAGATAGTAAAAATGGAAATAATAAAAAGAAACAAAACCGTTCAAAGAGCTTCTATTATCAGAGCATATAATAAATTAGAAAGCGCATTAACTGACGATAGCGTCGAGTATGACGAAATCGAAACGTGCTTAGAATTGCTTAAACAAAATGCAGACTCTTTAGAAATAAATTATAATGTTTATTTAGATGGTTTAGAAGACGATCAAGATTTTGAAAATCAATTTATTACGGTTAAAGAATAACCGAGGAAAATCATTGAGAATTCAACTATGAGCTAAGCGTGCGTTAGAGCACTTGAAAAAGATTACGAATGAAAACAAGGCTGCTTTTTTTTTTCCCAATAATGGCTTGCCGTTGCAACATCAAAATGTGAATAGAACTGTTGCTAATTTGATGTCTCAGAAATTACCAGTTCTAAACCGAAGTAGTAGTAATCATACACAACTGGACAATTGCTAAGGACGGATAACACTATCATCCATAGCAACCACAAAATGAAAGGAAGCAAAATGTGGAAAATTAGAATAAGTGCGGGATATTAGTAAGAAGAAGTATGAGTATATGCAAATTTTTTCCCACGTCTGTTCATCACGTGATAGCGTTCATAAGAGCTTTAAAGGTTTTGACGCGTGTGGACAGTTGTTGTTTCAAGTCAAAGTTTTACAGGAAAGATTTAATAGACGAACTTAAAATTTTTGGCATGTCTTCCCGACATCACATAGATGATTTTATGCGTGGCCGAATTATTGGAAAGATCGAAGAAGGGTGAAAAATAACAGATGTTGCCAGGGAGTTCGACATCACTCACCGCGTTGTTCCACGGCTGTGGAAGTCATTTAAAACTACTGGAATGTGTAGTAGACGGCACGGGGAAGGTCGTGTTAGAAGTAGGACGCCTGCAGAAGACAGATGTATCGTCCCATCAGCAAAAAGGAACAGGCGCACCACAGCTCAGCAGGTGGCAAATCAGTTTCTTGCTGCCTCAGGAAAGCAGATCTCCCAAAAAACTGTTGCCAGACGTTTGAGGGGAGGAGGACTATACGCACGCAGACCTGTTGTGTGTGTCCCATTGACCAGACAGCACCGTACTGCCCGTTTGCAATGGTGTCGTGAGCATCACAATTGGACTGCACAGGACTGGGCATGCGTACTATTCTCAGATGAGAGTAGGTTCAGTCTGTCATTGGATTGTAGACGCCAACTGATCTGGCGCGAGAGTGGTACTGCTTATCGTCCAGAAAATATCCAGGAAAAGGACCGATATCCGACATGCAGTATCATGGTGTGGGCCTGCATCATGATCAATGGCCGCACGCGCCTACATGTGGTTGCGAATGGGACTATGAAGGGCCAACGATACATTGATGAAGTTCTACTTCCTCATGTTCGTCTTTTCCGTGGTGCAGTCAGTGATAAATTTGTTTTTATGGAAGACAACGCAACATGTCATCGAACACTCGCTGTTCAGGATTGTCTAGACAGCGAGGGTATTCAACGCCTCGTATGGCCAGCGCGTTCTTCAGATCTAATCCCCATTGAAAATGTGTGGGATCCTTTGGGGAGGCAAGTTACTGGTCGAAACTATCCTCCGACAAACAAGAACACCCTCATCCGTGCACTCACAGAGGAATGGGATAAATTGCCTCAACATGGATAATGTTGTGGAATGTTGCATCACACTCCACGGTGGACATATCCCGTACTGATACCTTTCTTTAAGGTGACTGCTGACTTTTAGATGCATTGTTCCATTTCTCCGTACGCAGATCAAATGAACATTTTTTTTCTTTCAGATGTTTCACAGCTTTTGTACTTTCCAGAACAATAAATATTCTTTATTCTAATGTCTGAACAGTGTGGCAACTATATTTTATCCTACTAGGCTTCATGTCTCGCTTAATATTATGCTACATAGCAATTTGTAATCCGTCCTTAGCAATTGTCCAGCAGTGTATAACTGCTCCACAGACTGAACTTTTTAAGTTGAAAGAAGAAAGTGTCAAAACTAAAAATACTTTTGAACAGAAATTATCTGATCTACAGAAGAAAAATGAGGAACTACTAAGTATTGTTTAAGAAAAGAATATTGCTCTTAACGAAAAAGAAGAAATAAACCTTTCTCACAGGAAAAACAATCTCAATTGCAAAAGGAAGAGTTTGATTCATAATTGAAAAATTGTTGGGGTGAAGCGAGTGAACTATTTTTTCTGGCGGAAGGATAACTGAGTGATCCGTCCACGCGCTCTTTTTCCTGCTTTACTCCCACGCATTCCTTCTACGGGGTTGACGAGCTGACCGGACGCTGTGTGCTTTTGGGTCAGACTTACTGTGTGCAGTATCCGCGATCATTATTTTCGTATGTATATAAATAAATGTGATGTCCCAAGATACCGTAGTGGAAGTGATTTCACAAAAAGAACAAAAATTAACATCAGAAATTAGCTGAAATTCTAGAAAATAATGAGAAGTTTTCTGAAGTTATAAATGAAGAAAATGTTACCAGTGAAGAAAAAGTTGGTTGCTTGATCTGTGTAAAATCAATTAAAGACTAAAGAGACTGAAATAAGTTTATCTAGTCAAGTAAAGAAGTCAAACCAAGAACTAGATGATATGATGGAAAATGAGGAAGAATTAAAAATATTGCATGTTGAAAGAAGTTATTGTCTTCTAAAAAAGTCAAGGAAAATCATCTCAATTGAATAAGCTTCTGGTGATTACAGAAAAGAGACCCACAGAAAGAAAGTGAAATTAACTCTTTAAAAAATATGGTTAAAGGAACAGAATACCAATTTGATGAACTTTGCCAAATGATTGATGCATCATTGAAGCAGCTTGATTGGACAAACATCCGAAGAGCATTCGAGGCTAAAGAAATAAGATGGAAGTTAAGATCACCATCTGCCCCATGGTGGGGAGGATTCTGGGAAATTCTCAGTGGAATTTTAAAAGAAAAAATCTAGAACGGACAATACACTGGTAAAATTGGACATTCACTTGGACTTGAAAAAGAAATATCCTTTGGATAATTTTATTATTATAATTTTAAAAATTTAAATTTATATATAATTTATGTTTATTATTTTATTACTCATAAAATATTTGAAGTATCTTTGAACAATTTTAGTATTCCAATTTTGAGAATTTGTATTGAAGTAATTCTTGTTGCTGATATTTACTATGTATTTTATTACTCATAGAATATTTGAAATATCTTTTGAACCATTTTAATATTCCAATTTTGAGAATTTGTATTGAAGTAATTCTTGTGTTGCTGATGCTTACTGTGCATTTTAATACTCATAGAATATCTGAAATATCCTTTGAACAATTTTAGTATTCTAATTTTGAGAATTTGTATGGAAGTAATTCTTATTGCTGATATTTACTATGTATTTTATTACTCATGGAATGTTTGGAATATGCTTTGAGTAATTTTATTATTCTAATTTTGAGAATTTATATTGAAGTAATTTTTATTGCTGATATTTACTTGGTATTTTATAACGTGGAATATTTACTCTATATTTTAGTTTGAGATTTTGAATTCTGTTGCCTTTTCCTAAGGTCTTTTTGTATCACTATTCAGATAATTGTATGCTTATGATATTTTTTAGATTTTTTCAATTTGTTTAGCTCTTTGTAGAGTTTTCTCCTAGAAGTTGTAAAACTCAAATGGGGAGAATGTTGCGCCCTCTAGTGTCCAATATATGAAGCTAGTTTTTGTAAACAAAGGACTGAGGAAAAGAACGGACGAAAGAACTGAAACGACATTTAACAAAGCGAGCGAGCAGAATGTAGCGGTTTTTGTAGAAAATAGTTTTTCGTTTAGAAATTTATATTGTAAATAAACGTTAGAATTGCTCTTTGCTGTCAAGTCCATGAGAACCTCTCATTTAATTTAGTAATGATCGCATGGATCAACTGTCAAGAACACCACACCAGAATACCAAATACCAGTATTTTGAACGTTTTTTACAATTTCGTAATACCGGTGTGACGAAGCCGATTACTCCCCCATTACTACGGAAACCTCGCCCTTGCCGCCAAAGTTGCGGAAATTCCAGTCTATTCATTAATTCCTGGAAAGGGATTTCGGAACTTGGTCCTCGGCGTCACAAGAGACGCATCAACAATGTGTTTTGTTTGCTCCCGATCCAGTGACGGCAGCGCGTCTGGAAACACACAATGTGTACCCAGACATCGGCGCCCGTGGAGCTTGAGCTGGAATGTGTCGGAACGGATGGGAGCGCTTGAGTGACAAAAGTTCAAAAGAGCCAAGTCCGATAGGGGCGGAAAAGGGAAAAACATCTGTGGATATATAAGGGAAGTGAGAGGGTCAAAAAAAGGGAAAAGAAAGAAGACATGACGTTTTGGAGGGTGCTGAGTTGAAGCCTCCGGCAGCGATACGAGTTTTTTAGAGATAGCGGTTGTGAAGTTCCTCCCGCGAATAGACTGATTTTTTTGAGTTAAAAATAAATAGTTGTAACCAGCTGTGCAAAGTCATTACACCGGTATTCACAAGCTTAAATACCAGTTTTTCGGTATTTACTAGAAATTTTTTAAATTGTCTCCTCTATATGTTCAGGGATCGACAACCTGGCAATATAGTACACATTTTTGTGTGTATGTCTCCCTAACGGGCGAAATTAATTAGACTGAATATAAAGTTGCATCGTACAATTAAGAGAAGTGATAAAATACGTGAATGTATTTACATGTCATCATGATTTTATAAATGAAAATGAAAAAGGAGAAAAGAGACTAATTCAAATTTTATCAAGTTTATAGTAAATTTTCTTAAATTTTTGTTTTCGCAAACCTTATCCGTATTCAGAAGAATTCGGTATAGTTATCGAATATTATTATGACCCTAATGTCGATAGTGAAAAGGAATTGTCTCTTGAACAAAAATTAAAATTAGCTATAACGAAAAAAGTTTCAATAAACCAAAATACAATACAGAAAACAGCTATATCCAAAGCCATCTGACGAGAAATCGATTTGTTTGAAGATGAGAGATTTAGAGGTCAATACTTGGAAAGGTATATCGCGTGTTGCTAATAATACCACCAACTAGCTTAGATCCAAAAAAGCGTTTTCGACAGCTGTTAATTTTTGCACATAATTACGTTTCAAGCTTAATGACAGTACAATTAATGCATTATGTTTTTTAAGATCACATTTCAAAAATTTCTAATAATACCACAGACTGAACAGTAATATTTACACTTTTTTGCGGTTTAAATAAATAAGATTTTCCTTTACTTTTTTGTGATTCTTTATACACTGTTATAATTTAAAAATTACAAATTAATTTTTTGTGATATTTGCACTCTCATTAAAACTGGCAAATAAAACAAAGAAACACACACACACATTTTTATTTTCTTTTTTCCCCCTAAAACTTCTACTACCGGTATTAAAACCGGTATCCCGGTATTAAGATCTAAAAAATGCTGAATACCTGTATTTAACTTTTGGTCTGATATTGCAATCCCTAACTTTCTCTGAATTAGAAAAAGAAGGAACTTTTATCAGTTCATTGGGCATCAGACATTCATAATAATAGTTTCAGTATTTATTTTATATTTGTGGTTCATATTTTCATCAATAATTTTGTTACTCAAAAGACATTTAAAAAGCAGATCTTCGTAGAACAACCGTGGTAACTCATTTTTAACGAAATATAATCTTACTGTAGGACTCATTTTTAATTCAGTAAGAACAAGCGATTCTTTTTTGTTCCTATCGCATCTAGAGTTGCCAAAACCATAAGAACAGAAAACATTATACTAAAGTAATCCTAAGAAAGCAAAAAGCATTAAAAGGACTAATTAAAAATAAAAAACGATATAAATTAGCTGTTATTTAAAAGAGTTGTATCAGTTTATGTGAGAGTAAATGTATTGTTTGATATTTGCTTGATAGAGTATTTTGTAAGTTTTGAGTCTATCAGTGTTCTCTAAGCCTGATAACGAAAACAATCGCTCCACATCTATTTCCAGATATGGGATTAAGGGTCGCAAGCGGCCCATATGCCCAGTAACAGCACCATAGGTCCGAGTACTTGCTCGCTCGGTAGTTCTGAATAAACTTTTTTTACGTTAATTTTCTGGCTAAAGACTGAATTTTTTCCAACAACGCCCGGCACCTGGTAGATGCAGCTCACAGAATCTTAGAATTGATTTTGTTCTTTACAACATTGTTATGGATGGTATTAAAATGTTTATAGTTCTGTGAGAGATCCTATGTATTTTGTATGAATTTGCTTTCTAAAATTTAGGAGCTGTTCTTGCTTAATTTTAAATTTTAGCCTTGAATATGTTGATATGTCGGTAAAATGTTCCCTCTCCTACATTTCAGGTGGGTTTCCCCACAAATGAAAAAAAGTTGCATTTTACATCAGAAAACTGCTTAGTTTTGCAAAACATTGTACTCTAACGAGCATAAAATTATGGTTATATAAACTTCATAAAGAACGTGAATCCAATTTGCGCACATAATTATTATTTTCTTTTCTATTTTTTATCGAGACTCATGGAACCCCAGAATTCCATGGAATACTGTTCAAAGATCACTGTTTCACAGTAACATCTTGTCTCCCCACCCTCTACAGCAGCGTTTCTCAAACAGTAGGGCACGCCCCCTAGAGGGGCGTGATAATCCTACGGGGGGGGCGAGCATATGGACAAGTAGAAAATAAAAGATTTAAAAATTACAACTTATAAATGTATCAATACTGCACGATATGTTTGATAACTAGTCTCTCAAGACTAAGTTAAGAACAAGTTTGGTAATTACCAGTGCTCCCATTGGTTTGTGATATATAAAATTTAATACTTAGCATAATATATTATACGGTTTATGTGATTAAAAATCGTATTAAAGCTTTAACGTCAAAGTACATTGTTATTGCATTTAAAACATTGTTATTGGATGAATTGGGATGCGATGAAAAATATGATGGGGAATTGGATCGCAAATATTGAAAGTTTGAGATGCACAGCTCTATACGGACACAAATTAATGTTAAGAGAAAATAGAATTTGGATCAAGATGAAAAAAGAATTTTTGGGAGGCACATTGTTTTAGGAATGACATGAAAAATTTATTTTCTAAAGCGATGAAAAATTTTGAGCTTCGAAGAAAGTTTGAAATTGGTATTTAAATCAAGAAATATATATATATATTAAGATACTTTCGTATTACACCACTGTTCAATTTCGCCAAATAAAAAGACGTCACCATTACAAAAGACGTCACCAAATGCTGCCATAATAATTATTATTCATTTGTAGAACAATTCTGAAAACGGCTTTCCACTATTGGCAGAGTATCGCGATATTTGGCGATGTCTTTTGATTTGAAGAAATCGGTCAAAATGTTTTAATAAGAGTAATTATTATATCTATTCACAAGTTTTCTTGTTTCTTCTTTTTTTAATCATTTATACTTATTTATTTCATCTTATTATTCACTTTTTGTTATTAATTTACTTTCTTTTTTCCAGAAATTTTGAGCAATGAAAGATGAGAGACGTATTATTTTCAACTTCTTACCATGGTACACTGAATCGAAAATAACAACATGTTCTCCGTCTTCGACCATCATGGATATTGATGTAACTGCTGCAGTTCCAGATGGGTAACATAGTCCTTGAATGAAAAACTTAGTATTGATTATATTTATAAAATAGTCTGAAATTCTTAAAACCATATCACATATTCTAATAAAATTTGTTGTAGAATATATGCAAAAACATAAAATTTGAATAAACTTGAGATTAAACATAATTGTACCAAGATACATTGAATTTCGTTTTAAAATCTACAATTACGTTATTTTTTACATTAAATATATCGGCGAAATTACTTTTATTCAATGGCTACACGGAAAGAATTATTCCCAGTTGAATATGTAACCAAACTGAAATACAGTTTGAGGAGATTATTTATAGGTTTGTGTGTGATTGTGCTTATACGGAGAAAAAAACCCATTAAAAATCGAAACCTGCCTACGCGGAAAATATATTCTATGATATGGAGATCAAAAGAAAAACAATTAAAAAATAATTTTAAAATTTAATTTTCTCACAAAGGGGTTGTATTTTCGAAAAAAAAGTGGAATAAGGCTTCATTATGGTTAGATTATTTTAAACTCGAAATAATTATTTTTCTACAAAATACACTGCTGGCCACACAAATTGCAACACCCTGAAGGAAGCATGCAAACCACATGTGAAATTTACATCATGCTTTTAGAGAAATGAAATATGCAAATCGTTAGCCTTGTAGAGCAAACTCACATCACGGACAACCGTAGGCGCTCCCCGCAAAGCTATGTCAGGGGAGAAGAGATTGGCGATTTGAAGTATGGCGATTGTTTAATGGTGCGGTTTTTTTTCGCGTAAGTTGTTTACTTATTCATCAAGGAAGGCATCAAGTGTCTTAGGACCAAATTTTTGAATTCAACCGAAGAAGAATAGTAACCTATGGGGATTACGGATTACTTTTCAGGGAATTCGGTCAAGATTTTGGACGATACCAAGCAACTGTATATAATGCGGATTTGTTTTCACTGGATGCAGGAGGAAACGATGGACCGACGCACCCACCTCTTTGCACTACTGCCCGTGATGACAGGTGGATTGTGCGCATAACAGTGATGGATCGCGTAGCCACATCACGAACCGTAGAAAAACAGATTAAGCTTGTTACGCATCATTCGGCGTCCACTCGTACCATTCGACGCCATGTGAACTTCTGAACTGTTGCGTTATTCATCGCTACACTGGTCTTGAATTCGGTATCATGGTTTGGAGTGGTAGTGAATTCCTTTGCCACCCCTCTTAGTACACAGTACCGATACACAGAAGAGCCAGTGCTACATCTCTGAAGGGTTGGGTCCCGTGGTTCTCCCATACATTCAGCGATAACCCCATCAGCCATATTCCAATATAATAATGCGTTATCACACGGGCACGCAATGTTCAAGAGTTCTTCTTTACACATTAGATTGAATTGCTTCCTTGGCCTGCTTGTTTCCGCGATCTATCATCAATCAAAAATTTTGGTCTATGCTTGCACAACGACTGGCACGGGATATACCATCCGCTGCTACACCAAATCAACTTTGGTAACATGTGGAAGCCACATAGATTGCTGTACCCCAAGGATACATCCAAAGCCTCTTTGATGCTATACCGAGGCGTGTGGCAGCGGTTACAGCCAACAATGGTGGCTACACTAACTACTGATTATGTCATCATCCACACGTCACAAGAGGCCATAATTTTAATTGTTTGATCTTTGTACAACATGTTATCTACCAAGTTAATTTTGCTGTAATATTTCTGGTCCTTAGTGTTGTATTTTGTGTGGTCAGCAGTGTAATTAACCAAAAAGGATGATTACTGATTAGTGAGTACTGAGTAATGAGTAGAACAATGTTCATCGCAACGTTTCATAATCCAGCTGTCTCTTCCAGCACGGGGGCCTCGGTAGCCGAGTGGACATAGTGACGAACTCAAGGCCGGCGTATTTTAGAAGGGAGTTTCGAAACCTTGTGCCACTGAAGACCCCCTGTGTAGAAATTCTGAAGCACGTAAAACCTGTTGAAGCTCAAAGTCCTCACTTTGGCAAGGTGTGGAAGCATGGAGAAGAGGTGCCACCTCAGGTTTCATCCTCGTCGTTTGACCGTGGTTTAAAATTACGAGTTCCGCGTCAATAACCTTCGTACTTTTTCCCAGAGTGACGCAAATTAAAATCAAATCAAGTCTACCACCATCTCAGCACCATAGAATCAGTCTAATGTAAGTGTTTCTACGTCTTCCGCCTTATTACGAACATGCACTATAATCTCTACACGGTAAGTCTTTTTTTAAAAAAACTTATTTCTAAAAAAGCTGTTGATCATACCGGATCTATTTTTTTTCACTTGTTCTTAGTGTGTATATCCTCTAATCGTGATAAATGTTAACAATTACTAAAATACTTGTTTCATTTTAACAAACCCGTCGTGAAGAGGAGCGATGCACGTAAAATCCGTCGAGAGCTTAAACATCCTCCCGTTGGTGTGGTGTGGTAGTTAGGAGAGGGTGTAGCACCCCTCAGGTGTCGTCCACGTCTCTTGACCATGGCTCAAAATAACGTGGTCCGTCGCCATAAGCCCCCAGATAGCTGAACAATGCGACGTTAATATTTTCACTCTCACTCATTCATTTTAACAAAAATAATTTTTACTTTTAAAAAAGCTCAAAAATTGTTTTTTATTTTATTTTTCACTTGATCAAATGCTATAAAACATCTCCCCCATCTAGGTAGGTTTTGAAATTCTGATCCCCCACCCACCGTATTGCAAACTTTAAAATATAGCAAGCTTTTTAATAAAAGCTTTTAAAATAGTAAGCTTAAAATAGCTTTATAAACCACGCAAAACAAATATGTTCAGTTCATAAACACTATATATTAAAAAAGTAATTATTCACACCTTTTTGTAAATTAATATCTATTTATTTTATGTATCTTACCAATAAAAAAAACAGAAAGAAAGAAAAACTACAAGAAAAAGAAGAAGAAAAGAATGTCGAGGAATATGCTGTATTTTCAACATGAAGGAAATATTTTTATTTTTAAATAAAGGAATTTCAAAAATATTTTTTAATTTTAAGCATGCAAGTAATTTTAAACACACTTTATTTTTTATAACTAGAAATTCTAAACATACATTATCACATGTGTCCTTAAATTTAATTAATCATAAAATCCGTAAATTTTGTTTGAAAAAATGCTTTGTTTCATTATATACACCTCATATCTTTACAATACACCGAAAATCCCTTCAGGTGTATTTTTCCGTGTCTTTTCTTAAATTTTCCAGTCATCCATTGCTACCCAGAAATTAGCCGTATCCCAATGCCTTCGCAAATTGAAGAGCTTTCTCTGTTACAAAAGGTTCGTGATTGGAACATTTTTTATCTCGTATTATGTGTATCCTATTCAAAACTGCCTCGTCGACATCTTCATAGACACTTGTTATTAAGCGCTTTGAACAAGAATTCAATGAACCATAATTTTGTAATTTTTCTCGGTTTTTTATTTTAGTTAATAAGATGTTTGGAGGAATACCAACATTTAAAAAAATATCCTTTTCCTCGAAACCTTTATCCACTTTCCTGAAGAATTACATTTTTTTGTTTGATGCCTAAGCACTTACGTTTTAACATTTTCGAGCTACAAGAAATGAAGTTATCAGAACGATTGATCAACAATATAAACACCACAGACTAGCTCAAGGATACGAGACAACTCCACTGAGGGTGAAAGGGGATATCGAAGATGTTTCAAGTGAACTAGACAATTAGGGTTAAAGGTTACACTTCTTGAGGGCTTCTATTGCTCTCGGCAAATTACGCACCTTTTTAAACCAGTTCAAGATTTATGTTCATCGTAAAATTTGTTAAAAGAAAGAATAACTTGAATTGTCCAGAAATACTTTAAAAAAAGGGAGAAAAAAAATTGAATCACAAGAAAAAAAGTTCGTCACATAGAAAATGCACTTCACTATTGGTAGATTATTTTACGTAGAAAATCGTGAAATGTTCTTGGATCCAGGAAAAAGTTCGCTGTATAGAAAAATTCACGAAAAAGATGGTTCGTATTATGGAGGCTCTCGAATGTATCTTAAAATATCAATATATTAATTACTCACCATATTTGGCGTGTTCCAAAGATGCTATACTTTTTTCCAACTTCTGCTTGCTGTTGCCATCTATTACGCGCAGCTGAAGAAATATACTTTAAGTATAACACTCGTTTTTTTTTATAGAAAAAAAAATCACAAAATTTATTATTGGAACAAAATGTTACCTCATCATCAAGACTATCAAAAACTATAGATTTCTTTTCAAGCCTGGATTTTGATGGGTCTTCTCCACAATGAACAGCTCTCGTTTCAAATTCGAACTCCATTTTTTGCCCAATAGTTGATGAAACACAAAGCGCTACAACAATGGATCGAAAATTCTATTTGAATGAGGTACAAAATATTATTGATAAGCTAGATAGTTATCTTTTTGGAAAGATATCATATACATATCTTTTATCATCGCTTAGAAACAGCTGAATTCTTTGAAAGGTTTTTATTGATATATAAATCGTTAAATTGATAATTTAATCTAAAAGGGGTTTTTATCAAGTTTATTCATCTGAACTTGAAAACAAGAACAGCCACGGTAATTTATTCAACACATAATAATATGAAAACTGCTTACTCACAATCATTATTTCTAATCAATACAAAACAATGTCTTAGTAATTATCTTTTTCTAGCAATTAATCGTCTGAGATGTATTCTTTTGTTATTTTCCACCTCTTATAAGATTAGAGGAGAAAAAAGTATTATGCTATTTATAAAGCACCGAAAATAACAAAACCAGAAATATTTCGCCAAATAATCTAAAAGACTGGTCTATAAAGACAGGATAAACACTGCACAGCTAGATTCGTTACTTCAATTATATATAACAAGTAATATAAAAAAAGAAAATTTTATTTTAGTTACTTTTTATTAAATAGTTGCAATTACTATAAGTACAAATGTTAATATCGTATTGTCATCCAAAACAAACGTATATATAAAATTTCAGTTCAACTGAATGCTTTAAAAAGTGAGAAAAAAAATCTTTTAAAGATTTGACCCAAGTCGCCAAAAATGATGCCAACGTGGCTGTATTTGTAATTCTTTGAATAAATAGTTTGAATTAATTAATTTTATTAATTATCATTAAATTACTGTATTGTCAACCAAAATAATCATGTATATAAAATTTCAGCTCATTTGAGCGCTTTAAAGTGTATTTTATTAACGATTGAAAATTCCAAGATAAATAAACAAATAAATATAGAGAGAGTATGAGTTAATAGCGTAAGAATTGAAAAATGCTAATAGTCTTCGAGGATAATGCAAGAGAAAATGTATGACGTCAGATCAGACTTACGGAAAACCCTATTTTCGAAGCAGGGACATAAATATTTCTGCGCTTAGTTTTATATAGATCGATGTTCAAAATGTCCCCTGAGCATATAAAGACTCGCATGCGCGTGTCGTCGAATGTTGACAGTGCATATTCAAGCATCATGATAAACCGATTCCTTCAGATATCCTTATTGAGAGAAATTTAAAGAGGTAAGATCTGGAGATCATGGAGGACATAAAAAAAAAGATCCTCAAATGAACCCCTTCTATGTTTGGAATTAAGATCAATCAATTGTAATTATTTCCCTTGCATTTTATCTATTGCACAATTAGAACTTCGTTTCTGGTATTTAAGAGATAAGCGTTAATTTAATAATAATATATAGTTTCTACCATACCTTGAATATGTAAATTAATATAGTAGAGTGCCGAAAACTCGACTTAATGTAGACCGAAGTATGGCAGAGTTTGTGAAAATGTTGGGTTAGTGAGAATGGGTTAAAAGGAATAAGTTCCAGTGTTTCCTCAGACAGTAGTTTACTGCATTTGTACACATTGTTTGCGTTAGAATGCAATAGAAAATAAACTGCTCAAATACCCTTAAACAAAGTAGAAATACGTAGTGAAAATATAGAGCATTGCACTTGAAATTGAAAATTAATGAAAACTTGTAATAGTAAAATAGTAATTTACTTGATCAAATTCACCTCATAAAAAAACTTCATGAAGGAATAAAGTTTTTCTAATGAAAATTCAGTTGCCGACTTTGTAAAAGCTGCGTAGTGTCTTGTTGTCTTCCGTATATTCCTGTTGTGCACTCTGCGTTTTTCTTATTTATAACGAAGGCGACGAAAGAACAGTAAGCCCATTACCGACGCACCTTATTGTCCAAAATACTAAAGGGTGGTTTCGACAGTCTTTAGTCATTATATGATATTTTGTATTTTTAATGGTTTCCTCAACGTTTACGTCTTTATCATTTTCCGACATTTTTCCATTGACTAAGACAGCATCAATAATTTCTGCATCAGACAATCTGCAAGAGTGTGGCCGAGTTATCCGTATTGTGTGATTATCAAGTGTCGAGTTTTCGGAACTCTACTGTAACAACAAAAAATAAGATGAAAAATTATTCTTTTTCAATTCCTACTATTAGCTCACTCTCTCTATATATTTATCTTGATCAACTTTTCAATCGTTAATAAAATACATTCTATTCATCCAGACAAGTTCAAATAATTTTTTAAAACTTGTAGGGGATGACACTTGATGTTAATGCAGTTTTTAAATTTTAATTAATTTAATTAATTATCGGTTTTTGACGCCATCTTAGATTCATCTGCATTGTTGTAACTATGTAACTGTTAAAACAATGACAAAAGTTGTTGCCGAAAATCAAATTTTCATCCAAACTATTCATCAACTTTAATTGAACGTTACTAAATTAACTTTGAAATAGACTAAAAGCGACGAAAAATGGCTTTCTTGGGATGAAAGAAAAAATGATTCCAGATGATTTTCTAGAAAAGATGATTTAAGAATATTGGCCACAGAACTGGGTCTGGCTCCGTCGGACAATCTCAAATTATTGAACTAAAAGATCTCATATAACCAATAATGATAGGTATGATGAGGAATTCATCAAAGATGTGCTCAGCGTCATTGTGGAAGAACGTGCAGCAACAGAAAAACAAAAAGCTGCGGAACTGGAGGTGAAACAAAATGCTGTGGTTGTGGCTCAGCAACGAGAAAGAGAATTCGAACTTGATAAAATGAAAATTCAACTTGAAATGCAAAAGCTGTTACATGCACCTGTTACAAGCCAACATTTAGAAAACCCAAAGCTTGAGTTAAATTGAATTATTCCGAGATTCAATTCGAAGGAAGATGAAATGGGTCTATACTTGACCATTTTCGAACGTCAAGCGAAGTTCTTAAACATCCCTGAAAAAACTTCGACAGCATACCTGATTGGCTCTTTGCCACCTGATATAGCTGAGCTCTTCACAAGAGAGGATGAAGATGATGCTCAAAACTATGAAAACGTAAAAGAAATACTTCTCAAAAGGTTTCGAGTTACGGGGGATAGGTATAGGCAGTACTTTTCCCAACAGAAGAAAAACTCACATTCAACATGGCGAGACTTTTATTTCGAATTAAGTTCTTATTTTGAAGGTTGGAGCAAGGAGTTGAAGATAACCACGTTTGATCAACTTAAAAGTCTAATACTTGCTGATCAGATAAAAAGAAAAACTCCAGCATATATCAAAGAACATTTTCTGGATATTTGGGCGGATTTAAACGATCCTTTGGAATTGGCTGAGAAGTAAGACGCATATGACAGCTTAAGGCCTGGAAAGAAAAGTAATCCAAATCAAACTTTCAAGAAGAAAGAAGAATTCAGGAAACCCTTTCCAATAACGAAAAATCGACCTGTTGGAGGATCCCGTGATACAACCACTCACCTGAACCCTCTAGAACTGTACCTGGATTCCCAAGTTAAAAACTAAAGGAAGAAACCCCATACAGTGGTACGGATGTGGGACTCCTGGTGTCATCAAGTCAAAGTGTCCTACCTGCACGAAAACTTATGAAATGGAAAATGCAGTGAACTGTATGACGTTATTCAACTTGAATTCAAACTTGTATCCCACAGGTGTGATTGTTATTAAAATTTTTAGAGAAAAGATTGCTGTATGTGCTGCTTCCCATACCATTGCAGGGGAAAAGCTGTTTAAATTCCTACAAGAGCATGGTGTCACCTTTACGAACAAGAGGATATCATTTATGATGGCTCATGGAATTCGGCAGACCATTATGTCTCTGAGTACTGTCGTCGACCTGTACATTGAAGGCAAAGCTATTCCGACAAAACTTCTAGTATTGCCTAAAGCAAAAGGAAGTAAGACTTTATTAGGACTGGATTTCCTCAATGCAGCTGGAATCGTCCTTGACGTCCGGGGGGGGGTAAGCATTTTTTTCGGAAATCCTCGGAAACAGTACAAGTTCTTCAAGAAGGGATTAGAAGATATAACACTCAGCGCATTTGAACTTTGGGAGGATGAGGGTAAAAATCTATCTCCAGAACAGAAAAGAAAACTCAACATACTCCTGGACAGAAATGAGGCATGTTTCCTACCAGGGGGAGAGTCCACGTCTTTTATTGAAAACCGTATTGACACGGGTGATCACCCCCAGTAGCAACATCTCCGTACAGGATGAATCCCGTTAAGAAAGAGGTTTTGAGGGAACAGATTGAAGAACTGCTGAGGCAGAATGTAATCGAAGAGTGCGAGTCTCCCTACGCCGCACCTGTGGTACTTGTTCTTAAACCAAATGGGAAAGTACGCCTCTGCGTCAACTACAGGAAGTTGAACTCGGTTACGAAAGTGGAGGCCTACCCCTTACCACGAATGGATGATCTACTGAATGAAGGGACACCAACATCCTTCATGTCAGCAATTGATTTACAATCGGGCTACCATCAAGTAAAGGTTGCTGACGTTGATCAGGACAAAACTGCTTTCATTTGTCCTTTTGGGGACTTACCGCTATTTACGTATGCCATTCGGCCTACGGAATGCTCCAGCCACCTTTCAAAGATTAATCGATAAGTTTCGAAGCGGCTTTAAAGATTTTTTCGCACTTTCTTACCTAGATGACCATCATCGCCCTCTCAGAAACATTTGACAAACAACTGGAAGATCTCGAATAAGTTTTTGAAAGACTGTCTATCTTTAAACTTCATGCAATCTGAGATAAATGTCACTTTTCCTGTGACCGCGTGAAATATCTGGGATTCTGGATTATGAAGAATGGAATTGAAACTGACCAAGAGAAGATCTCTGCTATTCAAAAAATTCCCTACCAATGTGAAAGAAATCCAGTCTTTACTACAAACATGTTCTTGGTTTTGTCGATATGTTCCTTACTTTGCTGAAATAGCACGCCTACTTAGTAGCCTCACTAAGAAGAAAGTGCAGTGGCACTGGGGTCCTGAGCAACAAGAATCCTTTGAGACGTTGAAGATGCGCTTGATGACTTATCCTATACTGAAGCAAGCTGACGGATCAAAACCTTTCACTATTCGTAGCGACGCAAGTAATTATGCCTTGGGAGCAGTCCTTCACCAAGGACTGCTCCCATGTCATCGAGTATGCAAGTCGTTTGATGATACCAGGAGAGTGAAACTACTCCACAACCGAGCGGGAAGCGTTGGTGGTAGTGTGGACTTTAGAGAAGTTCAGAGGATACGTAGAAAATCAACAAATTGTCCTCGCATCAGTTCATCAACCACTCAAATGGCTGTTAAGTATAAAGCCACCTTCTGGTCGTCTGGCAAGATGGGCCTTGAAAATTCAGTCCTTCAACCTGAAGATTGATTATACCCCAGGAAAAGCTAATGTAGTTGCGGATATGCTGTCAAGACCGTCGTACACTGAAGGCGCAGACTCTGATGTGTGTGTGCCATCACTGTTGATATGCCATCCAGGAAGTCCAGTGATATTCGAAAAGGACAGCTGAAAGACGAAGAACTGAAGAAAATCTTTGACTGCTTTGAGAGCATGGACAAAGATGAAAACTTTGCCACCTACACCAGTGGTGGATACTTAATGAACCAGGGTCTCTTATATAGGTATTCATCTGAGAGTGAAGAAGAAGAAGCTCAACTTGTAGTTCCTGCACAAGAACGAAAAAGAATCCTTCAAGAATATCACGATGCCCCGACAACTGATCATTATGGAGTAGAGAACACTTACATTAAAATTGCATTCAGATACTATTTTCGAGGTAGGAAAAGTTCATCTCAGAGTACATCAAGACTTGTCCCAAATGCAATCGGTATAAATCAACAAATCAAAAACCAGCAGGACTCTTGAGAACGCCCGCCTACGTGCAAAGGTTCGAAACACTGGCCATTGATCTCTTTAACCCTTTTCCGGAAACTTCCACTGGCAAAAAGTGGATCTTTATTGTAGAAGATACAAGCGCCAAATGGGTTGAACTCTTTGCTCTTGCTGAAGAAACTGCTGAAAATTGTGCCAAATGACTAATCGAGGAAGTACACCTTCGATATGGTCTTCCACGAAGACATAAGTGACAAGGGTCCACAGTTCGTAAGTGCTGTCATGCAGCTAACTTGTGACTTGATTGAGATTACGCAAGACCTCATCCCCGTCTACCACCCGTAAGCGAACCCATCGGAAAGTAAAAATCGTGACTTGAAGCCTGGACTAGCAATTCTAGTGGGGAAGAACTTCGAGGATAATTCGTTTCGCAATGAATACTTCAGTATGTGGCCCCACTGGGCACACGGCTGCTACTTACAGTTTGAAAGCCAATTGAGAACATCAGACGATATTAAGCATGATATTCGACAAGTTATTGATAATGATAACCTTGTCCTTGAAATCACCCCATACCTCAAAAGATTTGTCAATTCCATCTTGGATGTCAAAGATAGAGTTGAGCAGAAACAAGATTGTCAGAAGGAAAACTTCGATCGACGAAGAAGAATAAAATATTACAAACCTGGTGACAAAGTTTGGGTGATCATTCATCCCATAAGTCGTAACAACATGAGCAGGAAATTCATGCCCAAGAGAGAAGGTCCTTACCTCATACTCACCTTAAGATCACCAGTAACATATGAGATTGCCGACCCAGCCAACCCAGACCAAGTCCTTGGAACTTAACATGTTTCGGCCTTAAAGGACTATAAAGAACCTGAAAAAGAAAGAAACACCGGATTTGTTGCTCCTCTAAGGAAAAGAGGACGCCCAAAAAAGAAATTACCTCCAGGTTCCGAGTCGAGACGTCAACGGAACCAGAGGGGGAGTCTGTAACACACGGTTGAATTCTAATACCGAAATGTAGATGGTGGTAATTTTAACGGAAGTGTTACCGAACGAAACACTGTATTACCGTCAGAGAGAGTTTGGAACTGAATGAGCGAGCGTTACCCGTCTTGCTGTTCAATCCTGGGCTATCTAATTTACCTAATTTTCACTTATTTTCTCTAAATGTTTACCCTGTATTGTGTCTAAGTGTCTGTCCATTGTAACTGTGTTACTTTATGTCATTAAAATATTTTAACTACACCGAGATCTTGAAAATTATTTTGGATTATCCAGTAATGACTAAGAGACCGTTACAACGTCATTTTCAAGACAGATTTTTGTAGCAAATTGAGAAACTGGAAAAAATCACGACATGCAGTATTATACCTCTTTTAGCTTAATTCTGACAAGAAAAGTTTAAATGATAGTCGTTTTTATAAAACTTGTATTGCCACCTTATAACTACAGATTAATCTTATTCAATATAGCAAATAATTTTGTTAAGGTATCTGACTACGTTCGGAACCGTGATTTTAAAAAAGCGCATAAATGGATATTTTCATGATATTTAGTGTCACTTAAATTAGAATACATGTATAAAATTGTTTTGAGGACTTTTTGACTAAACAAAATTATTTAAATACAATATTTGGGCAAAAAATTAACTTAGAATAACCTTTTTTCAAAATGTTTTCCTTTTATAAAAAATGCTTCTAAAATAATAATATTTTGCTTATATAAAGTAAAGACTTCTCTCCAGAGAGTCCGAACTATTTTTTTTTGAAAAATTCCCATTATTTTCAGAATTACAACCAATTGAAATAATTATCGACACTTTTTCTTAAAATGGCTCCCCTCTGTTGTTATAAAAGATGAATTAATCCAATTCTAAGTTATATGTTTCAAAAATTCTAGTTGAGCCTTTGTACAGAGGTCTGAGCTATATACAGGCAAAATACACTCTGTCGCAAAAAAATATATGCACCCAGAAGAAATTGAGCTACATTCACGAAATTTGTATGCATGTAGTGTATATGAAAATAAACAAATGATTAAAAATTCAGAACAAAATATCATTTTATTAAGCGGTTACAGCTTGCAAAAGGTTAAAAATCAGTAAGTAGTAAAGCCACCTCTGGCAGCTATACAAGCCGAAATTCGGCGTGGCATCGATTCAATTAGATCACTTATGACCCCCTGTGGAAGATCCTGCCATAGTCTTTGCATCTGCGCAGTTAATTCTCCTGTATCTCGGGACGGCTGCAGTTGCCTTCCCAGCGCGTCCAGACATGCTCTATTGGCGAAAGATCTGGTGACCTGGCAGGCCATGGTAGGACGTCATATCCTTGAAACAATTGTTGGGAGAGTCGCGCAGTATGTGGACGAGCATTATCCTGTTGATAAATGGCACCTGGGCGACTTGATAGCATGGGTAGCACAATCGGCGTTAAAATATCGTCCACGTATCTGCGAGCTGTCAAAGTGCCTTGAAGGACCACTAAAGATGATCGTGTGTCCCAAGAAATTGCTCCCCACACTGTCACACCTTGTGAAGTTGCTGTATGCCGCTCGACAATAAATGCCGGATCGGACCGCTGGCCGGTGCGCCTCCAGACACGTGTGCGGTGGTCATCATCACTGAGACTGAATCGGGATTCATCACTGAAGATGACACGTCTCCAGTCTGTCACACTCCAAGTTGCCCGAGGTCGGCAAAATCCAGTCGACACTGCCTATGATGTGGGGTCAGTGGTAAGCGTCTTAGCGGACGTCGGCTCCTCAAGCCAACTTCGGTCAGTCGTCTCCTTATGGTTTCTCTTGATGGCACTGGATGTCTGGAAGGAGGTAAGTGGCGTTGAATCGATGCTAGCGACGTTGTTGTTGCCGAAGTGGCCACTCTTCTGATTGCACGATCCTCGCGATCATTTGTGTTCCTGGGACGTCCTGACCCTCCGCGACGGTACACTCTACCTTCTGTGATCCACTGTTGCCAACACCGAGCAACTACCATATCGCTCCGACCGAGGTGGCGGCCGATACGTCTATTCGACCAACCTGCTTCTCTGAGGCCTATTATACGGCCCCTATCAAAGTCCGTCAGCTGCTCGTACTGCCGCCGGTTACGTCTTAGAGGCATCCTAAGTCTCAATATCGTCTATCAAAGTCATCAAATTCGTTTGGATAGCCGTACGGCGCTCGTACTCATGCTTTTAAACTCTCCCAGTTGCGCAACTAATATGCGCATAGCACACTTAGCCTTGTCTCATTGGCTTCGAAATTTTAATCATTTGCATATCTCTTATCAGACTACATTCTTGCCGAGTTTCGTGATTGTAGCTTGATTTCTTCTGGGTGCATATATTTTTTGCGACAGAGTGTATTACTATAATAGAAGCATTTTTCACAAAAGAGAATTTTTGAAAATGGGTCCTTCTATGTTCATTTTTTTGTCAAAATAGTGTATTTAAATAATTTTTTAATGTAATAATATTCTTAAAATAGTTTTATATACATTTTCTAATTCTGAGGGACATTAAAAATCATAAATATTATCCATTTATACGCTTTTGTAAAATCATGGTTCCGAACGTAGTCGAATACCTTAAAAAAAAGTTTGTGTGCTTATGATCACACGATAGAAGTGATAACTTCAAACTTTGTAATGTTATTACAGGGGATTAATTCGGTGAATAAAAAACAAGGGGATATTAGTATTGTTCTATAAAATTATTTATTCATGTGTCTGTACTCATAAAGAAATAATTTTGTGCGAAATATACAATCATATTTGGGAATTAATTGTATTCTAAGAAGGAAACAATAGGTTTATGGTAGCTGAAATAGGTTATAAATCCTTTGGATTCAAAATTTTATTTAAATATCTATAAAAAACCTCCTGCAAGCGTTGTTTCGTACTTCCTCGTGCATCATTTGGGTCATTCGACATAATTAAATTGAATTTAGTTTTTAAAAAAATCAACTAAAGGTTTTGATTTGACTTTTGAAAAATCTACTTTAAAATTCCCACTTAAAATCACAGGTAATTAATTTGTTCAGAAGATTCGATCCGACTTTGTGATTTTTGGTTGTAATTTAATAATATTCAATTGTATCCATGAATTAATTTAAGCAAAGTGATAGTAAGACAAGTAGTTGATTGAGAGGAGAGGAATCTAGGTCAAAACCTTTAAAAAGGAATTTAATCAGATTTATATCACATAATTTCTGGCTTATACTAGCTTTTTTGTCATTGTGTCAGTTTTGTATAAATATATCCGGTGCTACTGCAAGGAAAGTCATATATATATATATTTCTTTTCTTAATACCTGTATACTTAATTTTGTTGTTTTAAATTTTTAATTCTTTTAATTTTCTTTTTAGACTCAAAGTATATATTGAAGTATGTGATTAATAGAACTATTTGTTCATTGCTATTCCGATTCACTTACAAAAATAGATTTTTATTCTTAAGATCACTGCAATACTGCTAATTATAATTGTACTATTTACTTAGTTATATATAATTTGTCCTACATTTTATGTTTAATTTTAGTGTAGGATTTATCTTTCTCTCTAAGCCTATTTTTGAAAAATATTACGTTTCATTTTCATGCTTCAACTAAGATTAGAAGGAATCCCGCATTCATTTCAGTAGAAGAGGGGGAGGGGAGGAATCCCTCTTTTACTTTTAGGGCGTATTGATCGGGGGTCAAACTACAGCGTTTCTTAGTGGCGGGGGGAAACGTCCTTTCCTCTTTAGGGGTGTGTATTTCCGACTAAAGGCGAAAATAGCCAAATGAGCTTTACATTCCCGAGCGTGACGTTCATTCAATTTCACTCTCCAACAAAACGCGCCAATAGAAGAAATTAACTCTGTTAATTCAACTTGATTAAATTTTCTTTCAAAATTAAGGTCACGATCTGATTTAATGTGAGCCACTCTCGTAGGCCAGCATTTACACCTCGTGGACCCCGGAATTATTTTTCTGCTGACGTGGATCCCTTGCAATTTGTCATATATCCCTAGGGGATGAAACAGACCACTTTGTGAATCACTGCTTTAGACTATGGATGTTTTTTACGCTAGTTATAATAAAACATGTTTGCATAATTTCGTTAAATCCATGTGTTCTATTTTTTTTAGCAGCGTAGAAAAGAATTTAAAGAATATCCAATATATTTCACGAAAATTCAGCATACACACGGTAATTTTCAAAACATAGTAATTTGTTTACCTTTCGAGAAATCCAGGAGAATTTTCTACACTAGCCTTTCCTCCACCAATCTTTAAATCCTATATTTTACAGTTATGAAAACTATCCAAGAAAATAATACTTCTCAATATCAGTAGATGTTCATCATAAACGATGCAATGAAGCTAGTCCCTCGAAAATACTCAACGTCAGCATGATGCAACGATTTAACGTTCTTTAGAAAATCAATCACAAAATTTTATATTTCCAATAATTTTCAGGAAAAATCACCGGTCACCGCTTACTTCTTATACGATTAAGGGAAGTTATCCTATTTCCATATTGGTTGATTTAAATAGAACCATAAAAGCCATAATGATTTGGAATTGGAATTATGTATTCCCTTAAGTGCTCTCAGGGCTCTTAACAGATATACGTGCACTCGAAAAAGACATCCTTCTTTAAACCAATGTAACTTAGCAATAAAACAAAACAAAAATTTGAAATTTTTACCACAAGATATTATATATTTATATACATTATTTCTCAAAATTTCTGAGAATTTGAAAAGAAATTAAAAAAGTTATAAAGAAATAAATATTGGATAATTTTTCAAAAATATGAAAATTGGTATTTAACACCGCGCAGGATTCTGAAGTACAAAATTGATCAAAATTTACAAAGGTAAATTTACTTAGTATAAAAATGTTCACTTTTTTATACTCACTTTTAAGAAATTTAGAGAAAAAAAAATTAAATACAATTATAACGAAAATTTTAAAATTTTAAGAAAACATTTAATTAAAATTCAAAAATCAAAAGGATTCTATTATTATTTTTTGAAAATTGATGTATAAGTCATGAAAAGTCATATTTTGAACATGTGTATAAAATTTCAAATTAATACCATAAATTGTTTCTGAGAAATCCTGCGCGGAAGCTAAATTTTTTTGTTTTGCGAAAAATGAAGTTAAAAATAAGAAAGAGATAGGGTTTTCCTTTAAGTTTCACTACTTATTTCTCAATAACTTCGGAAGTTTTCATGGTATCAACACAATTTTGGTACCAAAATGCTCAGAAATATTGAGGCTGTAACATATGTTTTTTTTTCAAAAAATTGAAATATTTGCAATTTAAGAGTCATATGAGGCCTAAAGCATGATAATTTATATAGCTCTATCGATTCAAACACTGATCCATTTAGTAGAAGAATAGAGATGCTAATGACAGAAAGATTTGTAGATGCTCAGTAAAAAAAATCTTGAGTATTTAAATTTTAGTTTATTTTCTTATGAATTGCAGAAATGTACACTACTTTTAGTCAATATCGTAAAGGTCACCCTTCGACGACCATCGGTGTGGGAGAGTCGGAAGAAAGACTAGCCATATTAAAAAAACTCAGTTTATTCTCAGTATCAACAACAACATAAATTCTATTGACCTAAGTTAAGGGATGCACTCGGATTTCAAATATGAAAAACAATTAAAGAGGTATTCAAGCTATGAGAATAATTAAATCACTTACGTCTAGTCAATAGCTTCTAACTCTTAGCAAGCCTAATCTAGTTTAATTCTTTGTTGACAGATCGCCAACTTTAATGTTTACAATAAACAGGTACTAAATACCCGCGCCTCACTTCATATTAAATTAATCACTGCTCTCCGATAGCATTCTAACCTCTCTCATCCTTCTAACCTGAAAGGGTGAAATTGTCGAATCGGGCGCCTCTCCGCCAACTTTTGAAAAATTGCCAATTTGGCGCGTTGTGTTTCGGAGTTGCAACCCTACCACAACACGCAACGCCGGAGCGCGAAATTCAAGACGGCGGAAGGAAAACCATTAAAAAATAGCATTTTAAAGTTTTGAAACTGAAAATCGCTGCAAAAATCAGGCATTTAAAAATGGAAATAATTTCACTTACCTTTAAAAAATGCTGCTATTTCCGACATTTGTGATGATGATGAGTTGCCTATTGAAATTATACCAGTGTGCTACTGCATATTTCCGAGAACACCTTCCAAAACATTTTTATTTTTGCATCACTAACAAAACGGTGCACAAATCCATATTACTCAATTCAAACCCAAACCATTTCTTTACACTCCTAAACACATGATGGGTATCCTCTTTTACACTGGACTGAATTTTGCAGTACCATTCAAAAACGATCGTTCGCTTCCTTACCCGTTCTTTCTCTCAATTCCATACTTTTTTCACATTTCGGACATACATACGATGATCCAATCAAACCTTCTTTTATGCACTAGTCTAAAACAGCTTTCTTTCCAAGCACAGGCAACATGGTAAAAAAACCTTTAACAATAGTAATCGTAATTTTTCATGCATTCATTCAAATTAATCCTAAGAGCATCGCTGGACATCATGGCAATCTTTTGAAATTTATGTGGAGAAAGAAATAAAAATATTACCTGTAAAAAGTAATTCCCAAAACGAAGAAAACGAAGCCGAACAGATGACCCAACCGGAGCAAAAGAAATAACCGTTTCCTCATTAACGGAATTTTTAAAGTAATAAAAGCTTTCTGCTCATGCGCGAGAAAGACCGTTGAAGAATTAAACTGTTAAAATAAAAAAAAAACGAATTATACGAATGCGCTAACTTGCCATGATATCGTTATAACTGTTAAAATGAAAGAAATCTACTGCGCATGCTCAAAATTTCGCCAAAAAACTACTCTCCTTCACTGGAAAACAAATTCAGAAGGGTTACTAGATTTGACGCATTTATCGATTTGGCGAGAAAACACTTGGCGCGAGAGGCACCCGATTCGACAAATCAACCCCTGAAAGTTTCAACTTTATATACAAGTCTTAATTTGCATGGTAAAATCTTCTTCTTCGGGAGGAAGCTTTATAATACAATCGTTTTTAAAGATCCAATATTTCCCAAGATGATTAGTTTTTAAAGGAAAGCGGATAGACCCGTCACAAAATAAAGTAACTGATTAAAATAAATTGTCAATTTTAGATGAATTTTCACCAAAAGAAAAATGACAAAAATCCAGACATGTTTTTTCTAAAGATTTGAATTTCGCACCTATCAGCAACTGTAAAGAAATTACAAGGGGGAAAAAAGAGAGAGAGAGAGGTTTGGAAATCATCCCTCCTTAATTTATTTCCAACCGATTGCACTGTTTTCGTTTGAAAACAAAACTTTTTGCTTTGATTTGTTAAAATTCACTGTTTGATTCATTCTGCGCAATGCTTTCTAAATTATCCTTGATCTGAGTGTGAAGTCACTGGGTTTTAAGAAAAGGTATATTTAAAATGATGCTTAGCCTTCCTCGTTTTGTAAGCGGTTTTATTTTTTACAATACAAGGACAGGAAAAGACCCATATTATTGGAAGAACTTGTGAAGATCCTCCTGGATCTCACTTTGAGAACGAGAATAATTTTGAGTCAAAAAAGAACCACAGTAGCCATTTTTATAAATAACTTTCTTCATTTGGTTATCTTTCCCAAATAGAATCAAAGACTTTTAATAACTAATAAATCAAAATAGTGTTACGAATTTAGCCTTATTCTAATTGTTTCTACTCATTTGTGTTCATTTTTACAGTTTAATTTGTCGTATCTAATGTGATTTCAACCCTGTTTACCTGTAATATCATTTCCTCTGCATTGCACGGCCCCCATGCTTTAACATTGGTTTAAATGGTAAACTCGCCAAATATTGCAGCTAGCGCCAAGTTGACGACGGATTTGGCGACTTAATTTTAAGCGCCAAATTTGGCGATATATCGCCAAATGTGGGCGATAAGCTTGGCGACCATGGCAACCCTGCTCCTAATAACCCTGTCTGGCAACCCTATCGCGGTATTGTAACACTATTGTATTGAATGTATTACTGTATTGAGCTTTTCTCGTACGTTCCGGATTTTGCTAGACCTTTCTATTTCTCGATTATTCTGGTAAGTGCAAGAGGTTTCTGACCGAAAGGTATAAAAGGGCCCGGGCCGGCTAGTCAGTTAGTCAGATCTCAGCTTTCATGCAAGGGATACCTCTGTGCTTGAGACAGAGAGAGACGATTGCATAGTGTGTGTTATTGCTTTTATTGAGTTATTATTTTGTGCTGAGTGTTTACTATTGCTTTTGTTAGTGTATTACATCTGTGTTATCAGTATTTTCATCGATTGTACGTGACTTTCTCGAACTGTTCTACAATTTGTGGAGGACTGTTTTGGCCAAGAATAAAATTGTTTTGGATCCCGCTCTTCGGCTTCAATCATTTCGAACCCCGAAAACGCAACAATTGGTGTCAGAGGTGGGGTTGAATGCCAACAACAAGAGCGATGGAGGCCCAGTTCCAGACTCTTCTAGAAAAATTGACTGGCATGAAGGCCAATATGGGCGAAATGAAATCGGAGTTGACCGCCAGCATGAATGCCAATATGGGCGAGTTGAATAACAAACTGACCGCGAACAAGGAAGAGTTGAAAAGTGATTTGAAGGGCATTGGCGACAAATTGACGACTATGGACAAGAAATTTGAAGAAATGGAAGGAAGAATCGAGTCGGTTGAAAATAAATTCGAAGATATGGAGAGCAAACTAGAGGCGAAAATTTTCGAAAAGGTAGAAGAAGTTTCCATCTCGTTCAGGAGTGACCCAGAGAAATTGAAGCAGAAAGTCATGACTGGTCAAGGGGATGAATTTATGTTTCAAGCTCCTTATTCCAAGCCTTCCATCAAGCTTTTCTACATATGACGGAAAGTCCTCTTGGCAGGTGTATAAGACCCAATTCTCCATAGTGGCGGATGCAAACCAGTGGGACTCCCAGACCAAGGCCTGCCAGTTAGCTGCTTCTCTTCGAGCCGACGCTGCTGACATTTTGCAAACTTTGCCGGAAACACAGCGGCTGGATTTCGACGCTCTCGTTAATGCTCTGGAGTTACGCTTCGAGAGAAATGTGTGAAGGATTACAGCAGACTCCAGCTGAAGTCACGGCAGCAGAAAGTGTCCGAAACGCTCCAAGAACTGGCGATGGACATCGAGAGGCTTTCTCACTTGGCGTTTTCTGACTGTCCGACTGAAGTAAGAGAAGTCCTGGCGCTGCAACACTTCATCGACGGGGTGCGTGATCTGGAAATCCAGAAAGCTCTCCGAATGGCGGATCTCAGGACTTAAAGGGGGCCCTAGTGTTTGCTATGAAACTCGAGGCAGCCCAGCAAGCAACACGAAAGGACAGACACCCCATACGAGCCGTCAACGAATCGGACACGTCGAACTCAAGTGTGGAGCAGTTAGAGCGACAGATGAGAAGCTTCATGAATAGAGTTGAGTCTTTGATGTCCCAGAAAGCAGACGGGAAGAAGACCCTTAAATGCTGGACCTGCGGTCGAGAAGGGCATCTGCAGAGAAGCTGCCGGGCACGCCAAGGCGCTGAAACTAATAGCGCCTCCCGGAAGGAGGTGTCGGAAAAACTAATTAATGGCCATCTCGTGGGGCGGAGGTTGCCAGATTTTGGAAAGCCCCACTTTCAAGTGTGTCAAATTTCGACAAAGAGTACCGGTGAGAATGGAATTTTTATAATGGGACATGTTAACGAGCTTCCCTGCAACATGATCATCGATACAGGAGCCAATGTGTCTATCATTCGGAACGATCTGGCTCAAAAGTTACAAAGAGAAACTTATCTGGACCCGCCCCGCGTGGTGCTACAGACCGTGACGGGGGAAAAGATTGATATTCACGGAAAATTAAAAGTCAAGATCAAGTTTGGAGACACTACCTACCAACATGCTGTATGTCGCAGATATTGCAGACCCTTTCATTCTTGGACTGGACTTTCTAAAGGAGCATGGTTTCACTCTAGACTTCAACAAAAACGAATTACGTTCCATACACGAAGAAGTCACTATATTCAAAATTGAACACAGGACAATCTATTCGACAGGTAACCGCTAACGAGAATATTACCATTCCCCCAAGGACTGAAATCATAGTACCTGGATACATCGGTAACGATGTGAGTTTCAACTCTGGCCTAATTGGATCTGCGGAAAATAAAGCGAATGGATTGCTAATAGCTTCGACGCTAGGGGACCTTTCAGAAAACTATCGGTAAGAATTTGCAACGTAACTGAAAAACCTAGAGTGTTCCAGAAAGGTGAAGTGTTGGCAACCTGCAGTCCAGTAACGTGTGTCTGCAAAAGTTCGAGCTTTCTCCTACCCAACTCGCCTCAACAGTTGACTCCCGACCTTCTAGAAAATGCTGAATTGTCCCCCGAACAGAAAAGCTCCGCAGAAAGACTGTTCCAAGAATTTGAAGACGTGTTTTCTAGAAACAGTAGCGATATTGGCCATACTACAGTGACACAACACAGAATTGATACAGCAGACCATCCGCCGATTAAACAGCACCCAAGACGCTTGCCGTTTGCTAAACAGGAAGAGGTCGGAACACTACTACGAGAGATGCAGGAAAAATGACATCATAGAACCGTCTTCGAGTCCGTGAGCATCTCCAATCGTCTTGGTTCGTAAGAAAGATGGCTCCACAAGATTTTGCGTGGACTATCGAAAAACTTAACGACGTCACCAAGAAGGACAGCTACCCTCTTCCAAGGATAGATGACACCCTGGATACCCTTTCCGGTCATAAATGGTTCTCGACTTTGATTTAAAGAGCGGATACTGGCAAGTGGAGATCCATCCCGAAGATAGAGAAAAACAGCATTCACTTCCGGCCAAGGACTATGGCAGTTCAAAGTCATGCCGTTCGGGCTCTGCAATGCGCCAGCTACTTTCGAGCGCCTGATGGAGACCGTGCTAAAGGGTCTGACTTTTGAAGCTTGCCTTATTTACCTGGATGACGTCATAATAGGAGGGCGTACGTTTGAAGAACATCTTCAAATATCCGGAAGGTGTTATCAAAATTAGCGACGCTAACTTGAAGCTAAACCCTTTGAAATGCAAGTTCTTCCAGAAAGAAGTCAATTATCTGGGACACATCATCTCTGCAGAAGGTGTTCGTACGGACCCCGAAAAAGTGTCCGCCGTAAAGAATTGGAAACGCCCTGAAAACCTCCGTGAGCTGCGAAGCTTCCTGGGACTATGTACTTATTACCGAAAGTTTGTGAAAGGGTTCTCTAACATCGCAAGACCCTTGCACAAGCTAACAGAAAGTAAACAAAAGTTTCAGTGGACAAAAGAATGTGAAGATTCCTTCCTCCAGCTTAAAGAAGCTTTGACGTCTTCACCGATCTTAATATATCCACAACCGGACAAGCCATTTATCTTGGACACTGATGCCAGTAATGAGAGTGTCGGAACAGTATTATCTCAGGAAATAGATGGCCAGGAACGAGTCGTAGCTTATTGGAGTAAGTGTTTATCGAAACCGGAAAGAAATTATTGTGTCACTCGAAAAGAGCTACTGGCTATTGTGAAAGCCATCGAGCATTTCCATCACTATCTCTATGGCCAAAAATTTCTTCTACGTACCGATCATGCCTCTTTAACCTGGCTATTGAATTTTAGAAATACTGAAGGCCAGGTAGCCAGATGGATACAACGGCTCAACGAGTATTACTTTGACATCAGACATCGTAAAGGCTCCTCGCATGGAAATGCTGATGCCCTTTCAAGAAGACCATGCCCAGAAAATTGTCGTCATTGTTCCAGAGTAGAGACCAAATATGACTATGCTATAGGCCAGATAACAACTTCAACAGCGACGCCACCCGATCCCTGGAGTGACGAGAAAGTTCGAGAAGACCAGATGGCGGATCCTGATATTAAACCCCTTATAGAGTTTATGGAGTCTTCCAGCAATAAACCAAGTTGGCAGGACATCTCGGCTTATAGTCCTACAACTAAGCAGTATTGGGCCCTCTGGAATTCTCTACATCTCAGGAATGGTGTTCTATACCGAAAATTCGAATCAGAGGATGGAAAGACATTCAAGTACTTCCTCGATCTCGTATCCCAGAGGTACTCAAAGAATTGCATGGCAGCCCAACAGGAGGTCATTTCGGCGTCATGAAAACTTTGCACCGAGTTCGAGAGCGATTCTTCTGGGGTAAAAGTGAGAGCTGACGTGGAACAGTGGTGCAAGTCCTGTGATGCCTGTTCAGCTCGGAAGGGGCCAAAGATACGTAGCCGAGGGAAGCTGCATCGCTACAATGTTGGAGCACCCTTCGAACATATCGCTTTCGATATCCTGGGACCTCTGCCAAGGACTGCGTCTGGTAATAAGTACCTACTTGTTGTCATTGACTACTTCACGAAATGGCCCGAAGTGTACCCCATTCCGGATCAGGAAGCCCCCACCGTAGCGGAGGCTGTAGTGCAGCACTGGATATCGAGATATGGGGTACCTCTTCAACTTCATTCCGATCAGGGAGAAATTTCGTCTCTGCGGTATTGAAGGGGGTCTGTGAACTACTCGGAATTGACAAGACCAAGACCACACCTTTGCACCCACAGTCAGATGGCATGGTGGAGAGGTTTAATCGTACCATCCTGAATAACCTCTCACTGATGGTCTCCAAGAACCAACAAGACTGGGACCAGAAAGTTCCTCTCTTTCTGCTAGCGTACCGCAGCGCCGTTCACGAGACTACCGGATATTCACCATCCCAGATGCTTTTTGGCCGAGATCTTCGTCTCCCTTGTGACCTGCTGTTTGGTCGCCCTCCGGATACACCTTCATCGCCTGAGGAGTACGTGCAGAATCTCCAGGCACGTTTTGAAGATGTACACAATTTGGCTCGAGAACGGATCAACCTGAGGACGGAGAAGATGAAGACTCGGTACGACACAAAAGCCACAGGACATCAATTCAAGGAAGGTGACAAGGTGTGGTTCTACAACCCGACTCGACGCAAAGGACTTTCTCCTAAGCTACAATCGCATTGGGACGGTCCTTATACAATTTTTAAAGATAATAAACGACGTCGTAATCCGGATCCGTAAGTCAACAAATTCGAAGCCTAGAGTCGTTCATTACGACAGGCTTGCTCCATATTATGGCCATAATTCTTAGTGTGTCAATTATCGTGTAATTTATTTTGACCATGGTCTTGTATAAATAAGTTAGTGTGTAAAAATAATCTTGTAAATAATTTTGTTTATTGTTTTGTAAGTGTTTATTTTCTACTATGCATTAGGTGTTTATTTTGTACTGTGTATTACATGTTTATTATTGCATATTCATTTAATTGTTTTTAATCAATTGCTTTATTATTATGTTAACGTCTGATGAAGGGGTTGTACTGCCCGGGACGTGCAGTTCTTGAGAGGGGGCAATGTTACGAATTTAGCCTTATTCTAATTGTTTCTACTCATTTGTGTTCATTTTTTACAGTTTAATTTGTCGTATCTAATGTGATTTCAACCCTGTTTACCTGTAATATCATTTCCACTGCATTGCACGGCCCCCATGCTTTAACATTGGTTTAAATGGTAAACTCGCCAAATATTGCAGCTAGCGCCAAGTTGACGACGGATTTGGCGACTTAATTTTTGGCGCCAAATTTGGCGATATATCGCCAAATGTGGGCGATAAGCTTGGCGACCATGGCAACCCTGCTCCTAATAACCCTGTCTGGCAACCCTATCGCGATATTGTAACACTATTGTATTGAATGTATTACTGTATTGAGCTTTTCTCGTACGTTCCGGATTTTGCTAGACTTTTCTATTTCTCGATTATTCTGGCAAGTGCAAGAGGTTTCTGACCGAAAGGTATAAAAGGGCCCGGGCCGGCTAGTCAGTTAGTCAGATCTCAGCTTTCATGCAGGGATACCTCTCTGTGCTTGAGACAGAGAGAGACGATTGCATAGTGCGTGTGTTATTGCTTTTATTGAGTTATTATTTTTGTGCTGAGTGTTTACTATTGCTTTTGTTAGTGTATTACATCTGTGTTATCAGTATTTTCATCAATTGTACGTGACTTTCTCGAACTGTTCTACAATTTGTGGAGGACTGTTTTGGCTAAGAATAAAATTGTTTTGGATCCCGCTCTTCGGCTTCAATCATTTCGAACCCCCGAAAACGCAACAATAGCTTTATGTGGTTTAAAAGGGACTTTCCTTTATATTAACTTAAATATTTAATGATCCAATTAATTAACAATTAGAATATCGATCACGCAGAGATTACCGCAATAAGAGATTCCAGAATTATATTCAATAATGTCCCTACTGAACATTTAACTTTAATCTCACTCCTAATATAAAACTTTAATGAGACTTTAATTATAAATTAATATTTACCACACTGAATCTCAGCTCTTCCTGTGCCTAATTTATCCACCTAGAAATCTTCAATAATAAATCTCTAACTTCACTATTATAACTTCCTGCTTCAATCTCTCTCTCCTACTGTCTCTAACTTTACTATTCCGTTTGACTTAAATACTTTATCTAATCTGCATATAATAAGGAATCCCTGTCCTCTCTTTGGAGTTGATTGGAAATAGGTAGGGAATTAAATTTCCCTAAAAAAGACGTCTCAGAAGGTTAGTGATAAAGTTCCGTATAGATTTGTCACAAACTAAACAAGTATTTTTTGTTACACTTAAAAATGTTTTCTTCCAATAAGAGAACTGAACAATGTTGATGTAAGAAATAAATATTAAATGCATTGTTTTTAATTTAGTAATACTTTTCATTTTATTTTCAAAGAAATATCCCAAAAACAAAATATATACCTGCTAATCAGGCTTCAGGCCTAATATTCTAGCAATTCCCGTAAGTTTATACATTTAACATGCTACTATTTTTTTCCATTTTACTGAAAATAAAATTCTTCATATTTTGACAAAAATAGAGAAATATTAAATTATGTTATCTCGTTTTCCCTAGTTTTAACTTTTTCTCTTAAATTCGTAATTGCTTGATAAGTTATGAATTTATGTAATTTTGACATTTACTGATCATCGTAAAGTTGTTAGGAAATATACCCAAATATGTTTTAAAATTAGCAAGGCATACAAAGGAGAACTTTTGAAAAAATATTCAGCAGTAAAAATATTTATTTAGTATATATGATTGAAATTTTTGAAAGTTTTTTTTAGTTGAAAGAGAGATATTAGACAAAATTAAAATTACCCAATACAGTTATCAAGTTTGTACGTTTATTACTGGTGTATGCGTGCGTGTGAAATTTAAAAAAATTCTGGGATATTTAGTATGTTTAATGTTTTGTAAAAAATAATTGGAAAATTAGAAAAAAACTGAAAAAAGAAAGAAAATAAATTACGAGAGAGATCGTATTATACATTTATTTTTATAAAAAGGTTCATAAACATTTTTGTAACAAATTCATCGTTCGAATTCAGCTGTACTTTTAATTTTATTTTCAGTGAAAAGACGCATCTAAGTCAATCTTAAGGTATCCGACTACGTTCGGAACCGTGAATTTGCAAAAGCGTATAAATGGATAGTATTTATGATATTTAGCGTCACTTAGATCAGAAAATGTAAATAAAATTGTTTTATAAGAATAGTATTACAATAACAAATTATTTAAGTACAATATTTTGACAAAAAATGAACATAGAATGAGCTATTTTCAAAATATTCTCCTTTTGTGAAAAATACTTCTATTATAATAATATTTTGCTTGTATATAGCTCAGACCTCTGCACAGAGGCTCAAATAGAATTTTTGAAATATATAACTTAGAAGTGGGTTTACCATGTTTTACGGCAACAGAGGAGCAAAATTTTAAGAAACAAATGCCGATAATTATTTCAATAGATTGTAACTCTGAAAATATAATGTGACTTTTTCGAAAATCATAGCTCAACCTCTGTAAAGAGGTCTGAGCTATTCATAGGCAAAGTATTATTATAATAGAAGCATTTTTCACAAAAGGAGAACATTTTGAAAAAAAGTTATTATAAGTTAATTTTTTTAGCCGAAATATTATATTTAAATAATTCTTTTAACAAAATGTCCTTAAAACAATTTTATACATGTATTCTAAGCTAAGTGACATTAAATATCATGAAAATTATCCATTTATGTGCTTTTTTTAAAATCACTGTTCCGAACATAGTCGGATATATTAATAGCAAAACTTTACACCCACACCAAACATAAGAGTGGAACATTTACTTTTGGTCAGTATTCAAATAATTTAGTTCATTATAATTTTTCATCTTTAATATTCAGAAACTACCTATTGATGCTGGTGTGTGTGTGCATAAAAGTATTATCTTAAATTATTTAATCACAAAATTTTTATTTCCATTAGCTTCATCGCGTAATAGTTTATTTACTCTAAAATAATCACATTTTTAATATTAATTTTTTTCCCTTAAAATGCACTGTGAAATTCTTTTATTATTATTAAAATGAATTATTTGAAACAGTTTTAGGAAATAAAAACCTCTTAGCCTTGAGCCCTCACATCAAACGATTAATGAGAACTTTCATTTGATGTGTGTATAAATGGTCACTGTTTACTGTTCCATTTTTCTCCAATGATCTAATTTTTATTAAATATTCGCCTCAACAAATATATAGTAATTTTTTAAAAATATGTCTCTCTTACCTCAAGTTTAAAAATAACACAAACACACATACATTGAGTTACCAAATTATAACGACCACATAATAATTTTATGTAGATCAGCTACAACTTTATGTAGTTGCCCCTTGAGGGCAATATATATATATATATATATATATATATATATATATATATATATATATATAATACAGGAACAGTGAAGCATCAATTTCACTGTGTTTGTGAAGAAATTGAAAAAAAGGGTACTTACGTATTATAACAACAATCACCAACGCTCAAAATAAATCACCAATTTGAAAACCCCAATTTCTCATGTATCGTATGCACTGATTTAGCAATCGCGTGCTTCGTTTCCTACAATGTCTGCAATAGGTTTCGATAATACGAATGATTCAAAAAACGTAATTAACGCTGGAAGGTCTCAGGGAAACTGGGCTTTTGAAAAGCCCTCCGTCCCTTATCTGATGTGTCAGAGTCCTTAACGTTGAAATCTATTGTTACAGTTCACTTAAATTTTAAGAATTAGTCCATGATTTGTAGAAAATGAAATCTGGTGACGTAAACGTCTCTTAGATGCATCCTGTTGAATTTCCTGTCACTGGTGATTGATTATGAGCCTCGTCTGTCGATAGCGGCTGACAAGGAGCCGTACGTCTCCTAACAGCAAAATCTGTCGGGATTGTAGATGAGAAAGTGACAGACGCACGTGTCTGATAGTAGTCGTACTCTTGGTGTTGAAGCGATGACGTAATCGTCTGGTAGTAGGAGCTGTCGTTCATGAAGATTAATGGTGGTCAGTAGGGAAGATGGGAGTCATCAGCTTGCAAGGATCTCAGTTCTGTAGGCACTGGCATTGGATGGTAAAGCGGAGTGAGAATCCTCTCTATTGGCTGTACAGGGGTTGTGTAGATACGTGTGATCAATATTTAGGGGGCCGAAGCGATGAGAATTTAAGTTTAGAATGAGTTAAAAATTTAGCATGTGGGGGGGGGGGGGTCAATCACCATTTGTGATTAACAGGAAAAAAGATTAGGGTGGGTTGTACGAGTCTAGGAGAATTCTCCTAGGCCTCTTGTGATCATCATGAGGGGTGTAGTTTTCTAGGCTAGAAATATTGCTATTATTAATATTTGGCAGATTTTCATAAAATTTTTTGGCGAGATCTTGGTTGCAGGTTTTGAAGGGGTGAACTTTAATTGCTTTATATATATTTGCATTTTTATTGTACATTCTGCCTTTAACAATTGTCCTGATAATAGAGTTTTGTGCAATTTCTAGAATTTTTATATTTGACTTTGCAGCGTAGCCCCAGACCGGGCAAGTATACCTTAAAATTGGACGCAATACGGCTGTGTACATAAGTACCTTATTGTATAGATACATATTAGAATTCCGTCAAATTAAGCGGTAGATTGACTTTATTGCGTTCCGGAATTTATCACGCGCGTGTAGAATGTGATGTTTCCAAGTGAGGGTCTTATTGAAAATAACTCCTAGGTATTTAGTGCTCTGAGACCAGCGTAGTGGTGTGGAATAGAGCGTGGGTGGTGTGACAGGTTTACGGCTTTTTGTGAATAATTAAAGAGTGGTCGCGCGCGAAGCGTCCGAACCAGTATCAGCAAAACGGCTGCACTTGTGAAATGTCCGAGATCAGCAGTATTAATGTTTACAAAGAGTGGATTAAAACGCCGAAAACTGGGTCTCGTTAAGGGCTATTAAAAGATCGCCCGGGAAGAAGAATAACGGATGTTTTCCAGTCCAACAGAAGAGCAACCATACTTCAAATTGCTGGTATCTTAATCAAAAAGCAACCACAAACCTCTCTGAATGATCTGTTCAGCGCACTTTATGCAGTATTGTCTATGGTTGCCGACCTTTATGTTAACGAAGCTTTACCAGTCGTTGAAAAAATATATTACTATATGAAAAAACTTCATCTTCGAAATCAAAATTTTTCTGCTGAAAAAAAAATAGATCTTAACATCATTCTCATAAGTACTTTCATCAAGAGTAAAGCTAAATGTAAGAGGGTTCCTTGTAAACCAGAATTCTGTTTTGTTGTTTCATTTCCTATCGTCTGAGTTTTTCTTCTTTCAATAGTTCACACAGATGTCGTTATTTCTTGAATTCGGGATAATATTGCTAGGGAAATGATAATTATTTAAGTAATTTTTACCTTTATACCCTTTTTATATCGCCAACTGTGAAAGGTTTGCCTTTGGCAGCTGCATAGTTAGAAGTTACGAAAGTATATTCGGATGCTTTAGATTTAGTTCGAATTGTTTGACAATTGTAACTTATTTCTTATATCCAGCTATAGCTCTTTTTACAAAATCACAATTTTCATCAGAAATCGTAAAATCGATCTGATGCTTAACTTAAAGATTTCTTCGTACACTTGACATGCAACATGCGACGCTCTAGTGACATAACACGCATGCAGATTGATATTTTTGTTGCTCGAATCCATATTCATTCATCTAAGAGTCTTGCTTACAATGGTCATCAAGCTTTCGTATATTTTAGTGACTCTTTGATTAAATGTGTATTAATATGAATTCGCAAAATAAATAGGCAAATAGAAGATTTATCAATGAAACTAAGAACGACAGAAATTTGAAATTAACCTATAGTGCATGAAGTGCATAAATTAAATTCTACTTTCAACTAAAAACACACTCGTGTGTTGGCACGCTTAACGGAACGAAAGGAGAGAAAGTCTCTCGTGAGGCGTTAAGATGTACCGCGACCGTAAGTTATATTTAAAACTTATGACCAGTGCTTCTCAAAGTTGCAACACTCGTGACCTAATATCTAATCATAATTTTCATCGCGCCCCCCTACATACAATAACAATGTACTGAATTCAATACTATACTTTGACGCTAAAACTACGATACGAATCATACCTCTTATATAAGCAACCCTCCCCCCCATGTATATAAACGCCTCGCTAAGCCGGTTAAAAGTGCTTATTCCTCAGAAGTTATATACGTTCTTCCGAAGTACGATCATAACCCGTTTTCAAATGATTTGCACTGCTATCTGTAAATGTATATTCCGAAGACTTTGGTTGTAATAAAAGGACCTTGACAATGTTTGCGAAGGATTTACTTATTCCAGATTATTTTTTTTTCTTTATTACTTCCTCCTCCCCCAATACATTACATACGCGTGCCTACGTGGAAAACGGTTGGCATTTGAAGCGAATCGCGAAACTTTTGATCGGCAGTCAATGTTTAATTATAAACCGTACAAAAAGTATCAAGATAAGTGTAAATTTTTAAAAAAATATTTATATATATAGTATATATATATGACAAGCCCATGGGCTCACTGGTAATTAATAAACTTTTCAACTCAGTATTGTTCAATTAATTATAAAATACATTGTGTAGCACAAATATATTTATAAGTGTAACATGTCAGTGCAAATGAATATTTTATTTTTTATTATGTCATAAAATGTATTTTGTTTGTTTACTTTCAGTACATTAATATTTTTTAAAATAATGTTTTGTTCTCGACTTTTCAATATGCTCGCCCCCCCTTGTAGACTTGTCACGCTCCCCAAGGGGGGCGCGTCCCACAATTTGGAAAACACTGACTTGTGACGGTTTTCGCCATATGTACAAGAGCGTGAACTTAGCGCGGATCACATTTTTAGACAAAAAAATGCTTAAATTTTTATAAAAATTTGTGACATTGTAACTCATGCACTTGTGTATAGTATAGTGTTTCTAAAATTTCAGAATATTTCACAAATAATTAGTTGTTCCATTTAAGCTATTATTATTATTGTATCGTGCGTTTTGCTTTAAACGCAGTTTCATTTGTTCTTTTTTTATTGTAGTTATTTAAGTAAATATTCCGTACTTATATTATGCAGTGATAATAAATACTGTAGCTTTTCTTAGCTTTTTCTTAGCTTTCACTACGTTTACGCCACTAAGTGGACCGTAACACCTTGAAAAAATTAAAAGTTGACCGTACCTTGGAAAAATCTGCTAAAGTCTTAAGATAGTATAATTTATATTAAAAATGCTTCAGATTCATCTGTTGTACATTTAATAAATTTACGACTTTACGCTTAACTTAAAACCATTATGAAATACATCATATAACTAGCTGACCCGGCCACGCGTTGCTGCGACTTTGCTTTAATATGATGATTTAATATTATTCTAAGACATTCAATGCAGTCAAATTAATCTTCGCATACATTTTCGAAGAGTTGAAATTTAGCGTAACACGACATAATGATTTTAATTTTGTATTTTATTCGTCTTCTATTTGATTATAGTATAATACATGAATTACTTATCAAGTTGTTAAGTAACAATATAAGAAGATTTGATTTTAGGAATGAGGTGACTATATACACTGCTCAAAACAATTAAAGGATATTGTAAGTTTTATATAAAATAAAGATGTAAGCGAAATTTTTTTGCCGAAAGTGGAAGAAGAGAATCACAAATGCAATTTTTTCTGATTTTCAATCTATGCAGTATGCTAATTTTGAGTTGGACGTCAAAAACGTCGCTTCAGCGGCAGCGAATGAAATTTGACTTTCAACTGAAATGAAGACAAGGATAAATTGGCATTCAGTGACTGCTTTGTTTCGATGAGTACGATGTCTCAGCGAAGTCATTTAACCGATTCAGAAGCTTGGAGAATTGTTGGTAGGTTAGAAGGGGGCCAAACTCAAGCCGAAGTAGCGCAAGCCATTGGAGTGTCACTAAGTGTGATTTCCAGGATCTGGAACTGTTTTTTGGAGACTGGAAGTGCAGGCCGAAGACCAGGTCAAGGTCGTAGACGGGCAACAACGCCTAATGAAGATCGTTATTTAGTGTTAACGGCTCGGAGACACCGAAATATGAACGCTACTCTTCTTCAACAACACCTTCGCTCAGCTACTGGCACCATGGTTTCAACTCAGACTGTCCGAAACCGGTTTCATGGTGTAGGTCTGTATGCTCGCCGACCGATGGTCTGTGTTAGACTAACATCAAGGCATCGTTGCGACCGCAGGGAAGGGGCAACAGAGCATGTGAACTGGAGAAGAAATGAATGGAGCAATGTTTTTTTTTTTTTCTGACGATTCCCGTTTTTCTGTTCATCCCGATAATAGACGTATTTTCATCTGGAGGGACCGTGGCAGTAGGAATAATCCTGCGTTCGTGCACGAAAGTGTCAGATTTGGTGGTGGGGGAATGTTGGTGTATGGTGGCATCTCCATTGACAGGCGCACAGACCTCTACATCATTCGAGATGGACCTCTGACTGCTCGCCGATATAGGGATGAGATCCTCAGACCTTTTGTAGTCCCTTACGCTGCAGCAATCGGAGATGACTTCATTTTAATGGACGATAACTGCAGGCACGTCGTGCTAACCTGGTGGAAGATTTCCTTTTCGAAGAAGGAATCGTACGAAGGGAATGGCCAGCGTGTTCTCCAGACATGAATCCAATAGAGCACGTTTGGGACGCTCTAGGAAGACGAGTTGCTGGCCGCCGACCACCCCCACAAACTCTCCAAGAAATGGAAATAGCTCTTCTGGAAGAGTGGGACAGAATATCCCAACTCGGGATTAATAGCCTCACTAACCCCATGCCTCAAAGGTGCTCAACGTTGCTGGCCTTCCGTGGATACCATACCCCTTACTGAAAATGATTTCCTTTGAAGAAAACACCTTTTCTTATTCTTTTTTTCTCATATGCACAAATTGTGTTTTTTTTTCCTTTTGTACACAAATGCGCAATAAAATGCATTTTTTCTGCCAAACATGTGTAATTTATTCTCATATAACCTACTACGTCTGTCGACCCTGTATCAATCAGCTAAAAAGTTTCCCAGCCACAAGATCCACCTAAAACCACAATATCCTTTAATTATTTTGAGCAGTATATATACATATATATAACGTTGATTTTTATCAATTTTTAATATCATTTTTATCATTTTAAAATCTAACAATAAATAAGTTTTTGTAACTAATCTCTTAACGGTGCTCAATATTTTTCGGTAACCCGTCGTTTGCTAACTCAAATAGATTCGACGTTCTCTCCATACGTGAGCATGCAACATATAGCAACATGAGCATGCAACGTTACCCATTCCAGAAACTTGGATTTTCAAACATCAAATGGACATTGTTTGGCTTTGAGATTTATTTATGGTCATCGCAAAAACCAAAGGAATCGGGAATTGAAGCTTTTTGAATGGTATTGGAGATTTTGTCGATCTCAGTTCAACATGGGGCAACAGGATGATTTCTTCTTTAAACTGTTCAATCAAAACTTTTGCTTCAAGAAGTTTCCCGATAATTCTTTTGATGAATAAACATGTGCCGTTGCATAATCTAGGTGGATTTAAGTTACGCAGCGAGAGAAAATACAGTGAATCAATCTTCAACCGAAGATTGTGTGGTGGCATTTCTGATGCATCCAAATAATTCAAAAACTCAGTTGGAAAATTTACGGTTTTGATTTCATTAACGATAGTGTATTGATTTAAAAAGCATTGAATCACCTGACAACAACTCAATGCCTGGAAGTTTGTTTCGTGAACATCAACATATTTTCTGCCTAAATAACAGGATTAATGAGCCAATAATTATCTAGATAAGTATTCAGCATATCCATAAAGACAGCATATCCATAAAGCTCCTTTTTGTCTGAACAGTAGTGCAGAAATTGTTTACAGTTTGGGATGCAGTTCTTCGTCGTTTTTAATATGCAGCATTTAGAAAACAATTGCACCGATTGGTCAACTTGTAATTGTACTCGCGTGTTTATGCTCAATCGAAGTGTTTCGACATTTCACCATAAAAACAATTGTTTTAAACATACGTTAATTTCATGAGCAAAAGTAGTGAAAGGAATAACTGGCAATGTTTGCCGGAAATTACCACGCAGTAGAATGACGGTTTCACCAAATATTTTTTGCTCCCGCTTAAATCTTGCAAAGTTTTATGAAATGCATCGTTTGAATGTTTATGGGATATCGTACACTCACCTGATTATGAGTGAACTCCTTTGCAATACCGTAGCCAATGTGCATATTTTTCAACGGTACACATTAAGCCTGATTTCTTATGAATGTCTAATGGCAGCTTAAATACGGAATGTGTAGTTTGTTTACCATCTAACAAAGTGACAACAATGCCTGAAAATGCAATTGACAATGCAATTTCCTATTGCAATCGTATTTTTTCAAGGAAATGCCTGCAAGTTTAGTTGCTATAGGAAATGAACATCCGGACGCGAAACTCGAACTCAAAGCCATTCGGCCTCATCCGGATATATCCAGCTAAGTTAGGAGAGTTTCCAAAAAGTCCAATTCCAGATTCTAGTTCTCACACCAAGATGCAACTGGTGACCACTTTCGGTGCACCTACCCCTGCAAGTTCAGTCTCAGAATGGGGCATTACGGTATTCTGACATTATCCGGCAAAATTGTGCCAACATCTAAAATTCGATTTCAGATTTTTGTACCACATCCAGAAAAAAACAAGGTAATTACTGAAAAATTTTAAATAAGCTTCTGCCATGGTTCACGTAAAATACGGATCTGGTATTACTTTGCAATGTGATTGTCTGGCGTTTTTGACATAGTTATAGATTTTTCTTGAATCAGATGGGAATATTCACATCAGCGATCGCAATCAGGGTCACTTTTTACGTCTGATTGCCACTGTCCGTAAATAATGCCCATACGGCATTTGAACTCCTAAAATTTGATTTCAGATTCTCACTCCAAAACGCGTACGGGACTGACTTTTGATGCCTCTGCGCGTGCACCTTCAGTCGCTAGAGGGAATGAAAATCTGGACGTGCGACTTGGATGCAAAGCCTTTCCACCTAATTCCGGTAATATCCTGCAAAAGTTACGGGAGTTTCTGAAATATGAGATTCACGTTTCCCGCCCCTAGACGTAACCGGAGACAACTTTTGTTGCCCTCGAGCCTGCGAGTTCTGTCTCTGGGAGGAGGGCATTAGTCCAGCATTATCCTGCAAAATTTCGGGAACTTCTAAAATTCGATTTCGGATTCTCAGATTTACACCAGAAAGGCAGACAGCCCCTGCCACTGTCTGCGTAAAATATGGTCGTTCGGAATTATCCGGCAGGGAATTTTTCAAATCAGATATCAGATTCAGATTGTCCGTTTCAAGGTAAGTCACGGACCAAGTTTTCGCGTTCCAAGGCTTTTAAGGTAAAACCTTCCTATGACAGTGTTTCTCAAACTGTGGGGCGCGCCCCCTAGGGGGCGTCATAACCCCAGGAGGGGGCGTGAGCCTATTAAAAAGTCGAAAAAAAGTATTTTAAAAATTATTAATGTACTAAAAGTAAACAAACAAATACACACACACACACACACACATTCTGACATAATAAAAGAATACACTTTTACAATACAATACACTCTTATAAATGTATCATTAGTGCACAGTCTATTTTATAATTAACTTAACAATACAAAGTTAAGGACAAGTTTAATAATTACCAGTGACCCTATGGATTTGTCATATATTAAATTATATGCCAACATTAGCACTTATCTTGATAATTTGTACGGTTTAGAAATAATCTCTTAAATGCCGATTAAAAATTATTCAATGCCCCCGTTTAGCACGTAGGTAATATGAGGTGTATTGAGGGTTTGGGTGGTAGAAAAGGAATAATTAATCAAATCCTCGGAAATAAGTGAATCCTTCGCCAACAATGTCAAGGTCATTTTATTGCTTTCTAATGCCTTCCGAATAATTTTATGGATAGCAGTTCACAGAAAAGGTAGGGCTGCGGTAGCCCAGTGGTTAGGGTATCGGACCATGGCAGGTATGTTATGAGTTCGAGCCCAGTACCACTAAAGACCCGCCGTGTGGGGGCAGCGATGCACGTTAAATCTGTCGAGAGCTGAAACGTCCTCCCGTTGGTGTGGTGTGGTATAGTTAGGAAGCTCAGGTGTCGTCCACGTCACTTGACCATGGTTCAAAATTACGTGGTCCGTCGCCAAAAGCCCTCGTGTAGCTGAACAGTGCGACGTTAATATTCAATCAATCAATCAATTCACAGAAAAGGTATAACTTCGGAAAGACGTATATATACGTCTCATGACAATAAACACAGTGGCTGAGCAAGACGTTTATATACGTTAGAGGTTTAAGAGGTTTAATTCGTATTGTATGTTTAACGTCATAGTATTATTGAATTTAATATATCGCTATACTGTATGGAGGGGGGCACGATGCAAATTATGATTGAATATCGGGCGCAAACATTGGAAATTTGAGAAACACTGCCCTACGGTATGTCTAAAATGGGGTCATCTGGCATTATCCGGCAAAGTTACTTTAATTTCTAAAATTCAATTTCAGATTCTCGTTAACCATCTCAAAATACATCAGAAACGCTTTTTCCGCTCCAAGACTTTTAGGGTAAGCTACGGGTCCGGTTTGCGTTATAAGTGGCCATTCGGCTTTATCCGGCAAACTTAAAGTAATTTCTAAAACTCGATTTCGGTATCTCGTTCAACATCCTGAAATACACCAGAAACGCAATTTTTTCGCTCTAAGACGTTTACGGTAAATACCTGCCACGGTTCGCGAAATAGACGGTCGTCCGGAATTATCCGGCAAAGTTAAGGTAACTTCTCAGATAGGATATTAGATACGGATTTCCCTTTTGGAAATTCGTCAGGGACCAAGTTTTCGAGCTTCATGGCTTTTAAGGTAAGCCCCTGCCACGATGTGTCTAAAATACGGTTGACCGGTAATATCCGGCAAAATTCCGGGTATTATTGGAAACCGATTCAATATGTAGATTCCACGCCCCGAAATACGCCAGACATTCACTTTTCGTGCACTTTGGGCAACAAAATCTGCTTCTACAGACACACACACATTGCGACATTTTGCATATTTTCCCGTTTCGCAGATTTTTCACATTTCCGGCAATAAAAAAAATTACGACGTCATTAATTGAAATATAAACTATCCTATATTTTAAGGGTACAGTGGAGTTTCAAAATCAACTTTTTGAACTACCAGTGATTTTTTTTCAAATTTGCAGGAAATATGTAATATGTTACTAGATATCAATGTACAAATTTTAGCCAAAATATTTTTAATAGTTTCTGTGATATTAAAGTTTTTAATTTTAATTGTACCGAATAATTAACATACTTCAAAATGCTCCTTGCGCAACCAGATTCAGTTCACGCTGTCAATATTCTCTCATAATGTTCATTTTATACTTAAAAATAAAACTTAGTGAAGATTTTTTTCATATTTCTCATTTTAGAAAATTAAAAACTTATTTATGTTGAAAATTTCAGTTGTTTCCTTAAAAACTAACTAAAATGTTTATATTCTCTGGTTTTTATTATTTTCCATTCACTTAAATAAAAAAAAACATTCACTAGCATATATTTATACACCAATAGAAAGTATTTGTGCAAATTTTCACTGCAATTGGAAACATGCGTTGCGCAGGGAACATTTTAAAGTTATTGAAATGACAAAAATTACAATTCCCTTAAATGAAAGTTTTAATGATTAGGATGATTATAAGTCCTCAATCACATTTGATAAAAGCAATTATTAGTAAACGTGAGGGATACGATATTATTTACAACTTACATATACTGATTTTCTTTATGTTATTATTATAAATATACCTAATTTTCAGCAATAAACAAACTTTCAGTAGGAAATGAAAAATTTAATATTTTGATGTTATTATTGAAAATATGACTGAAAATGTATCTTAAAGTCAGCAAACTCTAAAACTTTATATGCAACATATGTAAATGCACAATAATATAAATAATAAAATAAGTCTGCTTGATCATAAGATTACTACTTTTATTTATTAATAACTTATTATTGTAATAGTAACGTGATTTTAAACTATATACATCCAAATAAATTTAAAAAAAACAGGTAATACTAAAATTTTCCAGCCCCATTCTTTTCCCTATTTTTGTCATTTTTTTTATATTTTTGTCATTTTTTTATATTTTTGAATTTTTTTCTCTTTTCTTATACTGTTCTGAAGCTTTTCGCTTTCTTTGCAACAACCTTCGGTTATCGCGTCTATGGGTAATTTTTGTTGCAGCGTCTCCCATTTCACTATTGTTTAATTTTAACGTTTCAACATAGCCAATGTTTACTTCGCTGACCGCTGCTGTTACTGCTAGATCAATTCTTCTTTTTGAAACAAACACATCTTTGGGGCACACACACACATTTCCTCCAAATACAACTCTGTAAACTTTCATTTGCATTTTGGGTTTTGCCAGAAACACAGCGAAAAATTTCTTTGGAGACAAGGCGCTGGTACACTGGCGTAATTTTAACAACTATGCTTTTATGACTACCTGGTACTTTATTATAGGTTTTATCTCTATTATAAAAGCACCAGGATAGCTTTCCTTCAGGGCATTTGCTGTGCATTGGCTTTGCATCAAGTGACATACAATGAAAAAGAGTTGTTAAAATTGACGTCTTCATGTTATCAACTTCTGGAACATTGTCAACAATCGCTTTCCTATAAAAGTTCTGTAACTTAGTTATAGTTGTGTAAGTCAAACTACCTTGTTTACGACCACCTAATGTCACGCATTTCACCCGCCATTCTTTAATTTTATTCCGGAGTGCTGTTCCCCAACGTTTAGCTACGTGGTTGACACTCTTCTTTTTCGAAGGCAACATCATATCCATACACGTTTTTTCATTTAGGTGTTGGTGTGTTTTTGCATCACCGTCACAAAGAATAGTAGTATATCGAATTGCACAGACAGATATTGATCGGTTCCACAAAATGTAGGTAGCATGCATTTCCATACTACCTGAGGAACCGTCAAAGTTTTTCTGGCATTTTTCTGAATGCCCTGATTTCCAAATTAGAAACTCAGAGCTCCCTTCACCCAAATATGTGGCTGCCAAACTGCATTCAAGGCAATATTTTGACAATACCTCAAAGTCAACAAGAAGGTTTGTCAATACATCAATAACAATACTGATGCCATACAGGGACGTATGGCCTCTTTTATACTACGTTCTACGATATGATACAGTTATATCGATAATATTGTTCTGAACAAGATCAGGATGTAAGTATAAATTTGCTTGTCTCTTGAGATTTGTAGCATTTCAGCTTTCGCGTTTTCATTTTTATTGCATAAGTGTTCTTAGCATTTCGAAAATGTTTTCCGATCTATGCATGGCATACCTAAAATTGCTGAGAAGATTTCTAAGGCTGCGTGACCCTCCGTATAGCCAAGAATGCAGATGCAAGTTCTGAGTTAATATCGAATTTCCTGCAGGGTTTTTCTCGTTGACTTGTGAAGGCATGTCCATATGATTTTTTACATTTTTCGAAAACAAGTTTCATTTTGGTTGAGATACCGTATGAATTGTGTGTTAAAATCTTCAATGAGAACTGGTTGCAATCACTACATAGAATATTTTGTAGCAATGAGGTCCACATTGAATTATTAATGAAATGATATTCATTTGATTCAGAATTTACATCAATGGTACTCATACCTGATGTACTAAGAACAGCTTCTGTTGAAATTTCATCACATTTATTATCCGATGATGAATTAATTACATCAGAAGAATTTCCTTTCTCGAAATTTCTTATGCAGGCAGCTCTTCGTTTGCTTAGTCGGCCTTCGGGCTTTCAACATTTTGAACTTATGCTATGCAGTTTCCCAAAACAAAATTCGCCGTAATAATTTCGCTCAACAGAATATAAAATATATATATAATATTCAAATATAATCACAACATAGAGCTGTAGCTCTGAAAAGAATTGTTCCTTGTTTATATAACAAAACTCAAAGAAAGCTTTTTTCGCAACAAAGTTGGGAAGATTGAAGTAAACAAAAACTTGATACCAAACAGTTTGAGTTACAGTTATTTTCGTGTTGCCAAATTTTAGAAAAATATGTAATTCAAATATGAAGTAAAAAAAATAAGACATGAAGTAAAAAAAGTAATGCTCAAAATGAAAACAGAATACAATATAGAAGCGTAATTCTGCAGCTGTCACAAACAGCTGCGTTTGACACACGTAAACAAAGGGGCGTGGTCAAACAGGTGTTTGAATTGAAAAGAGCATAACTTCCATAAAAACAATCGGAATTGAAAAATTATTTTTGCATTCAGTAGCAGTGATTAGAGGCATTAATAATATGCTAAAATGGAAAAATCGAAAATTTGATTGAATTTCACCAAATTTAAAGTCCATTGTAGTCTTAAGTTGGACGAAATCACACACAATACACAAAATTAATCGGTTGAACAGTTTTGGAGTTTACCGCGGACAAACACTGTGACACGTAATTTTTATATATAAAGATATATGTTTCTTACTTTTTCTTAAGCCTAATAGAAAGCTGAAACGTGAAGTCATAAATTATATATCCTAACAGGCCTTGCTTATTTACACAAACGGTAGCCGTTCGGATACGGGTAGAGCAGAGAGTGGTATATTTAGAAACACTCCCGGGAGGGTTTCATGCTCAGGAAAAGCTGACCGCAGTTTCATCTTTAGATCAGAAATCATTGCTATCTCAGTGGTACATTCAACTCTAATAAGAACAGTTTTGGGATCCTGACAGATAGCAGGATTTCCATTAAACATTTGATGAATTGGCCATAGAATATAGACAGTACTGCTCTGGGTATTATTTTCAAATTGTATAGGCTTGGTCAGAGGAAATAAGTGTGTCTCCAGTGGTTACCGTCGCATGTGGGTGTGCCTGAGAATGAGACTACTGATAAGCTGGCTGGTAGGGGGTATGATCACCTTGACCCCAGTTCCTCAGTCTCGATCTATTCTGAAATTCATTCCCTCCACAGAGAATCTGACTTGGCAAAACCCTCCTGATCACCGCCAGTAAACAGCTAAGAGTCATGGCCTATCAACTGCAGTGTATGAGATCCAGGGCTTGCATCAGACGGCCTTGGCGCGCTTTAGAAGTGGTTACCTGCCTATGACATTTGTGCAGGGGGTAAAGTCTTTTTTTAATTGTCTTTGCTCTATCCCTGCTTCTCCTGCTCATCTTCTGGGATACTGGGGCATTTTTCCTGGGACAGCTGTTTAGAGAACAAGATTTGGCTTATGACATTCTTTAGCAGAAAGGTTAAATGGACTTGGTGTAAGCTTTCCTGCCCCAAGAGGATTTGAAACAACACAACAACAAGCCTAAAAAATATAAAATACTTAATTTGAATAAAATACTATAAGAACTCCAAGCAATAAAAAAGAACTTTTTTTGTACTTCCTTTTCTTCATTTTTATGAAAATACTTTTTTTTACATTTTTAATCGCTGAAAATTCACATTTAGATTATTAAATGACCATGATGATAGTTTAACCATTTCGCTTTATTCAAAAGAAAATTGGCTGTGGTAGCCGAATCATGGCTACCGCGACCTCGTAGCTGGGATTAACGAGACGCTGGTTCGAAACCTAAGATCACGAAAGACTCACCATGTAGTGGGGATGATTCACGTTAAATATGTCGATCCTCAAAGTCCTCCCGATGCCATAATGCAAAAGTTAGAAGAGTGGAGGCAGATCACTTGATCAGGGTTCAAAATTATTTGGTAAATCAATAACAGCAGTCATGTTACTTCATAGTGTGAATAAAATTAAACCAAATCTTCAAAAAAATCCGTCAGTTCCATCTAATACTTATAGCGTAGCGAATATTCCCAAACTTCTTCGATTGTTATGACATAAAGGATGAAAATTTGATTATTTTTCGATATGTAATAAATATTAGAAAACTACTGAGTTTTCATCATTCAATTGAAATATGATATGATATTAATGGACACTATAAAAGTATTTATTTAAACTATAAGGGGGGTTGGATGAAGAAATAAAATAACAATTTTTTGCTTAGAAATTATATTTTAAAATTAATAAGGAAAGGAGCCGTTGCGTTTTGCTCAAGCAATACATTTAATTCGTTGCTTTCTGAGCGTACGGTCAGAGGAACTCTCACCATACCTATCGAGCTATTGTACTCTCGCCAGTGCCGGAGCAATTCACTTAACCCAACTACCAATGAAAACGTTCCCTCTCACCTCTGGTAGAAGGGAAAGGAGATTCCGCCCGCACTTTTTTCATTTCAACTCTAACAAATGGCTGCTTCCCTATTGGTCAGACACCCAACTCTTCTCCGACTCCCCTCTCTCCCATGAGAAACTTCAGCAAAAGTTTAGCAATAACTGTGTAGTTTTGAAGAAAGCTATATTATTTTTATTAAATTTTTAAATCTCTGAAACATAAAGTAATTTTTATTTATGTAAAATATTAAATTCCTTACGGCATTTCTAAACTTTACAATTCTCTCTCTCTCTCTCTCTCTCTATATATATATATATATATATTATCTTAAATTAAACTTTAATTCACTTATGGGCAAATTTAACTAATTCTCTGCTATCTCTCTACCCTTCAGACAGGAGATAAAGGTCCGCGAAGATCAAGTGCTCTAAAAATACTACTAGCTTTAGTGTGTTCTTGTGCTGTTTTATAGTGGAGACGTCGATAAGGAAAATCTATCAATAAGTCAGTTATTTTTTTTTAATGTTATACAAATTCGAAGCTTATAAATATTCATCTGACCCAAATGGTTACAAACGGACATGTACACATTAAACAAAACTTATTCAGAGAACAATCACCTTAACTTTAGACAATCTAAACTGTGAAAATATATATGCTTGAAAAATATATCTAAATCCATTATTAGATGAATTAGATCATATTAATGATTGTTTTCTGTACGGATACTGTAAAAATAAAATTAACCTTTTTACTAGTTTGCCCTTACAACGTACGGACACTGATATTTTCTTCTGTCTATTTTTGATTTACACATATTTTTCATTCTTATAGGGAAATTATTAGTGTTAGTGTTTTTAAAGAGGTTGTTCATGGTCCAGGAATACTTTTGATCCGGAATTTCCTTTATGGTGGCAGGAATTCATTGAAGGCAGGAATTTTGATTTTTCAAAATATTTGATAAAGAACAGGGCTTGGCAGGGCAATGGGCAATTTGGGGCTTGAGAAGAAATGAAAATGGAAAGATAATTTAAAAAAGCAGTTATTATCTCCATCCCAATTGCAACGTAAGGCATAGTATTACACTATGCTTCAAATTGTGTGTGCATATACAAATGCACACACACACAAAATCCTCAACCATTTGAAAAAATGTACAAACATGAAATTTTTTGTAAGTGTGAAATAAATTAGTTAAAAATATACGAAAACACAAACACATTCTTCATAACATGCAGAGTTTAATGAAAAGCAAACATTTAGAGGGGTTTGTTTTCCACAACTGTAAAATAAGAAATAGTGTGAAAATTTTAAAATTAAAAGAAATTTGTTCATTTTCGCATTGTGTTATGTATTATAATTAGTTATATGCAATAAAAAAGTACCTTTATTTAAAAATATTTTGGGCAAAAAAAATTGTCCACTTATGGGTTTAATTATAATGTTTTGTATTTCATTCCACTTATATTTTTCGCGCGGGTCACACAGATTACGAAATCGTTAATTCTGGCAAAACTGTTTATTTATTACCAAAGAAAAATTGAAAAGTCCTTGAAAGTAGGTAAGTAAACTTTCTCTTAGCTAAATTATTCACTGGAATCATGATTTGTATCGTGTACAATAAAATAATTATAAAAGAAAGGATTGGGGTGACTCAATAGCCCGGACCGTACCGAGTGCGCGCCTGCTCCCGGGTTGAAACATGTTGAAGTCTTTTCACTTTAAATATTAAAAATAATACAATTATTCTTCATCGATATTTTATATTATTGATCATTATTTAACATCAGTGGCGCACACAAGGGGAGGGAGCGTCCGGATCCCCCCAAAGCCCTTGATTTTTTTCCAATTGATTATAATTCTAAGTTTATAGTACGCAACATTTAGTTAAGTATTTGTTATTAATGATTAATTTTATTAGTTAATGCTAATTATTTATTCAAGAATTAGTTTTTTACTGCGTTTTGTTCCCGAAAATCGACAAAATCAAAAGGAATCTGATACAAGATTGGTGAACTTTCGACCCCGGACCCCCCCTTGAAAAATTCCTGTGTGCGCTACTGTTTAATATCAATTATAAATGCTAATTCTGTGAGGCTTAAAATTACAATTCGCTTAAAACTAATTATAATTTGAGCAACGATTTAAAAAAAATCATTTTACGTTTTTGTAAACATTGTCGAGCACTTGGCTTTGCTTCCCTTACAATTCAGCTATTATATCAATAATGTTTTATTTTTTTATAAATGAACTCGAGCAAAGAGCGGGCACTTCAGCCGGTATACTTTTAATGTATCAGTGCTGCACAGAATATTTTATAACTAATTAATTAATACTAAATTAAGAACAAGTTTAATAAGTATTAATGACGTCCATGAGCTTGTCTTCGAAAGCAAAGTTTTTATAAGGAATGCTTATTATTAGAAATTGACCTTTTGAGTTCTTTTTCTATATTTAGTAGATATCTATATTTTGTCTTTTAAGTAGCTACCGCATTTTGTAATATGATCAATCTAAAAATTAGAGAAAGGAAAAATAACATAATAATTATCCTACTATTTTATTTATTTATTTATTTTGCTTAAAAGTAGAATACAAAATTTAATACTTATGTTACTAATTTGTATGGTTTATAATTAAGATCGCCTATTGTAACTTTAGCGTCAAAGTGCATTATTATTGCATTCAGTACATTATTAATGTATAAGGAGGGCGCGAAAAAAATTGTGATCGAAAAGGGGGGCGCCAGTATTGAAAGTTTGAGAAGCACTGGTATAGGTGAATCTGAAGGAATCATTGGGATCCGTGGTAAAAGTACAACTTAATCTTGATATTTTCCAATTAAAATAGTGGCTTCAAGATGGTTGCCCTTAATTTCTTTTATGACTAATCGCGTGCCATTACACAATTTCGGTGCTTTCAAATTTCAAAGCAAAATTAAAGGCGATCCGATATTCAATCGACAATTATGAGGTGGCATTCCCGGTAAATCCAGTGAATTTAATTACATCTGAATGTAATAATTTAATTAACACATGATTTATTTCAACAAAATAATAACACGAAGTGCCAAAATATTTTCCTTAAATGATCACAGCACCAACTATCGGGACCAACTTGAATTATAGTAAAAGATTTTTGAATATTCGATACTGCGATCGTAGCGCAGTCTGCCTGATCCTATGTAAAATATTCCAATATCAACAATTTATAAATAAAAATTTAATTAAATAAACATTTCTAAACCGAATTATAAATCTAAACCATTCTCGAGTTCACTGGAACAGACAAAAACTTTCATCAAAATCGGTCCAGCCGTTTAGGAGGAGTTCAGTTACATACACATGCACAGAAGAATTACATATATTAAGATTATTTGAAAAGATATTAATTAAAAACGCTAAAAAGCGTGAATCGCGCGTCTGCATTTTCGTAACAATAAAGACCGGATTTGGGCAGTTTGGCTGAAAATCAATTTCCGACGCCAAATTATGTCTTTTTCAATTCCTAATATTAGCTCACGATCTCTATACATATTTTATTTGTTTGTTTATTTATTTATTTATCTTGATGGAATTTTCAATCGTTAATAAAATATATCTTAAAGCGCTCAATTGAGCTGAAATGTAATGTACATGATTGTTTTGGATGTCAATACAATAATTTAATTATAATTAATAAAAATTAATTGATTAAAACTAATTTTTTAAAAAATTACAAATACAGCCATGCTGGCGACTTCGTGACCCTTTTGGCAACTTATGTCAAAATTTGAAAAGGTTTTTTTTCTCACGTGTTAAAGCACTCAGTTGAAAGGAAACTTTATATACACCATTGTTTTGGATGACAATACGATACTTTAATGATAATTAATAAAAATTAATTACCACTTAATGTTGTGATTCTGTCATATGTATATACATATTTATATTAATTGCAACTATTTAATAAAAGTAGCTAAAATAAATTTTTCTTGGTTGATCTAAGTAGGAATTGATTTTAAATTTTTTTTTTGTATTACTTGTTTATAACAATAGCGTTGTTAAAATAATTAAGGTGAAATGTTGAGTTGTATTTTTGAATGTTTTTAATTAATATCTTTTTAACTAATTGCGATATCGGACCGAATTGGGAATCTAAAGCATTCTCGAATTTACTTGAACTCCCACAAAAATTTCATCGAAATCGGCCCAGTCGTTTAGGAGGAGTTTAGAGACATACACACACACAGAAGATTTTTATATATAAAGATATATATATATATATATATATATATATATATATATATATATATATATATATATATATCAGTCAATTAACTCAAATGGAAACTTAAAGCTGTCAGTCAATTTCAAATGGAAATTTAAAGCTGGCAATTTACGGCAGCTTAAGCTTGCTTTATAGGGCCCTAAAACCATCCTTTTCAGCAGAAAATGTATACATAATAGTGCAAGAGAAAACTAATGAGTGTGGGTAATACTGTTTGAACTTACAATTCTAAGAAATCATACAAGTATTCAAAAAAAAAAGAAAGACCCATAAAACTGAAAGCCTAAACATTTTATTTTTTGTAAATATAAAAAGGATGCTATTGGGAATTTTCACTATTGTGTTGGTTTACACTATTGAATTTAAATATACTATTTGAGTAAATTTTACTGAAGAAGAAACGCTTTATTAGGAGTTTCTCATCATTCAAGCCATTCGCCAACTCTGTCAGTTTCTTCATGGGATTTATCAACCACACCCTCTATATCATCAATCATGGCGTAGTCTCTCTCATTCGTTTCCTTACGATGTCCGTTATTCACATTCAAAAGAGTAGTCATCAGCCGTTCATACTCACATGGATTAGAGCCTCTTTAAGGCATCATTGTCACTAAAATAGGTAGCGCCATTTTTAGGCGCATTAGTCACAAAAATGGGAAAGCCTGCTTTGAGGCGTAAATAGTCCCATGATTGAAAAAGCCCGCTTTGAGGCGTATAAAGTCCCATTAATGGGAAAGCCTGCTTTGAGGCGTATATAGTCACGTAATTGAAAAAGCCCGCTTTGAGGCGTATAAAGTCCCATAAATGGGAAAGCCAGCTTTGAGGCATTTACCCTCATATGAGAAACAAAGGCTTTTAATTTAGTCATTTTGATCCACACTTAAATAGCTCCATTAAGGTGTTGTGTCCAATTTACCTTAGGAAGAGGTAAACGTCAAATATGAATAGTAGATATGTATCTATATAATGCTTATAATTCAAAAATAATAGTCCGCAGTGATGATTAAAGACAAAAACACAAGACACATAAAAATATATACAAAAATAGATGCCAGTCAAGTCACGAAGGATGTTTGGATCTTGTCTATTTTGCAGCTTTAATGATTGAAAATCTTCCTTTTTATATAAATCATATATATTTAAATTTGATACTGGTTGCAATGATGTTCGGTATTGCTTCGCTAAATTATTTAATATGATATAGTGGTTTGTTGTAACACGTTGTAATGATGAATTTATTTTAAGTTCCAGTGGTACTGTGAATCTGTTGCAAAAAACGCTTGCTATTCCATTCTTTTATTTAGAGTTGCTGGAATAGTGCTGAAAAAAGATTGGTTGTCATTATACTTCTTGATTTTGATTCTTTAGCTAGATTAGGAATATGTTTCTGGTTCTGTTGCGTTACGTAACTTAAAATACACTACACCAAGATGCAATCTAAGGCTGAGACACAATTTCTTCCACATTCATTTTCGAAAAGATTATTGATTTGGCATTTTCTATTTTCAGAAGCTAATATATTTCAAGTACACCAGAATCAGTTTCAAACTTTTCTCTATTGCAATGATACTAGCAGCTTTGTTTGATGCCTCTTACAAAGGTTTGGGTTGTGGTTTCTGATAAGTTTTATTATCTTGCGTGAAATTCGAAAAGGCTTGACTTTTTTTTTATTTTGATCTCTATTTCTTCTAAATGCATGCAGATGAGACAAATGTTTTATGGAAGTGTTTACTCTGGATTCATAGGAGGAAAATCCTTCCCACAAAAGGGATTGTTGGTGTAGGCGTAGGCAAACGGATTGTTGACGAGCCGAGGTGCCTCAAGAATATCAATTGCCTCGTAACATATGATTTCAAATTGTTGCAGATTACAATTGCAAATTATTCCAGAGTGCTTGTTTTTCTTCAAATTAGCATCATCTGTTTTCATATATAGTTCTCTCAACATTATATTGACAACAATTGCAAAAGTATAAAAGCAATTCCCGGTAAAGAATTGTTCAATCAAGGAAAAGCAAGGCAGCACAATAGCCAAACACGCAAAAGTGATTGGAAAGGTCATTCTTAACAAGAATTTTCGAGATTTTTTTCTGAGCCTTTTTTAATACTTCAATTCGCAAGACACAAACTCACAATGAATAAATTAATAATCGATAATAAAATAGATATAATTATACCTTTGCTGCTTATTATTGTACACCATTATTGGTCTACAACAGAGATTATTTTATTTTCAAATATATTATTTGAAGCGTTGTTCTATTGTTGAACAGTTCTACGGAAACAATTGCGTTTTCAATTGTTTTACCTAATTATATTATTACAAAGTGATCAAATATGTCTTATCGATATGAGTTTCTTTAAAAAAATTAAATTACATAAGACATTTATTTATAATATGATTATGTTATAAGGTACTTGCCTTATAAAAGACAAAAAATATGACTTTTAGAATATTGAAACTATCGCTTTCTCTGATTTTTTTTAAAAAGAAAATTGTCATGGGAATTCAAATTGCTCTTGAATATTAAGAAACATTTTTTTTTTATTTTATCGAGACAAGAGTTTAAAATTTTGAAAAATGCTGCTTCTAAATATTCTCCGATCAATAATTCTAAATGTAAATTTTGCAAAACTTTATAAATATGTAGAAAATAACACAAATATTTTTTATTATGAAGACACACACTGTAAAAATTTGTAAACACCAATTATCACTTCAAAGATTCTACAAACATTTAATGCTTTTTATCATTTACAATTTATTAAATATTGAACGAAAAAAATATAAGGCGTTAAGAGCTAGATCACGGTTTTTCGTAGGTGGTGTACCTAGTGGTACCCTTCTTACTAGACCCATTATAAACCAAAAATTTGGCCACGGATCCACTTGTGAAATAACGTGATTTTAACGTCAAATTCTATATAAATTACAAATTAAACTTTAGTCTCCTGAAAATAATAATTTAAAAGGGGAAAATGATATCCGTAAATATATTATATAAGATATTTTTTATATAAATATTAGCTTTAATGAAAGTGTAACTTGGGTTAATAAGTTTATGAGCAAGAAGAATAAAATGAAATATAGTATTAATTTATATATATATATATATATAATATATAGTAACGTAATTTATATATATATATATATATATATATATATATATATATATATATATATATACAGAATAATGCTGCTTTCTGATTAAAATAAGAAGGATTTTTTGCATTCACTTCATAACTCGGGTCCATGCCCTAAACGAAATTAAACTGTTGAATCTCTAGATCATTGATACTCAGCCTTCGGCCCCACTGGCCTTTTCTGAGTGGCCCAGTCATGTCCAATTTCACTAAGAAATTCAGTTATTGGAAAAATATTTACTAAATATTTCGAAGGGAAATAATTTAAATCAAGCAATTAAATCTATCAATTTTCCTTTTTTGATAGTAGAATGTAAGCAAAAGAGGCTTAGTGAAGAAGAAAGAAAAAATCGAAACTTACTCCAAAACTCAGTAAAAAATGCAAAATTTAAATATTTTTTGTGCGTGTTAAAAAGAAATTTTAATACAGTATTAAAATAAAAGCCATAAATGAGGTTTAATATTTTGATCAATTTTACTCTGAGCAATGTTGATTTGGTCTTATAGTGTTTTTTCCATTATCTTCGTGTTGTGGCCCGCGTGAAATACCTGCCATGTGTATGCAGTCTGGTGAGGAAAAAGGTTAAGTACTCCTGGTCTAATACCTCAAAAAGGGAATTTTTTTGTCTTTTTCTCCCCTGCAACTTCAGTTGAAAGTCGATTTCCATAAATCCCGTTCTCAGTGGATCTTTTCTCAACAACAAAAAAAAATCTGCTAAATTTCAAATTTGTAGGTCTAACAGTTCGTCGTGAGGAGTGAGTAAGTGAATGAGTGAGTGAATCTTTTTTATCATATACATATAGATATGTTAATCAATTATATTTGAGAAATTTCAAAAGAAATTGAAATTCATAAATTTTTTTGCTAATCGTCTTGGAATTCAAGAAGTTAAAATCACGTCGCTATTTCAAAAGTATTGCTTTTCTATTTTTCTTTTCCAGGAGCGTTCAAGTGCAGACTATGTATTTTTATGCAGATAAGTTCATCTAAAAACAAGTAAAGATACATCTTATCAAAAGTTCACATGGAAGAAAAGTGTCTTACCTTAAGTTTGACAACTTGATGATGTGCATAGGATTTGCGTTTTGGCTATAAAACACCGTTTAAATTTATCAACAAAGTATTGAAATGATTTCATTATCTTAGATAAAACATAGATAAGTACCACGGCTGTGACTATAATTTGTTTATAATTGACGAGACGCTACTGCAAATCGGTAAAGAAATACTGCCTGTTATTATTTCCTGTATTAGTATGGAGTCTAAAGAAAAAAGCAGTAAGAAAGGTTTTATTTCATTCAAATAAGTCTTAAATATAGAAAACTCTTAATTATTAAAATTTTTTCTTATGGCGTGAGAAATCTCGCGTTATTTTTATATATACTTCTTACATATTGTTTTGTATTATATCAGTGCTTCTCTCAAACTTTCAATACTGGCGCCCCCCTTTTCGATCACAATTTTTATTGCGCCCCCCTTCTACATTAATAATGTACTGAATGCAATAATAATGCACTTTGACGTTAAAGCTACAATAGGCGATCTTAATTATAAACCATACAAATTAGTAACATGAGTATTAAATTTTGTATTCTACTTTTAAGTAATAAATAAATAAGTAAATAAAATAATAGGATAATTATTATATGTGTTATTTTTTCTTTCTCTAATTTTTAAATTGAACATATTGCAAAATGCGGTGGCTGCTTAGAAGACAAAATATAGATATCTGCTAAATATAGAAAAAGAACTCAGAGGGTCAATTTCTAATCGTAAGCATTCCTTATAAAAACTTTGCTTTCCAAGACAAGCCCATGGAAGTCGTTAATACTTATTAAACTTGTTCTTAATTTAGTATTATTTAATTAGTTATAAACTACTATGGAGCACTGATACATTAAAAGTATACCGGCTGTATTACCCCGCTTGCACGAGTTAATTTATAAGAAAATAAAACATTATTGAAATAATCGCTGGATTTTGTAAGGAGAGTAAAGCCAAGTGCGCGACAATGTTTACAAAGATGTAAAATGATTTTTTAAAAATGATTGATCAAAGTATAATTAGTTTAATGCGAACTATAATTTTAAGCCTTACAGAATTATCATTTATAATTGATGTTGATTAATGAACAATAATATAAAATTCAGATGAAGAATAATATTGTATTATTTTTAATATTTAAAGCGAAAAGACTCCGTTTTAACCCTGGAGCAGGCGCGCACTCGATACTAATGGTCCAGCTGGGTTATTGTGTGAGTCACCCCAATCCTTTTTTTATAATTATTTTTATAGTACACAATAAATATCATAATTCCAGTGAATAATTTAATTATGAGAAAATATACTTACCTACTTTCAAGGACTTTTCAATTTTTCTTTGGTAACAAATAAACAGTTTTGCCAGATATTAACGATTTCGTAATCTGTGTGTCCCGCGTGACCACTTCCGGGTAAAAAGTGTATTCATTATGATAATATATATGTTACTAATAAAAAATTTTGTAAATCGTTTTACGTTGTGCTTCATATATTTTAGAATACTCTTAAATACTCTCCGTGGTTTTCCAAATAGTATCATAAAACTCTTTTTATGGAAAAAAGCGCAACAGTGAAATACATTACTTACAACTTCCCTAAATGAGAAACAAACACATAAGAGAGGGGTCATAACTAACTGTACCAATAACTTAGAAGGTCAAACAGATTACAGCTATAATGTGCAGTATTTCAAAAATAATGACATAGATGAATTTTTTATGTTCCTAAATTTTTTCGATTCTGGGTTCGGGATCTGTTTTTTCTCTGAATGAGTAGTAAGTTAGGATTAAAAAGGAAGCGTAATAAAAAAATATCTCATCGAGGGATTACAGCAAATCAAATGAAAGTTTTTTTGTTCGGTTATAGGATCAAAGATAGATAATTAGGTATTGAAGAAGTTTTTATTTTTGATGACAATATCGCGCGCGCGCCTATAAATTATATCAGAGTAAAAGTGCATTTTTGCTCGCGCCCCTGCAGTATTTCAAAATAATGACGTTCCCCCAGGGGGCGCGACCCACAGTTTGAGAAACACTGTATTATATTATAAATACAAAATCAAATTAAAGCAACTGTACAAGTTGTTTTGATTTTTTGTACTTTTTATAAGAAAATATGCTTATATATTTATAATGTAAATTTGAGAAAAGCATTATATTAAAAAATTAATGAACAATATTTACTTTATGGAACTATTTATAGTAAAAATAGACTATTTTTTACATTTCTTCAAGTGACTGTATTTCCTTTTTCAATCATTACTTAGTTGTTTTCTAGTTGCCAATATGCTTAGATATTTTCTAACTGAAGGAATTACAAGGAATTAAAGAAAATTGTGTTCGACTTCATATGAAACATTTATTACCTTAATTTAAAATTATGAGGTTATTTCCATTAAAGAACACTAAAACAAATACTGTCTTTCCAACTGAACAGTGTTGTTATATGCATACGTTTATTAATTATTTTCTTACCGATTCTAAATATAAAATTAAATCTCTATTGTTTTTGTGAAATATTTAAAATTTATTCTCGAATATGACACTTAGAATTGTCTGTAGAAAAAAAGAGTACGAATGTTTTCTTTGGTATATTTTAATCTCATATTTACATTATTCACGAGTAATTTTCCACTGCGGAATCATTCTCTTGTGATGATTCGAACAACGTTTTCTTTCTGTTTTATTTGCTCATTACTTAATAACTAAAATTTAGGAAAAATTAGAAATTTACGCCTGTTTTCGCCTATTTTTAAGATGTAGCATCCAAAGTTGGAATAAATCAAGGGCAGTCTTATTAGGCTCAAAATTTCAATATTTGATACAGAGTTATTTATATGAAAATAATACATAAAATCCCAACCCCAAAAATTGCTAAATATTATCGCTGTAGTACATAAAAAAAATCTAATTTTAAAAAAAAAAAAAAAAAAAAAAAAACTTTTTAAATGCTTTGCATGATAAGGATAAGATAGAACACAACAAATATTTGTGAAAATTTTTTGTAAAACAGTATAAAACTTACTAGCAGTTGACCATTTTTAAAACTGCGAAACACCGTCTATATATCCAGGCAATCAATGTGTACAATTAAATTTGTTGTTTATATGAATTCATACTGGAATTTAAAACTTTTATATCCTTACAGAATAAAAAGAATTATTCATAACCAAAATCAGTAAATATATATATATTCATGCAGATATAAAGATATACATTATTGCATAACTTTTGGAAAAATAAAAAATTATGCATAAAACATATTTTTTAGAACAGTAAATTATATTATAGCAATCACACTCTCTCTCTCTTCCTTTATATGTATAATATATAATAATTTTAAATAAGCAAAGATGTAAAATATACAGTACATGTAATAAATAAATTAGCCACAGTAAGACAATTGGAAGCTCTCAGCATTAAGAACTAAGATTTGAGGTTTAAGCTTCATTTACTGGCCTGTCAAACTTCACTTTTAATTTGTGTATATTGCTCGGCCATAAGGAAAAGAAATAGTACTAAGAATATGCCATTATTATTAGAAGATTAATTTAAATATATTAATGCTAATATTGAGTAAAATTATAAAAAAGGAAAAATATAACTAAATCTGTACTGACTGTAGAATGCGAACATAGGACCATTTTAGCAGCACAGTATAAAAGAAAAATTATTAAAAAGAAAAATTATTAAACTATATATATATATATGTAGATATATAGATATAGATTGATATATATTTATCACTTCATTAGATACTGTGATAAAAAATTTCACAATTTCATCGTGAGTCATTCACTTACGTGATCTTACATAGCCATACTATTAATCACAATCAAAAGAAGAGCAAAGAACTTTGCTGATTAAAATCAACGTAATTTGCTTGAGTCAAGGTTTGAGAAAATATCACCTAGCTTTAAGCTTCCATAAAAAGAAAAATATTGCATAAAACCCCTGGTTAGTTCTTCTAAAGTTGACGCATTTAGTTAAGATTCTAAAATGGTACAGCACTTGTTTATTTTTATACATAACAATCATAGCGAATCTTTTATTTATCGATCATCTTCATTTCAAAACACTTCTACTGGAACTCTCCAACACATCATTAGGTACGGTGACCACATATTTTCTCAATTTACATTTATTTTTTCACTAACGAGATATCATACAGTCTTGCTATTAACCACAGTCACAAGTGTAGAGCAAAATTCTTTAACAATTTACTTAAAATTAATGTTAATTGACTGAATTTGTGAAAATGTTGTCATATAACTTTGACTCCCCATAAAAAAGAAAAATATTACGTATTACCATCAGTAAGTAATTTTAAAAGATGGTTTATTTAATTAAAATTTGAAAGTGATACATCTCATGCTATTTTTCTATACATTACAACTATCGTCAATCTTTTTAGCAAAATGATTCCATTTTAAAAAAATCAATCTTAAGTGTGTGACTCAAATTAAGCAATAAATTAAAAAATCAAACGGGGAACATTTCTGGAATACTTTAATGAATCAATGGTATGAAGTGTTTGCCTTCGAACCAAATGTTGGATTTACATCTTTTTAAAAGGGATTGCTTGATGAGTTGTGAATAACTAACTAAATTTATTTCTTCCACTGCTTCTACAAGTCTTCGGTGCAGTTAAATTACATTTTAAGTTGCTTTAAAAGAAGTTAGAAGGCAAACATTGGGAACATTTAATTCATTAAAATGTTTACAAAAATGTTTTCTGTTTAATTTTTAGTATATTGCTTAGTTTGAGTTGCACGCCCTGACACCTCAAAATATACCTAAATCATTGAACATACAAAATAATATAAATTAGTGACAAAGCATACAAAATGTTATGTAAATTAAGCATTTGATTGTTTTTTCCTACGAACTTATTGTTGAAAATATTATGCTTACAATTTTAGTTAAGTTTTGAAGTCAAGGAAACAGCGGCACTATACACTTTTTTTATTTATGTTTCAAATTAAATGTAGAGTTTATTCCTAGTGCTTTATTGTCTCCATTTTATTTTGAAATTGATATCAGATGTTATTAACTAAAGAAATTATTACGTCAGATTTCAAAATGACTTATCTAAACAGGCAGGTTTAGCAAATAAATTTAATTAATTATTAGGAAAGTTTTGAGTGAATTGAGAAAATAGATTCCGTTTTTGCATGTCTTAACTTTAGTTTTCCACTTGAATTTCTGAAAAATGTATTTTCGTTATGTGTCATATCAGAAAAAGTAATAAAAATCATTTAATATTACAAAATAACAGTTATCCAAATCGATTGTAAGCCAAGGTAGCCGAATAGTCACGGTCACAAATTCGTAGCCAAATTTGTGGTCATTAATTCTGTACAGTCATAAGTTCGAGTCTTGCTTAAAAACTCAAACTCAGTGGCGCAACAGCCTATGAAAGCCAGGGCCCACTGTGCCCATTCCAGTATGCGTGACCATTGGGTGCTGCGGTACATGAGCAGATGTCCCGATCAGGTGGTCAGTCTGAAGCAAGACCCCCAGTGTTTAAGTCCACAAGCAAGCTTGGTACTCATCTATTGACCACTGCATTAGGGATGAAAGGCTAAGTCGATCTAACCCAGCCCGGGAATAGAACCTGGACCTGTGGTGTGGAAGCACGATACGTTACCACTCGACCACTGGGCCTTATAGTTCGAGTCTTGGAACCACTAAACTCCTCTCCTGTAGAGGGTCTATTTCAAGTTAAATATCTCGATGCTAGAAACCTTAACCTTGGCATCGTGGGGCATTTTGGAGAGTGGTATGCCAGTTCATCTCGAGCATCAAAATTACAATGTGCACCTTTAACAGCACTCGTGGGGCTTCAAAGTGAAACATTAAGAAGCAATCGTCCAAGTTAATTGCAATAAAATGCAATGCATATTCAACACATATCATAACAAAGATCTTAAAATGTATTGAAAGATATCTAAAAAATACGTATTAGAAAAAATTGTTTTACAGATGCTTATAAATTACACTTGTAAGTAATACACATACAAAATTTCTAATACTTTACTGTGCAACTGTGTATATATAAAGTAAATTAATTGCTCAAAAAGAAAACCACGATAATTTGTATTAATATTTACATATATATGGCCGCAAATAATTAGTTAAATGTCTTTAATATAGTAGTGGTTAAAATACCCCCAATAACTTATTTCCTGTATATTTATTGCACCCTCCAAAGGCTCATTAGAAGTTAAGTTTACTTATTTACGTGCCCTGAGGGTCTACGAAAAGTATGCGGATGCATCGAATGCAACTTTTTGCAGGTTACAAAATAAGCACATGTTTTTTTAACCTAATTTATTCAAAAGAAAAAATTATCTTTGAATTAGAACTTAAAAATTCCATCTCTCTTAAAAATACAAACAATTCCACTGTTCAAAATACGATACTGTACTTCCTAGTACAGTATGGTGCAAAATCTATAATTTCAGGAGTACTACATATTTAAGAACACAGTGTGATTATACAATTGAGATTATACAATTTTTTTTTCAGTAATGAGTCTTCCTTTAGCAGAATGTGAAACTATGAATATAGAGAACCAACTAAAAATGTCATCTTTACTTCACCATGGACAAAGTCTTGACCACCTTACAAAGTCTTCTGCTGATAATTTTCATGCAACTTTTCAAATATAACGATTCAGAAAAGTAGTGCATAGATGTTAACATTTATTAAATAAATTGAGCTTACCTTTTTTGTTTCATATTCCACAAATGGATAACCTTTGTCCTAAATGTTAAAAGAAATGAAAATATCATTTTACTTGAATATAACTCTTTAAAAAGAAACGGTCATTTCCCTATATTCTTCCAGTTTTAGCAGACACTGTTCCTTACGGCGCCTTCTTTAGGCGATAAAATTTGCAAACCGTATGTAGAAGCATACCTCTTGCTTTCATAAAACCGTTTTTGTCTTAACATACGTTCGGTTAACGACACCATTATCGAGACAGTAAAATAACTCGGAATAAAACGCGAATTCTTCCGTAGACGCATTCTACCTCGATCCCTTTCGAATACTCATAGTGTTTATCTTTGCATATAAGCCAATTCCGGAATGCCCCACCCCCTAGAATTGGTGGATGTCTAATACTTTTGAGGGTTTTACATTTTACTGCTTATAAATATTATTCTAATTAGCTCTAATTGCTTATCAATTCCGTGTGAGTGTTTCCAATCTTAAATTTGCCGTCTTTCATGCAAATCACTCCCTAGTAGACATTTAAAAATATTTCTTGAAAATATGGTGCGTACTTATGTAAAGTGTATGTACCAAACTTGGTTGGAATCTACTTTCTCGTTTTAACTGCAGCATGTGCATATATAAGAGAAATTTAAAACTACCCCTTATATGTATGTGATATATCACAAAGTTCTATCTCAAAAATTAGCAGTAACTGCTATATAGTAGAAAATTAATAGGAAATTTAATCTAATAATTTACTGTAATAAACCTTTCACACGTTCATCTTAATATTTCTTGATATTTCTTGATTGTGTATCTAAATAGTTTCTGTATTTGGATTTCAAATACTAGAACTTCCGACTGTATCTAAGTATCTGTATAAATCTTCAATGTGGTTATTTAATATAAATGGAAATGAAAAAAATAATTTTCAGCATTCCTCATGAGATCCTCAGAGAACCCTACTAATTGCTAGAAACATGCGAATTATTTGTAAAATTATAATTAGTGGGGGAATTGATTGATTAATTGATTTGCCCGTACACCGCACGGGTTATCGAAAGCAAGATGGCCACAACCGGTTTTCCCATACGCTGTACGGGCACTGATGTTTTCATCTTTCTATATTAGAATTGTTCATATTTTTAATTCTTGTAATGAAATACTTAGTGTTTTTAATGGATGCAGTTTTTCCATGATACTGAAATACTTCTCATCTGGGATTTTCTTTGTGATGAAGGCAGTCATTTTTCAATAAAGGCAGGAATTTAGATTCTTGAAAATATTCAATACACAACAGAGATTAGCAAGGCAATACGCAATTTGTTGCTTAAGAAGATATGTGAAAATGGAAAGATAATCCAGAAAAGCCAACATTATCTCTGTCCCTCATTGTAATGTAAGACACAGTGTTACACCATGCTTCAAAATGGGTGGGCATATATATATGCACACACAAAAAAAGAAATGTTCAACCGTTTGAGAAAGAGGTACAAACATGAAATTTCTGTTGCAAGTGTGAGATGAATTCCTTTAAGATATATGAAACATTCTTCATATAAAGGATGTTTTTTTAGAGGTATAGAACTTTAAATTGCAATAAAACAACGATGTATTATTCGATTGACATGAATTTTTTTTATTCGAATGATAATCTCGTGGCATTACATTTTAAATATGATTTCTAGCATAGGACTGCCACGGCTGCCTCGGATGTAGTCCAATCTGGACGTCCAATTTTCGATGACTTTTTCCAACATTTGTGGCCATATATCGGCAATAACACGGCGAATGTTGTCTTCCAAACGGTCAAGCGTTTGTGGCTTATCCGCATAGACCAATGACTTTACATAGCCCCACAGAAAATAGTCTAGCGATCTTGGAGGATAATTCATAGGTCCAAAACGTGAAATTAGGCGGTCACCAAACGTGTCTTTCAATAAATCGATTGTGGCACGAGCTGTGTGACATGTTGCGCCGTCTTGTTGGAACCACAACTCCTGGACCTCATGATTGTTCAATTCAGGAATGAAAAAGTTAGTAATCATGGCTCTATACCGATCACCATTGACTGTAACGTTGTGGCCTTCATCGTTTTTGAAGAAGGATTCCACCAGCCCGTAAAGCGCACCAAACAGTCAGTTTTTCTGGATGCAACACGGTGTTTCGACATACACTTGTGGATTAGCTTCACTCCAAATGCGGCAGTTTTGTTTGTTGACGTAGCCATTCAACCAGAAGTACGCTTCACCGCTAAACAAAATTCGTTTATGAAAATCGGGAACAACGGCAATCTCGTTTTGGGCCCATTCGACGAATCTACGCCTTGCTTGATGATCGTTTTGATGAATTGCCAAACCAAACTGAGAATAAATCACTTGACAGCTGTTAAATCGGTCGCCATCTTGGAAAGTAATGTCAACTTAAACTACTATACCTGGAAAAAAAACACTCTTTAGTATGCAGGCTGTACTTATAAAAATAAAATATTTAGAGAGTTTTGTGTTCCACAATTATAAAACAAAAATAGTGCGAAAATTAAAGTACCTTTTTCGCATTATGTGTTAAGTATGATGCTTATATGCAATTAAAAAATGGGCTATTTTTTAAAAACATTTTGGCAAAAAAATGACATCTTAAGGAGTTAAGTTAGAAGGTAATGGGCTTGTAATTTTGAACTATGTTTAAGTAAGCAAAACGGAACCTGAAATCTCTCTTCAGTTTCCAAACGTACACACCAGTACGAAAACTCTGAATCCTGAGACAGATTTAACGCTCTTTACTTTCTCTAAGCATTACGGATACTTAGTAGCAGCAGGAATTGAATTCATAACCCAACAGAAGAAAGATAATTCACGTGTTCATGACCAACAATAACAATTTGACTATCTCAGCCACTTTAAATTTTAGAAGAAATAAACTTTGAACAAAAAAATTTGGGCAGGTAAGCTTCGTTTAAACATAAAAGCAGCTAACAGGATATTAGTGATAATATTACCCATAGACATTTTATATGATCTTTCAACACATTGATCCCAATGTAAATTTCTACAATTAACTTAAAGTACTTTCTAATAAATATAAAAATATTCATTAAGTCTTATCAAAATCTATATTCTTTTAAACTGCTAAAAAATAGTTAAAACTTTAAATTTGTATTTTCTCGATATATATCCCACTAGCTTTCGTAATTAATACATAGATAGAATTTTTTTCCCCAAAACAAAGGAAAATAATAACATCCATACTTAACTTCGCTTTGTACCAGAAAGATATAAATATATTCTTTCAAACAATTGCTTTAAACAGGGGTGGGGAGAATTTTACATGGTAAAGTCTACAACTAATTCTGTATGAGTGTTGCAGTTCACCCAGTGACGTAGGTGAGGTGATCTGACAAAGGTCAACAATAATTATATTAGAGCAATAACAAATACACATAATAAGTATACGTACTCGTATTTTCATAACTACAGCTAAAAAACTGACTCTTTTAAGACTGCATTTACAGCAAAATGCAAGATAAAAATTTAATAATAACACCCACGAATTTATTAACATCAAATGATTTCTCTTATTCAACAATTCCGTGAATGTCGTGGGGTGTGAGTTGATGTTTCAGTAACCAGTCTCGTATTATCGCGAAAAGAGCTGATCATCAACGCTTATTCTCTCCTTCAGTCTTGATAGAGGAAAAACTCATTTCTATGGCTGGCATCGTGGTAATCACTTTTTCAACTATAGTGACAGCGAAAGTCTTCAGCGTACCTTTAACTGTGTACCTTCATTGTTCTTGAAGATATTATGAAGGTCCAATGAAAGTACATGAGTCATCGAATCATTTGCTGACGTAAACGAAATCGCATCCATTGCGAAAAGTCGATTCTCCAGTACAACTAGAGTCAGTGTTCCATAAATATATTTATTTTAGTATGCAATCTCTAACGCCCATATTCACCGCTAACCTGACCACCGGTTAGAGGACGGAAACTTGGGTTTCACCGAAAACACTATTCACCATCGCAAGTTAATAACTTAACTCCGGTTCAAGTTAAAAAATCCTGACCCAGGGTCACAGCCGAGTTAGTTTTAACCGCACATGCGCAGTAAGCGATTTTTCGAGTGTTTACGTTTGCGTTCTCTTGCCGCAAAACACTACTTTTCTTTGTCGTTTTCTTTTTTAAATTTAAATAACACTGACGGATCTGTTGTGATGTTCACGGATTCACCACTCCGTCAGTGTCGTTGAATGTGTGTGTGGCCACGTTATTTTAATATACGCTTCATTTTTTTGTGCTACTAACTACATTCTATTATATGTAAGTGCGGCTTCATCAAAGCCAACACCAACTCTTTTTCGTACTGCGTAAAATAAATTCTGTTGGCATTCATTTTAAACAGTTAGCGATACTCGAGGTTAAAAACAAGCTGGCGAATATAGAAATTGTAGCTCCAGCCGGAAGTCACGGCATTTATTTCTACCAATGGGAATCGACCAGTAAACCCAGGTTAAGATACCCAGAGTCAAGTAACTGGAGGTCGAAAAAGAGCTGTGAATCGAAGTTCTTACCTGAGGTTGACTGCCGGTTACTTGACTCCAGGTTTCATTGCTGGGTTAGGATAGCGGTGAATACGAGCGTTAGAGAGACGTGCGTCTTAGAGATTTTAGTAAAGGTGATTACCTCAAAATGTCTTGGTGGTCCACCGGTCTATCGCGATCGACTTAATACCCAACTATGCTTTAAAAAATAATGAAACACGAATAAAGTAAGATAAGAATCGGTGCTATAATTCAGTAGTCAGTTTTTCCTCTCCATTCATAAAACAGGGCGTTGTTTATTTATTACACCTATTACCCTGCAAAAGATTTGCATGAAATTAAAGACGCTTATTCTGTAGGACCTTCTCCAACGACCAAAAAGATAAATAGATCTTTTCAAGCCGAAATATTAGTATAGTACGACGGATGACACTAGTTATTAATGTCCTTTGCGGAAATTGATACATTTCTGTATTACTTAGAAAGTAATCTAAAAACCGTATGCACTCTTTCATATTATGCTCCTGGAGTGATTCAGTGCCTATTGGCCAATGCATAAAATTCGGTTTTGAGTGCGACGTATAATAACGTCGCACTATAAAGTTGCATGATTCGGTAGAGTCGCGAAAACTTGGCATTCGATAACCCAGTAGTCCGGATAACTCAGCCATACCCTTCGGGCCCGATACCAAGCAAGATATTACGTCCGATACAAAAAATTATTTGTGCTGCCATACTTACAGAAGAAATGCCAGAAAACAACGAAGGCGTTAATATTTAGGAAAAGTCGTACAAATTCCTAAAATATCACATAGTGAGGGGCTGTCGAAACCACCTTTCATTACTTTAAAAAAGGTTCTTCGGTAATTGGCTTACTGTTCCTTCGTCGTCTTCGTCATAAAACAGCAAAACGTTGAGTGCATTAAGGAAGACAACAAAACATTGTACACTTCTACAAAAATAGTAGCCAGTTTTTGCAAAGTCAGCTTCTTAATTTTTATTATAGACAACTTTATACCTTCATAAAGTATTTTTCTGAGGTGTGTCTTATCTGGCAAATTTCTGTATACTATGCATTCATTAATTTTCATTTCATGTAGAAAATGCTCTATGACTTTATAATGTATGTTCTTTTCCTTTATTTAATGATAATGGGGAAGGGTTGTTTTTTGTTGTAATCTCAAGCAAACAATACATGCAATACTTTCCAAGGAAACACTCGCATTTATTCATTTTTAAACTAATTTTCAATAACCAAGCATTTTTACAAACTTGGTCTAAAGTGAACTAAAGGTTTCTTTGGTTAACATTAGGCCAAGTTTACGGGACTCTACCGTAGTGAGAGATTCGTACCATTAGTAAATGTTTTAACTGAGTAACTAGTATTTATAAATTACATATGTTTTGAAAAAATTAGGTTTTCAGAATGTTATTAATTACAGGGCTGCCTTTTCATATCATTGTTCTATTTGATGGCCAATTGGTTTCCCCGCAAAGAGAGAGGACTTCTGTCTACTTTTGTTATTTCTGGATACTCCCTTGGATCTGCTGTTGCTTCTGCTGTTACTGGATGCATCTGCAATATACAAGATCTTGGGTGGGCAGGAGTATTTTATATTGTTGGTAAGCTTTGTTCTTATATTGTTCTAATATTTATGTCAAACTAACTAAATAATGACTATATTTCAGACATATAATTGTAGCTCTCTTCTAATGATTAAATATATGTACCTCATCTATCACTTATTTTCTTATTAATTTTAAATTGAAATTTTTTGAAGATTTGGCTTAAATATTAATATTAAAAAGAAACTCAATAAATGTTTTACTTTTTCAGAGAAACTTGAAAATTTTATATTAAATTTCATTGTGAAGCTTTTTGTTTCATTGATTTTTATTAAAAAAATACATATATACATATCATTGCAAATAAAATGTACTCTAATAAACTTAATTTGTTGAAGATGTGTGATTTTTTTGCAATATCCTTTAACACGAAAAAATATTTCAGTCCCCCTCAGTTAAACGATTTTCTCTGTAATTAAAATTATCAACAACAAAAAGTTTTCTGTCACTAATAAAGAATAATAAAGAAAATAATATTTGAAAATTTATTACACCGGCGAAAAAATGGTTATTACTCTCACTAAATTGAAACAATTTAGCATTCCTTTTTAATTTAATGAATGAAGCAAAAAACAATATTTTCAAGTTTTATTAATTTATTCTATAAAAGATTTATAGTGATATGAGAAACATCATAAATATAATCTTTTAATTCGATTTCAACTCATATATTACAGCTGAATCATTTCCAATTTCACTTTTTCAGGCGGATTTGGTATTTTCCATGCCATTCTCTCATGCTTGGTGCTTCACGAAACACCCCAAGAACATCCTCGGATCTCATCTAAAGAACTAATCTACTTAAGTGACAACGAAGAAAAGGGCGGATCAAATCAAGTACGGAACAATATCTATCAAATAATTTCATTTATGATAATGAAAATAAATATCATAAATTCCTGCGTGTAACACGCACTTTGAACACAAAAAATAGGATCGAAATTTACGGGTGCGCTTTATATAAGCCGAGTATAAAAATGATAGCTACAAAAATAAATAAAAAAATGAGCATGAAAAAAAATTAGACCTATACATAGATTGTCATTCCATTTTTTTTTTTTAAAAATGACATACCTAATAAACTTTAAGGGTTGTTCTAGAAGTATACTATATTTTTTCAAAAGTCTGGGATAATACATAGAATAACTTACTTCAAAACATAAGAGAAATGCACAAGTACATTTTAGGTTCCTTCGTAAAAAAGGGGTGTGCGTTATACAGTGAATATACCAAAAAGTTAAAAAATGTAGCCTGAAAGTATGGGTGCACGTTATACGCCAGATTTTACGATATATTAAGAAAAGAGTGTTTACAGATTGTTTGCAATTTGAAAAATTCATATCAATGTGTGCTACTATATTTGAAATCACTAACGCACGTGGCACAGAAATCAGCACTATTTATCAATTGTAGAGTGAGCCATTTAAACGCATTAAATTTTTAAATAAAACTTCTTGTAACTGAAAAAATAACTGAATTATGAAATCTAAATATTTTTTTTATTAAATAGGGTATCTCGCAATATATTTATCAAACATTCAGTTCATTATTAGACTAATTTTTTGTGTTGAAACATTCAAATTACAAAACGTAAAACATATTTGCAAGCTGTTTACATATACATATGCATAGATACTAAGCTTCGGATTTATTTCTCGCAAAAAAACGTAGTTTCTCTCCCAAAACGCACATTTTCAATCTCCCCTGTAGTCGAGATGTTTAAGTGAGAGAATACAACTGCGTTTTAAAATTGTATCGCTAAACAATTTTCGCTGTATGTTTCGGGTAGTAAATTTATTGAAACATTAAATGTGATAATTTGTTTTAAATTATTCTTCAGAATATTCAAGTATTTCGTCTTATACATGATTCAATAAAAATAATTATTCCTACTCCTTTTGCAGACATTAAAACCAATACAAGAATTGAATAACCACCATACTTCACGGTCGGAATGGTGCTTGGGGTAAGTAGTAAACAGAGTTAGGTTTCAAAGAATCATAACATCATTTCCATAACATGGAGTGACCGGGACAGCCTAGTAGTCCCGTCTACAAACTCGTGTTCGGTTTGAATGTCATTTAAGACCTTCTGTGTAGAGGGATGATACACGTTGAATCTATCGTGAATCAAATTCTACACGTTAGCGTAGAGTGGATGTTAGGAATGGGTGGTGATAGCTCTGTCGCCATCTTCGTCACTAGACTGTGGCTCAAAAATACGATATCGTTGTCAATAATCCTCTCGATTCTGTATAGCGTTATGTTAATAAGCCCTGACTTATTTATCCATAAACATTGAGTTTACTTTCAACATTGAAAATTAAAACTCATGCATCATGCCTAAACAGTACCTTTTTTTTATCGTTTACATGTAACCAAATTGTTGCCCTAAATCATCTTTTCATGTTTTTTCCATATTTTCAAAGAATTAAAGCTTAATTCCAAATTTTTTTACACCTTTTTTCTGTATTGCGCATTCATACGCGTGTACTATGCATTGTATGCCAATACGTGGCTGTCTCACACGGTTTTCTTCACTTTTTTGCTTGCTCCCCTAATTGTTTTGAGCAGTGTACATTTGCACGGATATAAAACACTTATAAATATATCACTAGTGCACAATGTATTTTATAATTAATTTCACAACACAAGTGTAATAATTATCAGTTACCCAATAGGTATGTCATATATAAAATTTTATACAAAAATTAACACTTATCTTGATAATTCGTATGGCCCATAATCAATCTCTTAACTGCCAGTTAAAGTTACGCAATTCACTCCTCAATGCCACCATTTTCTGCGTAAAGGCGCGTATGTGATGTATTGGGGGGAGGAGGGGAGAAAATGAATTAATAAGCAAATCCTCTGAAATAAGTAAATCCTCCTCAAATACTGCCAAGGTCCTTTTATTTCATTCCAAAGCCTTCTGAAAAAAATTGGGGATAGCAGAGCACAGAAAAGATGGTTCTTCGGAAAGCCGTATATATACGTCCAAAGCAATTAATGCTTTGGTTGAGTGAGACATTTATTTTTGGCGGTGGCAATAGGAGGTTAATGTCGTATTGTAACTTTAGCTTTAAAGCATAGTTTTCTTGAAATTAATACATTGTTATTGCTTGTAGGGGAGGGGCGAGATAAAAATTATGACTGTGAATATTGAATCGCAAATATTGAAAGTTTGAGAAGCAGGGCCTTACAGAGATATTGCTAAGTTCCGTTCTGGAGAAAAGTACTAAATAATATGACTCGTAGGAAAAGCCACTTGTCTCCTTGTTAATGATGATGCTTTTCACACACTGATGGATACTAATCCCTTTCAATATCTGCATCATTGTATTCTAGAATTCAGAAGGTGTTGCAAGACCATTATGGTAATCCTCTCATGAACATGGGAAAAGTGAAAAAGCTCAATCAAAGAGTTTCACCTGAACTCAGTAGTCATCTGATGCCGCGAAGATTTGAAATTTCCTGTTTTTCTTTATTTAACCCGGGAGAAGGTGCTCACTCGATACTAACATCAGTTGTCGCTCGGGGTGACTCAGTCTCCTCAATCCTTTTTTAAAGTTATTTTTATTGTACATGATAAAAGTCGTAATTCTCCAGTAAATAATTTAATTAAATGAAAGTATACTTACCTACTTTCAAGGACTTTTGAATTTTTATTTGATAATTTAAGAAAAACATCAATCAAACTGAAGCAAGAAGTTTCAAATGTGTGTGACTTTAATAAAGGACACAAATCACCGACACTTTTCGCTAACATTACAAGAATGATATTTATAGGCAAAAATGTCATATTTTGTTTAAGTTTTTATGGTTTTATTGTCCTTTGTGATAATTTACAAATAGCTTTTTCTTGCTGTTGTCTTTTTGACAGGGTGCAGAGTGACTGGCGGTACACTTGTGGCTTCGTATCTTTCTTGGTTGAGTGTTTTAGCTAACATTTGAAAACTTTTCTTTCATCTCAAACATTTCCTGTCCTTCACTTTTCTGAAGTTTACTTTTCTATCAGGATTAATATCCATTATTTCCTCAGGTTCCCTTGCTTGTGATCAGTTTCCGTTTCATCCAATATAGATCACACATAAGCCCATTTCTTTCTTTATATTCTGTTCATTTACATTTATGAATAGTAATGAGTCGTACAACACAGCAATCAAAACTACTAAGCTGTTCACAGGGGAAAAAGTGTAACTAGTTTGTGGAAAACACTTTGGAACAAAAGTGGTCGCGTGGGAAACTCAGTCACTACAAGTACGTTAAGATTGTAGAAAAATGGTTGCCACTCCAAAAAAAGAGGAAGATATGGGACAAATACATTTTAGTTCCCATAAATCTGTCATATAGGAGGATACTGACTAAAATACATAAACAGTTTTTCCAGAACTAAAGATTTTGTGAGCCTGAGGTGACTCTGTACCCCCATGTGACCACTCCCGGTTTAAGGAACAGCACGGCATCCTACCAGAGAAGAACTGTAAACTGCGACTAAAAATAGATTGCCCATTGCAACAGAAAGATATCTGGATACTGGTGTATCTATAATGACAGTTCAAGATATTTAAGGTGACAATATAGTGGAGTGTAACAGGTATAACAGTTGTGTCATTGCAGTCATTTAAGGGGACTTGGCACCCTTTGAGCAAACTTCTTTATTTACGTATTTAAAAATTATATTTTAACATTTTATATAATTTTTCTATTCAAGAAAATGTTACTAGATGAAAATTTTCATATATTATTCACACAATTTTAAAAATTTAAATTTTTTGAAGAAAATTGGGAAAACTTTAAAATCCTACTCCTTTTGTAAAAATTAACTTTTTGACCTGAATTTTTTTTATAATATTCTTATGAATGTTCTTAACAACTTTAGGGATCGATTTTAGAATAACTTCATTCGTTTTTGAGAAAAAAAATAAAATGTTGATATACAGGCTAAAAATCAACGAAAAAGCCAACATGTCTTACATTTTATTTTTTTTTAAAAAAAGTATTCAGTTTATAGCAAAACGGATCCCTAATTTTATTACATGATTTATTTTTAAATATTAAAAAATTGAAGTGATTGGTAAATAATTGTCGAAGGAGTAGCATTTTGAATGCACTAAGGTTTCGAAAAACACAAACTGAGAAAAACAGGTTTAAAGTTTATAATTCTGAAAAAATAATTATTATAAGCTTAATTAAACTTAAAATACCACTTTAAGATATTGCTTATAGGTTTTTCTTTAAAATAATTGCATTTTCATATGTTTTCAACCCACACATTTTTATAAATGATCAACTTTTAGAGAGTACTAATTGCACAAGAAAACTCAAGAAAAACTTTAAAAAAAAATTTTTTCCGTCACGACAGAAATTTTAGCTGTTTTTCTTCTTATAATATTAAAGTATTACATTTGTATGAAAAATATATCAGGAATAAGAACTGAAATTATAAAATTATTAATATAAAATGCCTTAATTTAAAAATTTTACATGCACACATTTCACAAGGAAGAAAAATTGCATTATTGTATTGCCTCGGAAATATTCTGCTTTTAATACTACACATTTTTTTATAGTTATTATTTCTATTTATAAAATAGATTTTTTATCATAACGCATTTTTTTAGCTTTTTTTTTCTAAAAGGTTGTGTGGCTGAATTGCCTAATTTGTTTTCAAATGAAGTTTTATTCAACTTCTAACTTTCCGACATGCACAAGTGATATATCAATCGAAAGATAATAATGCAAAGAATAAGATTAAATGAAAATAAAAAAACGATAGGTTTGTGATTTTTAGGTGCCAAGTCCTCTTAAAACTGAACCAATCAACAGGCATGAGTACATCATCGTATTCGATAGTGCGCGCGCACACACACATAAACCATACAGTTTTTATAAAAACCATATAAAAAAAACTTTAAAAATTAGGCTAAAAACCCTACCGGATCCTTTATACTTTAATATAATCATTCACTAACAGATAACCAATCGTTTCGCCTTCTTAAACGTTTCTACGTACGAAGAAAACCTTTCAGTCATATTATTTACGCAATAAGACTGAAGTCTATATATATAAATGTATTTTACTAAATTTAAATTCTCTAAAAACCCTTTTTTTCCTTATTTCTTTGGGAAAGAGGAAATAATTTGTCGGAAACGCGTTGCTAATTATGCGTTTAAGCGAATGGCTTATATTTTGGTTAATAATTCAATAATTTAAATATTTTTTTGAATTTAAAAATAAACAGTTCTTTTTAAATAACTTAACATTTCATATTACACGAACTAAAATTGACTTTTACTTGTATTTTTTAACGGAGTAAAAAGTGTTCATTTGCCTAAGCATATGTTAACATATGTTGTATTCCTAACCACAAGGCAAAAAAAAAAAAAAAAAAAAATCAGTAACTGATAAAATTGATTCAGTAACTAAATTATAACAGTCGCTTATGAAAACATCGTGTATCAAAAAATGCACAAGCATTAATTTTTCCTAATTAAATTACTAAAATATTTTTTTTTTCCTTTTACATTTTAATATATTTTTCTTGTCAAGCACCGTTTTTTTTTGTTGTTACATGGTTTAGTTGTGGCTATTATAATTTAAGCAACATATTTTTAAGAAACTATTTTGACAATACACCCAAAGTAAAATAGTTAAAAAGCATTTTTTTGTCAGTTTCCCGTTATAGATAAATTCTCCCACTTTTTTACAGAATGGCTACTGGTCTTGTCTTCCTTTTCTTATGAAAGCATTTGGCGAATATTCTACCAGTTCCATTGCCAATTGGCTTCTTATGAAAAACTATATAACCATAGACGTCTTACGAAGAGGTTGCAACATGATTGGTAAGTCTGTTTAAATGTCCTTGCTTAAAAACAAATCTCATAACGTGACAAATTAATTTAGTTCTGAATTAAACATTTTTTAAGAAACATATTTTGCTTTTAATTAAAGCTTTGAATATGAAATATATATTCAAATATACGTAAACAAGCATCTTATCACAAAGTTTAAATATACATATATATAGAGAGAGAGAGAAAGCATTCGTTTTGTAAAATCCTTTTATATATATAAAAAAATTCATGATCAAGTAAAAAATTTATTCATTGATGAATCACGAAGGAACCCGTTTGTATTAAAACTACATAATACACGTAAATTATAATTTTATAATTTGAGCAATGAATATGAACATTTTTATAATTCCTACAATGGGAGTTCGTCCGCCTCCCCACCCATTGACGGATTTAGGTTCGATGGCACCCTGGACGGAATTTAATTTAACGCCTATATATATATAATAATAATAACTCAAACTAAGAGGCGCAACAGCCATGAGGGTCAGGGCCTACTGTGCCCATCCCTGTATACTTGGCCGTTGGCCGTTAAGGTGCATGGACAGATGTCCCGATGAAGTGGTGAGTCTGAAGCAAGACCACCAGTGTTTAAGTCCCCAAGCAAGCTTGGTACTCATTGTACTCATTTATCGACCCACTGCGGTAGGGATGTGAAATGTTGAGTCGACCTTGCCCACCCCGGGAATATTACCAGGAACTGTGGTGTGGAAGCACGATACACTACCACTCGACCACCGGACCTTAATAAAAATAAAAATACGAATAATAATAATGGATTCGAGTTAAATTTAGGTATTGGTATTATTCGGAAGTTTTTGAGTAACCGGGCAAAGGTATAATTAAAAATGTTGAACTAATATTTTATGTTATAATGATGAGAAAACAAACACTACATTAAGATTTTTAAGAAAGATATATTTTAAATTTTTACTACTTGATTAATTACTCTGGTCAACACAAGTCTTGTTTCCTTTACTTTTATTTCTGTTTTTAGGTATTTCTATGGCTCTCATTCTGAAAAATATACTAGGAGATTGCTAACAGCTTTACTTTTTGAAATATACATTTTTATTGTTTTGACAAAAAAATACAGAAAATTAACACATTATGTTAACAAAATTTCTGTTAAATACAATGAAATGATCTTTTATAATATTTCCTTGAATGAACGACTTTATGTAGATCTCTTTGAAAAAAAAAACTCCAGCAGTAGTCTGTCATAATATGTGAATCCCACCGCCCCTGATAACCCTCTTCTATTGTCCAAAGATCCTGATGGAATCTTTCACCATGCTCTTCACTGAAATCACCCAGATTTTGTGGAAATCAGTCTAAATGTGAGTGCAGGAAGTGGATTTTTATGCTCATGTTGCACCCTAGCTCTTTCAAGTTCGATAGCATGGACTCAACAAGCTGCACGTGGTCGTCAGATCTCTTTTGCCTATGAAATTACTCATAATCAAAACAAATAAATTCCAAGCTTTGAAATCGACTTGAGTCATTGATTTGACCAAATTAGAATCCTTCACGAGTTGCCTAATCTGTGACCCATCAAAAATACTAGCTTTCAATTTTTCCATACTTAATCCTGAAACTTGCGTGAAAGAAAATTGAAACATTCACCACTTTTATCAAGCGCCTTCACAAACTGTTTTATTATGCCGAGTTTAATATGAAGTGGTGGAAGTATGATGCGCTCTCGGCTAACATCACATTTTTGGTACCAACTTTAGCTCTTCCCGTACTGGCCAGACTTTTTGTGACCAATGGTGTTGTTTATCACGGCTGTCCCAGAGACACATGAAACACAAGGGAACTCCGTGTATCCCCCTTGTTGACCCAAAAGACAGTTAACCATTTTTAGATCAACATAAATGAACCATTTGTGATATTGATACTTAATTGTTTCCAAAACCTTAGCAATATTTGCGTATTCTTCTTTTAAAGTCACCGAATGTGCGATAGGTATAGATCCGTACTTATTACAATTATTAAGCATAAACTTATTTTGCTGAAAGACGCCAGCCACTAGGTTGGTGCTTTTTTAATCCCATCTGTTGCAACAAACCACCAACATCGTTACAAAAAACTAAATTCTTCTCTTGAGAAAAAAACGGTAACAGATTTTTTTTTCTCGGGTACGATAAAATGTAATGCTTGTTTCCGGAGTAAGCAATTTTTTTTCTTTTAAACGAGATGCTAATATTTCAGAAGCTTCTTTCGGTAAGTTCAGATCTCTTACTAAGTCACTTAGTTCTTTCTGATTAAATGGTTGAGGTTCTTGGCTTGTAGTCTGAATCAGAATTTTTTTCACTTGATGTATTTCGTTCGGGATCATAGGGATTTGGATCATTAGAGGATTTAGATGTGCTGTGTTGTACCTCTCGTGATTTTAGTTGAGGTCGTTGAGCAGAATGTAAGTTAGGATATGACCACTTATATATATATATTTCGATTTCCAGGGTTAATTTTTTTAATTTTCACAACGCAGAAGTAGCAGTCATCATGCTGATTTTGAGGCTCTCGCCAAATCATGGGTGTTTCGAACATTACTGCATCTCTTTTTCCACTGGACCATAATCGTAGACATACCACACATTTCTGGCATACAATATGAGGAACCCATGGCTTGTTCTGATTATACAATTTTATTTTAAAGTATTGATGATACGCAGTTTTTACAAAGTCTGATATAGGTTTTCGATATTTTGCAAATACATATTCACCACAAATATAGCAAAAACAATCGGGATTAAGCACACAACATCTTCTGGACGAAGCCTTACCTAAAAAAGCAACAAAATATATTTCAGTTTCCAATAAAAAACACAAATCTCTAAATAAAAGTAGTAAATGAGGGTAGTTAACTGTAACTCAAAAACAAAAGCTGTTAGAGAAAAATTGTTGCCATATTTAAAAAATACGTGACAATTTAAAATAGAAACAAAAAAATAACAGGAAACAAAAAAAAATGTTTTTGCTGACCAGTGTTATTCTGAAAAAATAATTCTACCCTTCTAATATTGACATCTTGAGAATGTCAAATCAAGAAGAGAAGCATTAAAATTCGATCTTACGCAGTTGATAAAAAACAAAATCTATTTCAAATTTGTGCCACCTCGTAAATTTTAACGCCCTTAAAAATTTGCCGCCTATGCTATAATTCGTCACTGCCTCTCCCTTACTAATTTAATTTGAAGTTTCATCTGAAGTAACAATAAAGAAAAATTAATCTTTTTGAAAAACGATAGTTTATATTTTATTTTTTTATTACTTTTTTTAAAATTTCTGCTGTAGAAAAAGGGTTTTAAAAGATCCTTGAAGTATAAACATTTATTTATATTCAAAATTGTTCTTGGTATATTACACCACGTGCTGGAGAATCTTTTTAAATACGTATGGAATGTATGTAATTTCAATGAAAATGTAATCACAATTGAAAATATTATGAATCTCAATAGTGATAGTTGTCTTAATGTTTTAAAGGATGTATAGGTTTCTCAGCAGCAGTATTTGGAACTTACTTATCGGAATGCAACGGCTCTATGAGTGCTGTAACAGCTGCCGTATCTATGTTCTTTACAGGAGTCGCTACACCTGGAGCGATGATTGCGTGTATTGACATGGCACCCAGATTTGCAGGTAAATTCTAGCATTTCTTTGTATTAATTGTTAAGATGCATTTTAATAAAAAAATGATGCTTATGAATGAGAGAACTCAAAATTATTTAAACAAAGGAAGCGTGACACAAAAAAAAGAGACTAAGTGTGTAACTTGAAGAAAAGAGTGGAGTTGACAACAATTTTGATGACGTCATCCCACACATCTCTATTCATGTGGCCAGTTTTGAAGGAACTGATAACGCCTGTTGGGAGTATTGCATTATTGAGTGAGCACGTACAATTGCATTCTGCCAGAAAAATATCTAATGGAAACACCGAGCAGCAAATCAGCATTAAGTTTCTTGTGAAACTTAAGAAATCATCTATGGAAACATTTCAAGTATTAATGGCATGTGTGTGAATGGAATAAGTGGATTTCAGGAAAAAGTGAAAGTGTGGAAGATGATAAACGTGCGGGGTCCAAAATTCAAGGCAATGTTAATTGTCTTCTTCGACATTTATGATGATGTAATGATTGAGTGGGTTCCCAATAATCAGACTAGACTGCTAATCGACGCTACTACATTGAAGTACTAAAAAGACTTCGAGAAAAAATTTTTAAAAAATGGCCACAGTTGTGAAGAAATGGATAGCTGTTTCACCAGGATAATGTACCCGCTCACATGGCCCTATCTGTCAAGCAGTTTCTGACCAGCAAAAATATTACTGTGATGGTGCATCCTCCTTATTCACTCGATTTGTCTCCTTGCAACCGTTTTTATTTCCTACAGTTAAATTTTGCTTAAAGGGGACCCATTTTACTGCAGTTGAAGAGGTTCTGACAAAAACGGAGAATTTCCTGAATGGCTTTCTAAAGACTTCGTTCCAGAACTGTTAACAGCAATGGCAGCACCGAACGCATGAAATATGAATGCTGAAGGGAACTGCTTTGAAGGTGACAATTTCTCTGAGAACCCATTCTGTAGGTACAATGATTTATTAGACTACTGTCTCCTTTTTTTTTCACATATTAATGATTTCAAAAACAAGTATCGAATTCAAAAATAAAAAATGAAGCAATTTTTCATTGAAATCATTCACATAAATTCAAATGGGTAGAAAAAGATACCGGAGAACCATACGATGCTTTTACTTATTTTTTTTATAAATAGTTTCTGTAGCATTTCGGAAGAATTTTTCATTCAAATGCAAATCTTAAAATGTCAACATTTTGTATCTTTTCTATTTATAAGTCATTTTTAAACACAAAGACGTGTTTTTTTTTATTTATATTGGAAGAATTTACCTTTCCATTTTTTTGTTTAATAGCGTATTATTTATTTCGTAGGTTCTTTATCTGGATTACTGAATGGTGCAGGATGTACTATGTCATTCCTTGTTTCTATTTTGGTTGGAATCTTAACAAAAAATGTAAGCAGAGAGAGAGTGTTGTGAGAAAATATGTGATTTAGTTGTATTAAGAGTTACGAGTGTTTTCTTAATAACAGGATATACAAGGAACCTAACTGATAAATTTAAATAATAGTCGTTTTATTGAGGTATCCAACTACTTGAGACAACTTTTTTTTAAAAAAATGGAGATATCGAGATTTTTTGTGGTCTTTAGATCTATTTAGTACATTTTAAGAAAAAAGAACTAGAATTAAGAAGAAAAAAAAATTATTTCTAAAATAATGAAAAAAAATGGGCAAAAATTTTGAAAAAATTACATAAACAGGACCCATTTTGTACAAAAGGTTTATGAACAAATTTACAATTTTGATGTGTTGCTTTGCTATTCGTTTTTGAAATGACCTTCAAGATAAAGAGATTTATTTTTACAAAAATTGGAACACTTTATTTTAGTTATTGTACGAAATTACTTACAAAAATAGTGAATATATTCATATAAGTGACCGTAAACTTTGTAATAAAACAGTGATTGATTGATAAATCTGAAGGTTAAAAACACTTCTACTGTTATACAAAATATACACAAAAATTTAGTTGACTATTTTCAAAACTTTTAAGCAATCGCTGTCCCTGATTGAGCATTTTCTAAAAATACATTTCGAGTAAAACACATTTTAAAGTTTGGCATATTTTTCAAAGTTATGGCATCCACTTTACTTAAAACACTTGCAGTTTTTATTCTAATGAATGGAAAGTAAAAAAGTTGATATTTTTATAAACTAACAAGATGGCCCATAAAAAAATAAAATCATAGAAACTTTTTTTGCTAATTTTTTAAAAAAATCATAATTTTAGGGTAGTTCGATACCTTAATATTTCAAATATAATAAACGGTCACATCTATTAGAAATTTAAAAATTTATTTTTTATATTAATTTTATAAATAGATTTTTTCTTACGCAGAAAGCCCATTTCTCGGTTGATATTGACGTACAATATCAAATTTAGAAAATTAGTTTAAAAAAGAAAAAGATCAACTGAGAGAGAGAGAGAAGAAAATTACTTAAAATAATACACATAAAAAGTATCTGAATGATAAATGAGAAGATTTTATATAAATATACTAAGTAAAAATGTCCAAAGATTTATATAATTGCTATGGTTTTTGACGAGGGTTGTATGAATTCATTGAAAAGGTGTTAAAATCTTCATATTAGTGGTTCAAAACTGGAGCGTAGTATTTTTCTGTTGAAATACTGTTTAAATATTTTTAAATTATCCTAAACTCTTAGAAATAAGATATTTTCCCCAATTATGAGTAGGCTATCATAATTCACAGAAAATGATGAAAAGATGTGAGAGTGCACAAAGTAATATGATAAAAAATACGATTTCTGTTTTTATTTAAATGTGTTGGAGCATTCATTCCTCTGTGTGTGCTTTTAAAAAAGCAAATATTTTTCTACAAATTTTAGAGTTTACATGAGCAAGAAAATTTTAATTTTAGTTTTCTGTCTCTATTTCATTTTTTACAGAAAACGGGGAACAAATAATCTGCATAAATGCACCAATTATTATGCTGTGTGTGTACTATGAGAATTAAAAAATTAGATTTAAATCATAATAATATAACTTAAATTAAAATTAATATTGATTTTGAAACTACTTATATTATTGATACTTAACTGTATTTTTTATGTATTTTTGAGTCTTCACAATAAACCTCTATACAATCCCAATTCCAATTTGTACGCAGAGATTTAAACTACACAATCCAGTCACATTAATACGACGACCTGTAAAAAAACGAAATAACCACCTTTTGCAGAGCGGACTGCTGTGAGACGGGCAGAAAGTCAATTAGGTACCAGAAGGTGTTCAATGGGATGTTGAGGTCTGACGACTCTAATGTCGTGGCCAGTTGCGCTAGATTACGTGGGTGAGGATCCAAGGCATGCAGCCCAATCCAGATGGTCCCACAGATTCTCGATTTGTTTTAAGTAGGATGAATTTGCTTGTTAGGGGAGAACAGTAAACTCATCCTAGTGCTCTTCGAACCCCACACGTACACTGACAGGTGTATGACATTTCACGTTGTCCTGCTGGAAGATGCCATTATCCTGAGGAAAAACAATACACATATTGGGGTGGAAATGGTCTACAAGGACAGAGGCTCACTTGCATTGATCCATCGTGCCTTCCACAATGATGAGGGTATCCAGAGAATGCTAGGAAACATTCCCCAGACCGTAGTGCTCCCACCTTCTACCTGAAAAATTCCTAAAATGGTTGCAGGGTTTTTGCTTTCAGAGTTTTCATGCAATATACGCCAACGTCCATCTGTCCGATGGAGCATAAAATGTGATTCATCGGAAAACGCTACCTGTCACCACAATGGATTTCTATTTGTTGTGCTGGCATCCAAATTCCAGCCTTCATTCCGAATGAACAGCAGTCAGGATACATGCAAGAACCAAGCGTCTGCTTCAGAGGCTCTGACGCTGTAACATTTGCGAAACAGTCGTTTGTGAGACATTATTGGTAGCTCCTTGGCTTATCTGGGTGGTCAGTTGCTCAACGATAGCAGGTCTATCCACCCGAACGCAACTTCGCAGCCATCGTTCACCTCTGTCATCTATGGCCCTTGATGTGCCACATGTGCCACGTCGCTGATTTTGAACAGTCCCATTTTGCCGTGCAAGGTATACTTTTACTCTGGATCACGTGAACAATTCTCAAACTTAACCGTTTCGGAAATGCTTCCACCCTTGGCCCTAAAGCCAATGATCATGTACTTTTGGACGTTGAATAAATCGCACCGTTTGTGCGTTACGCCAATGAATGCAAGGTTTTCCAAAACCCTCACACACCCATTAGGCAGCTGCCACCTGCCTTCTGTGATTGGTTATTTAACATCGACGTCGAAAGTACGAGGTGGTCACATTAATGTGACTGGACTGTGTATTAGCAATCGACATGAAGAGAGTAATAAGTTTAAAATTTCATGTAGTGGTTTCAATTTCTCACTTTATTACCCCAAATTTACTCTGTGACTTATGAAAATGTATTGTATTTCACAAAAAAAACCTGTTTATTCTAATAAGTTAGATAGCTTACGCAATAAACTCCCACTTGTATATTTCTGAGAAAAAATACTTTTACTGATGAGTATGTATTGTAAAAAACTTCTTAGTAATTTTATGTTGACATTTTTTTTTTGCAGAAAATCCTCTCAGAATGGCATCTTGTATTTTTCATTTCGATCGCCGTTGTTTTAAGCAGTGGTGTAGTTTTTGCAGTCTTTGGATCTGCTAAAGTTCAGCCGTGGAATTTTGTGCAAAAAGAAAGCTCTAAAGACATAAACATGGTAGAGAAAAACGGAATTTCTCCACAGTCTGTACAAATTTTTTCGAAACCACATACGTGATTCCAAATTTACATTACAGTATTAGTGCTGGTATTAAGATTTCATGACTCGGCAGGATCCCAGTCAAGTGTTGTAAAAGGTTTCGCTAGAAGGTGTAAAAGTTTGTGTACGAGGCGAAAAAATTACGCCTAACTAAAATATGAAAATTTTGCATCTTTCTTCAACATAAAAATCTGAATTTGTGTACAGGATAACAAATTCCTATCAAGATAAAGATCTTATGGTAAGATAAGTTGTGTCTATGAACAAGATTATGAAATTACATCCATATACAGATTACAAAGCTGCGCCCCATGCAGGATGGCAAGTCTATATTTATAACAAAATCGCATCTGTACAAAATTACATTTGTTCACAGGATAAAAAAAATGAATAAATGCGCATGATGATAAAACTGCATTAGTATAAAAGACGGTGAAGTTATATAAATATACAGAATGTTAAAACTATATTTATTAACAGTTCTAAAATAATGTCAGTTAGAATAGCAAAAAATTATTAAGACGCGTATTGTAACCTATAGAAATTTATGTTTCTTAAGTATTATATCTTCGATCAATTTCGCAAAATCTAAAAATATCGCCAGATGCAGCAAGCGTTTCCTCACATGCGCGAAAACAAATTCTCCCGCATTCTCCTTCCTTATGAATATATATATAAACAAATTGACAAAGATTTAGATGAATAAAAATACTCTGTTCAAACTCAGCCCTCAGGACAGTATAGTGGTTAGTGACGCTGACTGATATGCCCTTTAGCCTGGGTCCAAATCCCAGAAAAGATATGGATGTTTGTAAATATATAGTGCCAATGCAGCATCAAGGGCACTGTAAATTTTCGTGAAGCTGTAAGTCCTATGGAAAGTTTGGTGGACAGGGAAGAGAGGTGGGAGATCCTCTCAAGGCGTTCTTCCTTAAAATTGGGGTGGAACAAGTCAAAACGTACTGTGACCTATATGGTGCTCAAAGATACGACTAACGATAAACATAACCTAGACCCTTTCTATGATGAATTTCGTGGTTCTCGATCAGACACCGTCAATCGGTGGCATTAGAATCAGACAAAAAACACATACACTTGAAATAAAGATAAAATCATTTCACAATTGGAAAATATTCACGCAGACCAAGCACCGTAAATGGGTTCAAAATCGCGAAAGAGTGAATGAGAGTTGTATTTGTGCTGCATTATAAAGCTGTACGAGGGCTATTGGCGACGGATCTCGTAATTTCACTGTTCCGAATGTCAAAATAGTGAAAAATAAGTCTTTTTTTATGTAGACGTCACATAATTTAGAATGCTAATCTAAACGCTGTCTTGGAGATTGGTGAGGCGTCTTGTTTCGCCATTTCATCCATACCCAGTACTTCGGGTGCTTGGGAATTAGACCTGATTTTTGGAAATACCTCACTGCTTTTCCGTCCCTTGAAAATATATCCCGAATTCTAAATATTCGTCACAACAAAATAAAAGAAAAATATTACAAATTAGAGACAAGCATGCGATATATTCGAGCATGCGCGATTAAGATTATTTATTGAGTGTGAGCATGAACCGAAAAGGTACGAATTCGGGAATAGTTTTCCGTTATAGCTGTATATCACAACATTTTTTGATTTGACAAGATTGGTCAACAGTATAATATGCTAGTACCTAAGTAGTTTTTGTGAAAGTATCAATAAAGTGTTGTTAATAATAGTTTAAGTAACATATAAGCCATATTCCATCTATCTCATTACTTTTTCAAATGAATTTTAGACTCAAACTGTTTCTAAGTCTCTACATCTAGATTGAAAATCAAGATGTGTTTAAATTTGGAAAATAGATCCTGTTTATCTGTGTATTAAAAAAAAACATTTTTAAATGATGTCACCCATTAGCTTCATTGTTATGCTTTCTAATACACATTCTTGACGGATATTCTATTTTTTGGACACTATAGATGTATCATAATAAGAAAATAAATCATTTTTAATTATATTTTCATACCTTATTTGATCATTTCTAATACTCAATCAACAAACAAAAACATTATATTATTGAAATTATAGTACTCAGTATTTTTTTCCAACAAGTTAATCAAAACAACGATTTTTATAAAAAATTGTTAGTGCTTATTAACTTATTGACCAGTCAATTTTTTTTTGTCCAAAATGGGTTTTTAAAAAGGCACATTTTTTAATTACATATAACTAAGCATAACACTTACAATACCTGTAGAAGGAGAAAAGGGAAGAATTTTATTTTTTAATTTTTATAATTTTAAAACTTTCATACTATTTTTTATTTTATAATCGTGTTACACAAAAACACTTCTTAGTGTTTCTTTTTTATAAGTACACTCTACGTGCTATGAGGTATATATTCTGTATATTATATCTTACGAGAATTTCTTTCTTGCTTACAAAAACTTTTCTTTTTCAAACGGTTGTGGATTTTGTGTGAGAGCAAAATATATTCCCACACAATTTGAAGCATGGTGTGTAGTATAAAGTTTTGCATTACAATCAGGATAAAAATATATCGGTTTTCTTTTTAAAATTATCCTTCCATTTTCATTCCTTCTCAAACAATAAACTGCACATTGTCTCGCCAATTTCTGTTCTTAAAAGAAAATTTTCAAGAATGTGTGTAAATTCTTGATTTCAAAGTAAAAATCCGTATGAGAAGCATTTCGGTACCATGGACAAACTGCATCTCTTCAACACACTAACAATAAGAATTAAAAATACGTGCAAATCAAGAAAGAAGTAATCAAGAAGAATACGTGCAATCAAGAAAGAAGCAATCAAGAAAGAAGCAATCAAGAAGAATACGCGCAAATCAAGAACGAAGCAATCAAGAAGAATACGGGCAAATCAAGAAAATATCAATGTCCATACAGCATACGGGCAAATAAAAAAATATACCAATTTCCGTACAGAGTACGGGCAAACCGATTGTGGTCGAACTTCGGTAGACCGTACAGTGTACCGGTAAACCTGTTAAGACAGCATTTCTCAAACTGTGGGGCGCATCCTCTAGGGCAGCAATCCGCAACCCTTGGTCCGCGAACCGGCACTGATTCGTGGACCAAATGGTAATAAGGAATATTAAATTATTTTCATTTTTATACTGTGGCGTATTTCTCTAGGGTTTTATGGTAATCATTTTATATACTATGTTAAATCACCTAATATTAATTTCTTGGTGTAACTGTATTTAATTCTGAAAGCATGTTTAAATATAATTAAACTAAAATTATTAAATGAAAGCAATCTAAAACATAAACAATCAGCGTCCCCCTCTTTCAGTGGGCCGCGGTAAATTTGACTGTTCCGTGGCGATACAAAGGTTGGGGAGTACTGCCCTAGGGGACGTGATAACCTTAGGAGAGGGGGGGCGCAAGCATATTGAAACGTCGAAAAAATAAAAGATTATTTAAAAAAGTATTATAACTTACTGAAAAGGAGCAAAACAAAATACATTTTGACACATTTACACAGATATAATACACTTATAAATATATCATTACTGTACGATGTATTTGATAACTAATTTATCAATATTAAGTTAAGAACAGGTTTAATATTTACTAATGACTTCTCTGGATTAGATACATAGAAATTTAAATCTAAATATAATTATTTCATTTTAATACAACCATTTTAAAAAGAAAGCTTTAACTTTCAGTATATTCTCAATTTCTGAAGAGATTGTATCATTTTTTAATAAAGCATGATCATTAAGAAATCTAATTCCAATTCAAAAATATCGGACATTTTTTTTTGAAATTCATGAATTAATGAGTACTAGTAACACACCATATAACTAGAATTTCATTTCACTCTAAATCGAAAAATATTCGTTAATTTAGATGCATATTCCTATAAGTGTATTGATTTTGAACAAGAATGCCATTTAAATTCTAAAGGATTGTGCTGCAAAGCAGGTTGCTACTGCTATGGTGCCGGTAAGGTACAATGTTGTTGAGTTCCTGTTAATGATGGATTACTCCTGCGAAAGGCTACGCTGGGATGACAATGGACTGCTCGTACATGTGAGCACTGATAGATTACAGCAGGTGTGAGAGAGAGTCCGTTGGAGTGTGCTGGGGCGTCGTTAGATGTTGAAGAAGTGTCTCTATAGTGTCTGTAAAGCTCCTTAGCGTATCGAGAGTCTTTTGGTTTCTCCTTAAAGGTGGATTACGTCACGCCGACAAAAGTGACACGTGAGATAGAATCACTTCTGTTCGAAAAAGCCGGGATTACTATTCCACTTTTGGTCCTAGTCCCCCTCACGCGGTGGACTTTTAAGCCGGTGGTGTTCGTGAGCATTGCACCAGTCACCTAAATGTCGGCTGGATCAAAGGGGGTCAAAGTTTGACTTGCCTTAGAACATAAGCGTCGTGATGCTCAGTCTTGGATAATTTCCCACGCTATACTACTTAACCGTTGAGACGTCACTAGTTTCCTAACAGGAAATGGGTCCTTTGGTGGAGACCGCCGCAATTGTAAATCATCATAAACGCGTCATACTTTTATGTTGAGATATAACACAATAACGCTCTAAACTTCTTCATAGGCTGCATCTACCCAATATTGAGTGCTATTTGTTCAGTAGCGTACACAAGGGTGAGATTTGGGGATTCAATCCACCTTCCCATAGAACAACAAACTTCTAATTTTTAACAAAGATATTATCCCTCTACACTTTCGTCTGTTTTTTTTCGAATGTAAACCCTATACCTTCTCCTGTAAGAGAGGTACACTTCTGTATTGATTCCATATTCATTATGTAATTCGCTACTCTCTGCCTGTACACGTTCAAGGTTACAGAATGCTGAGTTACGTGACATCTCCCAGGGATTTTTCAACAATACTTTTCCAAGAGCTGTTAGGTTCGATCAAAATTTGAAACAAATCAGTGTATAACATGAAACACTAAACTCGCTTTTTAATCGGAAACTCATTAAATTATATTTCATAAACAAGATTTCGATGTTTTATTAAAAATTCTATAATAGTGAGTGTTCAGAATTATCTAACGAATTATCATTGTAACTGCTAGGGGGATTTGAACACTTATATAAATAGAAACTTTGTTTCTCTGTTTACAAACACTCTGTACTGCCGAATGTAGCTCTCCCAACTGAAGGTGGCAACGCCTCATAATACAGCATAAAATAAATGCTAAGTTTTTGTTAAGAACTGTTCTCCCTTATTGGTGTCTCGCATTTAATGTCTGTCAATGACATTACAGTAAGTTCTACAATAAGTTTATATAAATGCTTGTTTAAGTGAAACACAATAAATACTACAAATGAGATCTGCAAGTTTTATTATAAAATAAAAAGGAATCAATGTTTTTTCACACTACATATTACACAGAAAATAAAATAAAATTGTGTAAACAAAAGCAAAACACACGTAGAACAAATTCTCAGAATATTACAAGTATAAACGTAAACAAGTGAGAAAATAAATTAATTTAAAAAGGCAATTGCTCAAGATTTAGAGTTTTATGATGGTAATAAATAGCACAAAAAGATAAATAACAGTGATTCAGAATATGGTTTTACACTTAATATGGCTTAGTAACAGCTACATTTATCAAAGTATGTACGAGTAAATAGTTATTTTGAATCAATTGTTTTAAATTTATGCCAAAAGTAACAAATTCACCACATAGCTGTTGTACACGCATCAATTCAAAAAAAATTACACATATGTTCCAACATATTATTACGTTTTACGAAATGCGGGAATTTATGAGAATCCTTCAACTCTTTTTCTGATAAGACTTCAACAAAACAGTAACTCTACTTTGATGAAAAATTATATATATGTATATTCTACTGAAGCATATTCATTTCGGAATTCTAATATTTCTCAAGTAAAATATACATCAATATATTTACACCAAAAACAATTCATACATTTTATAATAAAAGAGAAAATTCCGTGCACATTCCATACAGCAAATTTCTTATACTAATGATTAGTATTTCCATATGCGAGGAATTTATCATTGTACTTAGAAAGATATTATCCATTAAAGAAAGGTTTAATAATAATACAGGTCGTATCTAAAATTTCAGATTTTCAATTGACCAAAAATATTTAAAAAATAGCATGCTCAATTTGAGCAATGACAGATTTATAATGAGCATCAATCCTACTACACGGTTGATCTTCTGTGGCATCATGTGGCTCGAACTCTTTACACACCGGCCACGATATCGTGAACCTAAATACTAGGCTGCCGTTGCCACTTTATGGCTAATAAAACATAGCTAAATTTCCTAACAAGATGAAAGGGAAAAGCAAAGCTTTAGTAAGTAATATGTTGTGGATTTTCTGCATTTTATTATTATCTTTTTTTTCTTTTTTTTTTGTATGTCCTGATTTTTTTTTATAATACAAATCTTTAAGATGAGATCTCTTTCTCTCTCTCTCTCTCTCTTTCATGCTGTTCGTTTATAATATACAATAATGCAAAGAGAATTGTTCTTTGAACATAAAAAATACTTCAATTATAACAAACTTCGAATGAAAATCATCTCGGTAAAACAAAAATAAAAACATTTTGAATTGAATAAGAATATAACAGCGTGTGGTTTCCTCTGGGAAACTGTCAAAAATACCATTTTGATTGCCTTGCTTTGATTTCTCTCACAACATTCAGTATAAATACAATATTTACATACATAAAAACCTCATTATAAACATGCAGTGCTCCCCAATTACACTTACAACATATTTATTATAAATTAACAATAATTTTGCTTCAGATGTTTGAAACATATGGCAAAATGTACACACACACACTTTGATGGAAATAACTCATGATGCAATTGCTTATAATTTACATGAAGTAATGGAAGATACTCTGTCTTGCTTCTTAGAAGGACTGTTCATGTTGACATCCTTCGCCGATGCTGGATCCCAGGGTTGTATGTCAGTCGATCCCAAAATGAGAAAAACTGCGCCACTACCAGCTCCTATTGCCGCAGTGATTAAGAACATCTTGCCCCATTGTACTAAAGTTTGCTGGAAAATATTTGAAAAGTTAAATTATATTTAAAGTCGTATTATATTAACATCAAATACCAATTGATTATAATTAAAGTTCCACCATCAAATGCTATAAAAAAGAACCAGTTTTTAGAATGACTTTAAATGTGATATGAATACGAGGTGTGACACACACAAAAACGAGACATTGTACGTAAAGAATCAATTCTCTGTGAGATTACCGTTTTCTAAGTAGTTCCCTTCAGCTTTCCCATACTTCTGCATTCTGGGCTGTAATTGCTGTTAACAGTTCTGAAAAGAGGTTTTTTGGAAGTCCCTTCAAGAGATTTCCTGTTTTTGGCTGAACCTCTTTAGCTGAGGTAAAATGGGTTATTCGTGGGATTACCGTCTTCAAAGTAGTTCCCTTCAGCTTTCCCATACTTTTGCATTCTGGGCTGCAATTGCTGTTGACAGTTCTGGAAAGAGGTTTTATGGAAGTCCCTTCAAGAGATTTCACGTTTTTGGCTGAACCTCTTCAGCTGAGGTAAAATGGGTTCCCTTTAAGCAAGATTTAACTGAAGGAAATGAATAAAAAGTCGCTTGGGGCTTAATCAGGTGAAAACGGTGAGGATTTCCCATCACAGTAATTGTTTTGCTGGTCAGAAGCTGCTTGACAGATAGGGTCATGTGAGGGGGTGCACTGCCTTGGTACAAGAGTCATCCACCACTCTCCTATTCTGGTCTTTTTTTCCTAATTGTTTCACGAAGTCTTTTTAGTAATTCAATGTAGAGGTGTTGATTAACAGTCTGACCACTGATGTGAGTGGGAACACTTTTATATCACGAATTTTGACAATGTTTTGGTCTGTAATCACTTACCTTGGGAGCTCAGCACGTTCATCACCTTCCACACTGTCCCTTCCCCCTGAAAACCGCTTATTCCATTCAAACACATGTGCACAAAAGACTAAGTTTCATCTCCATAATCTACAGTTGATATTTTAAATGTTTTCGTGGATGATTTCTTAAATTCGATATTCTTCCTGCAGAATGCAGTTGTCCGTGTATATTCAATGACGCAGTACTCCCAAATGGAGTAGTCGATTAAGACGAAACTGGCCAGATGGATAGAGGAGGTGAGTGGGATGACGTGACCAAAATAGTTGTTACCAATTTCACTCTTTTTTTCAAGCTAAGCACTTAGTTTTAACACCTTATATACTTGAATAAGAAGGAAATGGTATGGCACAAGAAAATTAATTTAAAGTGCATCAATAGATGGTGCTGCAAATAGAAAAATGAAAGTGGCATTGCCTTTTGGCTGTTGGAGATACGACGACTTCGGCATGAGTTGCACAGAAAACCAACTGCATTGTTCAATGTGCCTGATTGTTTCAATTCTTTGAAGGGAAAAATTACTTCCAAGTCATTTGAAAGTTGTGACAGAGTTAGTAAAAAGTACATCCACTATGGCAAGGTTGTACCCCTTTGGCAGGGAATAATCTGTTTTTAATTGTCCTTGAGCCAAAAACTGTATAAAAAGCAGCAATGCAAACGCCTGCTAATTATCACTAGACTTGTCGATCATTTTCCGCCGCAAGTTCAAACAGATAAATATCAAATTCAACAACTGAGTGGAGTGTCCGAGAGGTCACATTGTGAATGTGTTGTGCAATCCATTCCTTCAAGTCAGGTAGATTTGCAATCAAGTCGTTGAACACAGCATTTTTATGATAACTCCACAATCTGAAGCGAGAAGGATTGCAGTCCAGTGATCCTGAATGCCAGCCTGTTAAGAAATGGTGATTAATTACTGTATCATTTATAAAAGGGTATTTGGACTCTTAGTTTTTCAATATGCAGAAGAATGCAATCCCTTTGGAACTTTTTCGTATGCCATAGGTTTTTCTCTTCTTTAAGTATATTCATTTCAAATTTGAGGTCATTCTGACAAGCGGTTCTTTTTTATGGTATTTTAAAAGTAGAACTTCAATTATAATCCCCTTGTATATGATAAAAAACTGATTACATACATGATATATTGTATAATGATCATTATAAAAATGAGTAACTTATATATAATGCCAGTAACAGATATATATATATATATATATATATATATATATATATATATATATATATATATATATATATATATACACATTCGGAATATATATCGCACATGTTGGCAATCACATACATGCTCTGGTGAAGGTCGAAACAAAAAGTGTCTCACGATTAAATGCAGTTATAAAAGCAAGGGACTGCTGTGCAATTTAGAGTGCATAACAGATTAAATTGCTACAATCAATAAGTTGTAATAACGTTAATCACATAATTAAGTTTATTATTCGTATTTATTCGTATTTTTTATTGTTCTCAGTTAAAACGCACTGTTGGTTTTAAGTTCAACAGTTTACTTGCATGGGCTGTTACTTAAGCTTTCTCATATTTTTACATATATCATAATATGTCTTAGTAGCAAAGTATGATTTAAAAGCACACACAAAACAAAAATATTTTTATTCAACGTTCACTATCAGGGCATGATGGCTGCTGACATTTCCCAGTGTAAGTGAGAAATAAGGATATTAAACAAATATTTCGGACACACCAAAGAACTAAGTGAGCGTTGACATTCAACGGGGAAATTCGACGTTCTCCAGATTTTAGTCTTTAATAGTAACATTTACCATTATGTTGAATGGAATGATGTGTACACGCTTATGAAAAACACGAATTGTATAAAATTAGAATCACCTGCAATCAATTCAAGAATAGCATTTGCGTTTAAAGATAAATAATGGCTGAAATCTCAGTGAAAAAGAAGTACCGTATTTATTTGAATCTACCAGCACTGTTTTCCCAGTGATTATGTTATTGAAAATCGGATGTAGCTTAGAATCGATGGCCAAAGATTGGTTGGAAAGAGGGATTGAATTGCTACCATTTCAAAAGTAAAATTGTAACCATCTATTCTGGCCACTTGCTTCGATGACTTATCCCATTCCACAATTTATCTCCAGTATTTAGTCTATCTTAAACATCGTTGTCTACTCGCAATTAGGAAATTTTTGTATACGCTTTCTTTTAATAATGTTTACATGAAAGATATTAGTAATAACATCAAGACGAGTTCAATTTTATTATCAGAAAAATAAATGGAAACAGAGCAGCTACCTCCGAAAATTTGACACAGCTGAAACAATTATACTGTGATGGCGTAAACAAAATTACATAATTTTTTCTTGTAAGTATTCAACATTCTTTAATAATTATTTTACATTCTTCTATTGCTCATTCCTTTATAAAAATGTTGTATAAGAAATGCATTGAATACCAAGCAAGATGACATCGTGTGGGAAAATGGCAACGACGACACCAATTCCTAAATCTGTTGTAACAGTGGGAGTGACGAATCATGGTCGAAATATGATACTGACGGGATTATACGAGTCCAGAAGGATTCTTCTGGGCCTCTTAGTATTGATATTAGGATTGTAATTTCCAAGAATTAAGACATTTAAGTTATTAGAATTTGGAAGATTATCAAAAATTTTAATTGCCATTCTTTGAAAATATTTTTTAAAAGGATAAATGTTAATAACTTCGTAAATATCTCTAATTTTAGTGTATCTACATGCCTCAGTTATATTTCTGATTAAAGTATTTTGGCCATTTTCAAAAAGTTTAGTATTTGAATTAATTACATAGCCCCACAAAGGGTAAGTGTACGTTAAGATGGCCCCCAAAACAGCAGTGTATAGAAGTACTTTGTCTTAAAGATTCATTTGAGAATTCTGGCAAATTATAAGGGGTAAATTGCGCGCAAGGCGGTCCGGAATACTGACGTTTAGAGCAATTATAGCCTTATGCATGTATCTGAAAGTTTTTAATTCTGGTAAAATAAATTAATTAAGTACTAATTATTTCTCATTATTATTTTTTTTAAATTTCTGAAGAATCGGATGGTGATGAACCTTACAAGCAATTGTTTATTATTATTTTTCTCCCTCAAAAACGTGCAGAAAATTGGGGGTAGGCTTAAAATCGACGGCAACATTTTTTCCCAACATCATATAGAGAATTTGGGGTACTGCTTAGAATCGATGGCGGATTAGACTCGAGTAAATACGGTGTAGCTGAAAAATAATTACTAAGATAACAAACTTCTAAGTAAAAGATATTACTTCACACTCAACGAATTTGCTTACAAAAAAAATGTCTATGGTGCACTAAAATTCATCGAGTTTCAAAACAGAATGGATGTTTGGATGGTTCTGTCGAAGCTGGAATGAAAAATTGTATCAAAAAATTATAAAATAGAACACAGACTTTATTGAATCCAAACGGAATCTAATTATTTTATTCCAATCGCGAGTTGAAGTATTTCAAGTAAACGATATATTTCTAAGAAAATTGAATATTGAATTAATAACATGAGCAGACGATAAATATGAAACTAGATCGCGTGAATAGGTCAATAGATCTGTATTAGCGTTCAAAAGACTTATACAAAAAACAGCATTAGTAATAGTAGAAATTTTTTCATATAATAACTATGAAAAAATGTTAATAAAAGTACCTTTAACTTTGAAAGTGGTCGAAGGTGAAAACACGGGGACTATATTTCGAAATAAAAGTAATTGATGCAAAAGCCGATTGGTGGAGAATAATTGAACAATATTATAAAAATACATTGGGATGAAAATAAAATACAAGTATCAAGAAAAATATAATATATAGCTTTTTTTCTAGAAATGTATGTACACTTGTCATGCATATATTTATGCATATAACTTACCTCGACATTCGTTAAGCTTCCTACGGTCAACGGTATGGCAAAGCCAGAAAAACTAGCCAATGTGCTAGCGAATCCCATCAGGACTCCTTGAAAATAAAAAAAAAAACAATAATACTTAATAATATAAAAATATAAAACGTAAACGAAAACAATTATTTGAAATTTACTATTAGCAAGGAAAACGCAACTGACCAATATTTACCCCTTAAAGGTGTACAGATGTTTTAAATGCATTCATTTCATTGGTTTTTAACAATGTTATTAAGATATGCGTTTGATTTTGTAAAAATAAAAAAGTTATTTGAAGCAATTATCTACAATCAACAATGGTTATTTTTAAAACTTTAAAATTATGTGATTTATATAAATATTAAAGCAGTATACTCATGCTGTTTATTAAAATGATTGCATTATTTAAAATGATGGCATTCATTATAAAAAAAAACAATTGTATGCTAGATAAAATAGTAGCATCCCAATTTATTTCCTGTGCAAAGTTCATATTATCTATAGCTACAAGCACATTTAATTTTAGAATCAGTTAAATGAGATAAACATGAATGTGAGTGGGTACTTTTTTTTAAATCAGGAGAGAGATTATATGTTGAAATTCTCATCACTGTCTGCAAGTTTATGCCAGCTAATTATGATTTATATTTATTCCTATCGTCGGCCTAATTATGAGACTGCGTAACTCCACCGGTGTAACTGATTTGATATAGAAGTGCAACGCGCCAAGTGCTTTTTGACGAGATTCCTTAATTCTTTTGTTTTGTCTACGCCATACCTCAGTGCGCGCTCCGCTTTTAATTTATTCCTCGATCAGTGTAATCACTACATTTTTTATTTCATAATAAAACGAGATTTCGAAGGGAGAAATGGTGGCAAGATTTTAGCATAAAATAAATACAATAGAAAGTAATATTAATGTATTACACTTCCAGATATAAATTTATTAACTATTTTAAGCTTTCATTACACAAAATTTGTAACAATGTGTTACTTTTGCTGAGCAGAGATCCCGCGGGAAAAAAACTAAAACAAAAAACTAACACTAATGTACGTAATCTCGATGGCAACCACATTATCGCACAATAAAAATATCAAAGTAAACCGTATTGTAATATCGCCTATCTTGGCGAAGATAAACAACAACTTGGCGCCTAGCCCTATTGTATCAAATTAGCATCCCAGATGGAGTTAAGCAGTCTGATAATTAAACCGACGATATTCTTCTATTTTCATATATATCAATTTTATCTACACATATTTGTGAGCAAAGTTTTTCATACATGAAAAACTTTGCTCTCAAATATGCATATGTCGACCCAAATACGGAGAACACTTTCAAAGTAAATTTCTTCAAATTTGGAAACTTTTCAGTTGACGAAAAGTTGTAAAAGTCAATTTATGCCATAGCATAAAACACTTTCTTTACACTTTGATTTCAAGTCAATAAATTCAAGCTGTCGCTCCTCAGGTGCTGTATGAGCACTAATGGGATAACGAGGGAAATTGAACTTAAGCTAAATTTTTTAAATCCTGAGATTTTGTGAGCCAATCCTTCAAACTCTACGTATGATCTCTTTGAAGAAACACTTTTAGATACTTTGTTTTCCTAATAAAGGAATTCTGTTTTCCTAATAGTGAAAAATACAAGACAAATCTTTGATCTTGCGCGGGAAATAAATTTCGATTCAAAGTGGATTTTCTGACGGACTTAGTGAGAAGCAGAAATACTATTTTACCTCCTCTGCTCTATAGTGATAAATCATTTAAAATTTATTTTAATACTTATTTTTAAACGAACGTTTTGCTTTATTTTTCAATTTAATCAAAATGATCTTTTAACTTCGCGCTAATGTTTCATAATTAATTATTGCACAACCAATACTTAAATTACTGAATCATAATGTTTTAGTAGGTTCCGCTAGATTTTTTACCAATGTAAGTAATACTATAATTTTAAACTGGTTGCTCATACATGACAGACTATAAATTAAATAGACATTGAATTAATTAAATAACTAACAAGCTATAGATTGATACCTGTACATGGACGAAAAATTCATCTAGCTATACTACAGCTTGAGATAAATTAAAAAACAGAAAAAGAGGAAAACAAATGCAAGTTGTGTAACTAAATAAAAAATAAATAAATAGAAACTAGAAAATAACTTAACTAAACTAACTAAACAAACCAGAAAATAATCTCAGAGACAGGTTAAACGTAACTCCTGATTAAAAAGGGTTGAAATAAAGAAATATTTTATCCACAGGAAGAAATAGAATTCGCAACATAAGTTTCTTCCGACAAAACTTATAT
>BMAU01018840.1:0-98742 GCA_019973935.1 Trichonephila clavipes
TCCTTTCCAACCATAGCAGCTAATGGATAATGTTGATGAGGCAGGAGAATTTTGAACCACATGATGACTCTTGAAGAAACACTGAGTGAATGAATGGCAACTGAAGGCTGTCAAATTTTATATCCTCTAAAAAATTTTTTTTACATGATTAAACATTTTACAGCTGGCCAATTATGTCCATGCTTCATCTTAGATTCCTTGAAGAATTTCCCTGGTGTTGGGGAAAACCACTCTTGACATAATTGTGCATTGTTTGCCAACGTACGCTATTTTCTTTCGTCATAAGCATGGCAAGGGGTAAATATTCTTTTCCATTTTTTAAAATTTCCTCCAATTTTGCTTCGGTGGGTTCGCAGTGCAACATTCGTTCTTGAAACACCATCGATTCCAACAAAACGTGGATGGCACAATCATGGGGTAGCTCTTCTCCCCGACCACACACGAAGCAATCCGATTGACAAGAGCACGGATCTGAAACGACTAGCATGGCGGCACGATCAATGTTCAAAAGGGACGATACAATTTCAAAAGGCACTAATGCATTGGTCAAGATTAAATGATTATGGTAGAAATGTATTAAGCTTATATAAAGTGTTAAGTAAATAATATAAAATAAAATAAAAAAAATATTAAAAAATTTTTTTAAAAATTTTTTTACGGGTTTATAAATAACTACTTTGCAACTTTAAACTAATTTCTTAGTTTACTTGCAACTTCATTTGCTGTTTTGAAAGCATTCATAATTATGGCTTCTTCCTTGAAAACTTTAATCTCTGAATTGGAAGAAAATATTGTCCCAGGTATGCTCCAAGAATATATCTCAAATTTGTCCTCTTATAGACGAAGATTGGAACGTTTAGCGGGTATATTGAAATTTCAAGAACTCTTGAACCTGCATCCCTTTCCCGTCAAGGTGGTAATAAAAGAAAATGGATTTCACATTACGGACTGCGTCTGGAGTACGGAAAACTGCCCTGAAGGACCAGATACTTGTGAATGCTGTTTTTTATTTAAAGAATCCGAGAAGCATTTTATTGTGAAACAATTTGATCACGTCGTTGTACGGGATGGATCAATACATCACAAGGAGTATTTGAGAAAAGCCCTTTGTCAATGTGGGAAAATGACATCTCTATTTTAATAATCATTTCATCTTGACAATCGCATATGTGCCTTTTGAAATTGTATCGTCCCTTTTGAACATTGATCGTACCGCTATACCAGTCGTTTCGGATCCGTGCTCTTGTCAATCGGATTGCTTCGTGTGTGGTCGGGGAGAAGAGCTGCCCCATAATTGTGCCATCCACGTTTCGTTGGAATCGATGGTGTTTCAAGAACGAATGTTGCACGGCGAACCCACCGAAGCAAAATTGGAGGAAATTTTAAAAAAATGGAAAAGAATATTTACCCCTTGCCATGCTTATGACGGACGAAAATAGCGTACGTTGGCAAACAATGCACAATTATGTCAAAAGTGGTTTTCCAGAACACCAGGGAAATTCTTCAAGGAATCTAAGATAAAGTATGGACATAATTGGCCAGCTGTAAAATGTTTAATCATGTAAAAAAAATTTTTTTAGAGGGTATATAAAAGTTTGACAGTCTTCCGTTGCCATTCATTCACTCTCAGTGTTTCTTCAAGAGTCATCATGTGGTTCAAAATTCTCCTGCCTCATCAACATTATCCATTAGCTGGTATGGTTGGAAAGGATGGCAAGCTCTACTTTAGACTGTTGGATGTTGGAGCCCTACTTGGTCGTTCCAAAGTATACAAATTTGCCAAACGATTCGACAAACCTCGTCATTCAATTCAAAGATGTGTTGCCGGCCCATAAAAAGTATCCCATCATGACGCAAAAGTCAAAACTGGTGACTCCCGATGTCATCTTTAACATTTTGAATGCCGAACTGTCGTCGTTGGCCACGAGTTTTGCCATCAGTCTACATGCGGGTTCTGCTCTGGTGGAGAACCCTAGCAACCTGTTTGTGGAGAGTTACAAAACATCTCCCGTCTTGCATGTCCAAGTCTCTCCCGTCCCCAATTCAATCTTGTTGAGACTGTGGGTCCAAACCTTTATCCAAAAGGTGCAGGACATGCGTCGGATGCAAAATGGATCCAAAACCTCCATACAGATGGTTTATGAGGCCTGCTTGAGGGCTGAGAGACTTTCTCTACCTGAGAGACCTGCTCAAAGACCAGAAAAAATGTCTACTCCACCCGTTGAACCTGATAGACCTGCTGAACCTGAGAGCATTCCTACTCCCCCTGCTCAAATACTTGAAAGAATACCTACTCCCCCTGTTGAACCTGAAAGAATACCTCCTCAACCTGTTGAATCTGAAAGAATACCTACTCCACCTGCTGAACCTGAGATACCACCTTTGGTGGATCCCTCCTGTTTTTCATGGATCGAGGGTGACCCACCTCTAATCACTCGTTGGATAAGGGTAGGAGTGACTCCCCCACCTCCATGTCAATCACTCGTTGAAAATTTATTTCATTTTGAAGCTTTTAGGCTGTAAAATGGACCCAGACCATTTCAGGCCCATAAAACCTTGACTCCTCCATCAAACAGTCCGAACCCTTAGTGCCCCCATTTAATCCATACATTCTTTTACAAAATATAATCCATTGTGGGTATTTATAGTCATTAATTTCTGACTGTCGGGATGGACTTTCATTTGCAAATATGCATGCTTAAAAATCTAATTTTGTAAATTGTTTTCCCCCCATTTAAACTACCAAAACCAATCTTGGTAAAGGATGCTGAGGAACAATTAAATTTGTCAGGGTTACTGAATAATCAGCACGCATAGATACAACGGATTTAACAACAGGGCCCATAAAAATGACTCTCCATCAACAAAGGGTACTGTTCGAACCCTACAAAATATACCCATGTCAGAGGTTCTCAAACAACATTGTTTTTGTGGGTAGAGCCTCCCGACCCAGAATAATCTTTCATTTCCTCTACTCTTTGAAATCCTAATGGGAAAAACTATATTTGTAGTTTTAAATTTCATTATTCACTAACCGCTCCACCAATGTAAATTGTTTTCAATTTTTAAATTTATCATAATTGGACTCAATAAATGAATTCTATTTCTATCTTCAATTGTTCAGTTACCTGTTTTTGTTTAACCGATTTCGCATTTGCCTTTTTAGATGCGTGCCTGTTTAATGTGCCCTATTTTTCATTTCATACTGAGAACAATATAATGTTTTCTTTCGGCTTTTTGTAAAATTGGCATGTTTTTAAAGTTTTCATTGAATTTAATTTCCTTTAAAAGCTTTTCCTAGCCAGTGCTATATTTATTATTACTCAAATAATCGATCTAAAATCATTTTATCCCGCAACCCGGAAATCGTCGCGTAACATAATATTCAACATATCTTTATCATAATAATTCATTGCAGGGCTCATGAGTCTGTTTTTCTGTTTAAAAATTTGTGACGAGAAGGTATAATTAAAGGTTTTGGGGTCGCTTGAATTCATCTTTTTTTATCTAACGTTTTGAGAACAGGTGCGGAACACGAAACAAAATCAGCTATTTCATTCTGTACATGCATCTTGAAATTTTCATTTTCTTCATCCAAATGAAAGGCGCCGAATCAAATCATTCTGCCGGAGTAAGTCCCAAGTTTCCAGTTCCTTGCCTTGAGAAAATTTCCTTTGCAGTTTTTTAGGCAATGCCATCAAAAGAATCTCCAATATATCCCATCCTGTCGCCAACTGTTGTGTTTGTGACTTCAAACTATAATTAGATGCACATTTGATCGACGTTTTAATTCATACTTGATACAATTTCATAGTTGCGTGTTATTTATATACAATCCTCCACTCAGTCACAGTTAAGTCTTTAACTGGTTACAGTTAAATATGAACTGGGTGAAATCATCTGAAATTGTAACCATGAACAATGTAAATGGTTGAATTGATTGTCAACCAAGCATCTTTCATTTCATACTTGAAGCCCTTATCAATCTTATCAATCGACTTCCTTCTTCTGTCCACTATAAAAGCAGGGTTCAGAAGCCAGTCGCATCATTTTTTACTCTTGAGACACGGAACACGAATTAGATTTCCACTGCATCTTGCCATGTACCACACAAGAAGCAGACCTTGTGATACATCACCTTCATGATGAACTTTCGGAGCGTTTTTAATTCATTTGAAAGATTGAACTTCAATGCCATGAACATTATTTTGACGAAAATGAGCCCCATGACGTGCCCTATTTTGAACCTGCCAAACTGGACAGCGAATTTATGGAGCAAGAGGCCGCCAAAGGGAAAGGCGCCTTTGTCCAAGCCTTATGGACTCAATATGCCATCCCCAAATTGTACGGTTTGGTGTACAAGGCTTGGAGACGCTATGGAGATCAAAATCTGACCACCTGGACTTGTTTGGCTCAAGCAGTGTTGGATGGGTGTTTTGGGCATTGCGTCTTCCAAGTGCCAGACTCGTGTTCGATTTGCCTCAGCACGATGCACTGGCCGGAAAAGACGCAGTGTGGTCATGCATTTAACTTGCGTTGCTTACTCCGACCCTGGATGGGAGCAACACTTGTCTCCTCTGTAGAACACCCAACCCTCTGATGGCACCTTAGACACTGTATTGAGCCCCCCAAAAATGGTAGAATGATTACTCTGTAATCATTCTCATATTTTTTGGGCTCCTCTTTATGCCAAGGTTGGAAACTATTGCACGCAACTCTTGTGCCCCTTTAAATATAATGTTGCCAAGGTTGAAACACATCCAGCCTTCTAATCATGCCACAAAGCTCCTCTGGTCAAGATTGATTCAATTCAAATGCGTAACTGCAGACCTTTTCCACGATTACCTGGAACAGGAGGCCAGGAAAGGCAAAAGAGCCTTTATCGAAGACATGTGGACTGTCATTGGCAAGCCCAAATTATATAATTTGGTGACCAAGGATTTGACAGAGCAGACAATAACCCCCTGGATTCACTTGGCTCAAATGGTGTTTAGGTTGGTTCAATCAATCCCGCTGAACATTCAAACGCATAGAGTCGCTGAAACATGGAAATAAGAAAAGGGGAAAATAAAAAATGTAAATAAAGAGACTAATTATTTAGTGTGTGAAAATATTGCAAATGAAAAAGTAAATAGATAGTTGAAACTTTCCTCTACAGGTAATATATATTATATTATATTTATTAAAACAAATTTTAGTAGAGTTTTAATTTTTGTATTGTCTGGTGATTGCTTAATTTTAAAGTGCTTGTCTTTTTAATCACAATAATACAATCAGACATGATTAAATCTTATACGACTTTTTTCAGGCATCTTCATAAGCATTCAAAGGATCCCATGTGTTGCCCTGAATGTCTCGAGCCAATGACATTGGGTCACTTTTATTATAAACATGCCCCTAAAACACATACATTGGATTCTCGTAAGCAATGCATTTTTTTGGACGTCGACAATGGAATCGCGGAGAAAAGAACCTTTCCGTCAATGTGAATCACATTGTGTCATGTTTGAAGCTTTTCGTAACGAATGAAAAATATTTCTCAGCCGTTGTGGAGGCAAAAGAGCAGGATATTGCAGAGGAAATAGAGGTGGAAACGTGTGAATGTCAACACTTTCAATCCAATCCTCGGGACATGGCTGGTCGTCGCAAATTGAATATTGTAGGTTTTTATGATTCCATGTTTGAAAAACCCAAAATGTAGGAAGAGGGGATAGAATTTCACGAAGGCTTGGGAAAAGATGTTTGGGGAATACTCGAACGTTATCTGAGGGGAGACTTGGAGTGGTTTCATATTGTGGTAAAACACGACATTTTTTTGAGATTTTTTGCCGGGAAATGTGGAAAAAATTCGGGATGAATGTGTCATTTTACCTTTTTGGAGTCTGTGCGATGGATTGGTGAATGAGAAGGGTAAAATACAACATCGACACAAGATTTTGGCATGTAAACAGAGAGTCCTTTTGAAAACATTTGGAAAGAAAAATTCGTTATGAATTTCCAAACAGGGGTCGAGCCAAGAGATGCATCAAGATTAAACATGCATTTCACTTGGTACGGACCATGATGTACGTGAGTCAACCGAAATCGTCGTGTGACAAGGACGACTTTCCCGACAATTTGATGAATCTGAAACAATGGTCCCATTTTCACATCAATTTACCCTTGCACCCGCACAACATTGCTTCTCTGTGAACTCTGTTCCCAGGAGGGATAAAAAAAATTACTGTTGGAGCAGGTGGGCAATAAAAATGTGTCTAGTTGGGAAAAGATGATAAGACGTACATTGATGAGTGGAGAAATTTCAAATGGAGTGTACCCATCCATGTGACGGGATGGAAATTTTTAAATTGTGTGATTCCCTTTCATCCGCGTTATGAGGAAACGGAGGAATGGAACCCTCTATGTTTGAATCTATACGGTAACAAAAACTGTATTTGAAGGAAGGAAATAACGGGGGAAATGCATCATTTCAAAGGATTAGAGACGAAATGTACGAGTTTTCTCGCAAACAACAAAATATTATGAATGAAATTGAAAATGCAAAACAAGAATGGGCCATGGACCAAATGGTGATATTAACCCTCTAAGTGGATACCTTCTTCCTGAAAAGTTATTCCGAAAGCGTTTTACTCTTATTTTGCTATTGCCTTCAAAAATGCAACAGACTTCAATTCTTTCCCCCTTTTAGAACTTAAGGAGGTCGAACGGGGACAATTTTATGACCTAGTTCGATTAAACCTTTAAAAGGGGAAAAGGATTTCAGAAAAGTGCGGCTAATCCGCTTTTGAAAACGTCACTTGAAGGCAGAAAAATCCGTGCTGTCCATTTTCGAAGCATCTTTACACTGACGGAATTTTCCGTGCTATCCGGTTAGAGGGTTAAGTACCAAACTCAACAAGATGAAAGAGAAAAATGACCTGATTCAAAAGGAAAGAGACCTAATGAAAGAGAAAAATGACCTGATTCAAAGGGAAGATAATATATTTAAGCAAGAAAATGACGTCTTGAAAACCAAAGAACAAGAGTTAAACTCTAAAGTGCAAGGTATGTCACGCGAAAATAAAATATTGAAAAGGGTATTACAGGGAAAAAGAGTGGACTCTGAATCACTTCCAATCCATGGCGTTGGAACAGTCGAGTAAAACAATTATCTCGACCTCCTTCAGCTCTCTCTCAACTTTCTCGTTCACTCGCACATTTTTCGGACTGAACAAACTTGATTGCTTTCATAAATGACATGGAAAAAGATTACAAAAAAAATAAATTTTTTTTAAGTATTCAAATATTTTTTGACCGTAGAGTTTAAAAAGATCTAGCTCATCTCATGATACTCATTCCTGCAAAAATGAATTCCCCAGACTATGATGATTTTTTTGACATGTTCAGTGTGCCAATACCAGTTTCACCTTTGCCACCGACTCCAGTTGCTTCTCCATTCCATGAACCATCCCAAGATCTGATTTATGATTCGTTACACCCCATGCAACAATCTACGATTTCCGAGTCACCTTTGAAAGATCCCAAGGAAAAATCTAGGCTCCCCGAGTCACCTTTGAAAGATTCCGTGGATCCACCCATTGTTTCTAAATCGCCCGTTGTTTCTAAGCCACCCGTTGTTTCTAAATCGCCCATTGATTCTAAATCACTTGATCCACCTACCAAAGGCCAATAAGGTTGATTCCGTCATTCATCGTTCTCCGCGATCCAGGGAACAAAAGGAATGAAGAACGAAGGAATGAGGAAAGATAGCACGAGAAGCAAAGACCACGAATTCCCAGGTTGTATCACTGACCCGATTTCAGGCCCCCGTATCAAAGGCCCAGAGTGTTTCGGAGACCCACTTATGCACAGCAATTGATGCCCACTTCCCAGGAAAATGCCCAAGTCTTTTCCCACAGCCAAGGTTTGGCCGTGTTGTGTATTAGAAAGAGGTGTTTCACGCTGACCAACGGAGTCGTCTCGTATGCCATGGATCGGTAATGTCCCCACGAACTGTTTAATTTTTTACACTATATTAATGTCAGTACCATTTGTGTCACCGAACAACATTCTAGACAAACTTTTAAGGACATCCAAGCGAATTGGAGCTCCTCGAGCAAATTCAAGCGAACCCCTGTAATGTTGTTAAACTCAACTGGACGCGAGCTGGAACAATGTCCGTATTGTAATCAGACCACATGTCATCGTTGGGTTGCCGTGCAAGGCATGTGTGCCATTTTGCATCAACCCATCATTCCCATTTTTCATTCGTGATTGGCTACTCATGGCTCCGCCCACATCCTGTTTTAAAGTATAAAAGAAGTTTCGACTCGATGCCTCACATCAGTCCAGCACGATGGACCAAATTGATGCCTTTGCCGAGCACATTTCCACGACAGTGATGCCGGAGACGTTGCCCGAGAAGCCCGAAGCACTGGAATATGCCGCTCGGCAGGGACAAGTCTGTGCTTGCATCATTTATCAGGAATCCAACACGAAACGAGTTTTTGTCTTGTTTTGCAAATACAATTAACACCAAAAAAAGACGCTGGTGGATAACTTCAAGCGTACCATCATGGAGGCCAAGCACGTGAACGAATTCAGGCCCTACGATGTTTTGTGGGTGAAAATCTCCAACGGACTTTTGGGAAATCCCGATCGACCCCTGTAAAACTCCGACAAGAGGATGGTGTACATTTATAACAACATGTTTTTTGTGAAAAAAGACTTTACTTTGGCTTCCAAACAGTAAAGTCTGGCGAGATTCACATTATTCAAATGACCAACGTCCCCATGCTGATTTATGAATTTCCATCCTCCAGTCTCAGGTGTCGAGCCAATCCCAATTTGTTTAGGAGGAGCTTTGAACCGTTTGACCAGATGCTCTATCATCGAATGGTGTTGGAACACCACACGGCCTACCCGATCCCGGCTGGAACGCGTTACATCTTGTTGACGGTTCAAAAGACTGTGTTTGGTTTGGACATTATTTCCGAAATGATTCTCCTCCAGTTCATGGAGAATGGATTTAACCTGAGGGATTTTAGAAAAATGAAACGGTTTGATCAAAAGGCCTAAGAGCTATCGCCTCGTACCCCGGCTCATGTATCTGCAGAGACAAACAAAAGACCTTTGGAACACCTTCCTCCAAGAAGAATAGAGTGTTTATCACACCCTTCATCAGACCACCTGTGTAGATTGCCAGACCTTCCACGGCCTTGTCCACCCCTCAACCCGTGAGTATTCCAGACCCACCTGAGTGGACAACATCTCAAATCCCAGATCCACCTGCTCCGATCCCACCTTAGCTGACGACACCTCAGATTCTTTTACCAGATCCACCTGTGAAGACGACTGCTCAGATCCTTCTACCAGATCCTCCACCTGAGCTGACGACACCACAGATCCTTCTACCAGATCCACCTGTGCAGACGACACCTCAGATCCTTCTACCAGATCCACCTGTGCAGACGACATCTCAAATCCTTCTACCAGATCCACCCCCTGTGGTCGAGATTTTGTAGCCGACCTTTATGGACGCCTCTTCAATAGATCAGATCATGTCGTCCGTATTTGGAGATATCTCGCAACTTCCACCGGTTCATACCCAAGAACCCCAGTTACTGGACACGGTGCCTTCCCTGTTTGACGAGAGTAATGATCTCATCTCGTTCTTGGATAATTTTGAAACAGGGTTGGCCATAGAGCAACAAGAAGCCTCCATGGACTTGACCATGCCCCGAAGGAAAAGGAAAGTGAAAAAAACTACTGGGTTTAAAGTGATTGAACCGTTGAATCTGTCTGTACGCAATTATTCTTGCATGTAATTATTTTTTTTGTAAATATTGTAAATATTAATTTGATGTAAATATTGTAAATATTATTTTGTAAATATTTTTTGTAAATAAATTTTCTTTTTGCCCGAAACCCGTCTCCTTTTTTTGTCCAAAAAATACCAAGCTTGGAGACAAAAGCATGTAAAAAAATGGTTTCGGTAAAAAGTTTATTGGACCAGTGTGGACATCGCACCACTATTGTGTTTGGAAATCTGGGTCGGTGGCCGGAGCGATTCACGTATTACGAGCAAGACTCTCCTTATACCATCATTTTTGAGCCCAACTTTGTCGTGCACATTCCTCGTTCGTTTGGAAAAACGGTCATTGTGTTTACGAGTCATTTGGATCTGACCTGGGACAAAGGGGTCGAGTTGAGATTCTTTCAAGTGGGTCGTCGTCCCTCTCACCGAGTTTGGGAGATTTATCAACCTCAAACTACGGATGCGTATAGTTTGGATTTTACAGACTGCCCTCGAGTCGCAGACGTGTACGTGAAATGCTTGACGTGGTTGGACGATTGGGAAATGCATCGAGACGAACCTGTCCCTTGGCGCAGGGTGGGTCTCCAACCTTGGAAGCGGGCTTTGGAAAAACACGTGCAGCGCTCGCATGAAAAGGCTTTGGCCAATGGGATGCCCTTTGACGTCACGCCTCTCGAGCAAATATAAAGCGAGCCACCCGCCCCTAGAATGATTCTGCTGTTTGAAGCAACATGTCTGTTTTGAGTCAACCAGCCTATTTTGCTCATGCCGACGTGTTTCATCACGAGGGCAAGCCAGTGCCCATCGAATTGTCCATTGCCACGATTCCCAGGGATGGCAGCGATCCCGAAATTATGTGCATTACCGTGAATCATGCCGGGCAAACTTCCAAGTCCAAAGATTTTCGATCCAACTGCTAAGAGAATGCCTGTCTTCGTCTGGTACGCCATCCGTTACCCAAGAGTGTTCCCGTGGAATACCTGCCCTTTTGCGTGAGGGGCAAGTTTAGTCAGCTGGCCCGAGGGAACAGGGGCCTGATGATGGTCAAAGAAAGGGAGCAACAAAAAATTTTTCAAGAGCTCGGACTGTATACCATTGCCCTGGAGGACCTGCTGAAATTCAAAGACATTTGCGATGGAACCTTTCCCAACCCCATGCACGAGGAAGAGGACATTTCGTACTGCACCATGCTAAAATCGTATCAGTTTGCCAAATATCTGCAGTAGTTTAATAAGCTGCATGATGAATGGAGCTATAAAGTTACGGTACAGTAAAAAATGGACATTGGCCAGGAAAAAGGGGGATCGAGTCGACACAAGAGTCGACTCGGTCCCCCTTTTTTCGGGCCAAATAGTGTATGAAGATTGGAGTGCACATTTTAAAAGCGTGTGCTGAATCGTGCGTTTTGATGAATTCATCGTTTTGTGGAAACCTTGTGTTGTTTGATGCACCAAGATTGGATTCATCTGTATGGTGGAACCTTGTGTGGAATCGTGCTGTTTGATTCATCTGTATTGTGGAACCTTGACGCAGTTTGATGCAGCAAGATTGATTTCATCTGTATTGGGGAACTTTGCACTAAAGATTTCTTTCATCAGCAATAAATGTCTGGTGATTCAAGATTGGAAAAGCATCAGCCAATAGGAATCGATTCACGTGACCCAGCAGAGTATAAAAGGCGAGCCCTCATCCACCAGAGACATTCTCACTCAGCAACATGTCTCATTTAGCCTTTTTCGCCCATGCCAACGTGTTTCACCATGGTGGCCAGCCTGTCCCGATCGAATTGTCCATTGCCAGCATTCCGGAGGATGGTAAAGATCCAGAAGTGATTTGCATCACGGTGGATCATTCCAACCTCCTCACGACCGCCAAAGACAGCCCAGCCAACAGGTACATTAATGAACGGCTAACCCTGAAAAGCCGCCTGCCCGGATCCGTGCCTCTGGAATACGTGGCTTTCTGCGTCCGCGGCAAATTTTGTCACCTGGCCCAAGGAAACAGAGGCCTCATCGTCTTCAAGGGCTCGGACCAGCGGAAAAGTTTTGAAAAGCTGAGACTTTTTACCATCAACCTGGAAATATTGCCCCATTTCCGGGATTTGCATGACCGCATTCTACCTGACCACTTGCACGATGAGGTGCACGAGGACTTTGTTATATCCGAGTGCACCATGGTGAAATCTTATCGATTTGCGCCATACCTGCAGCATTTTAACAAGCTGCAGGCTGAATGCAAAAGACAGACGGCCCATCTAGTAGAGTGAGTCAAAAAAATTTTTACCGAAAAAAGGGGGATGGAGTCGACACAAGAGCCGACTCGGTCCCCCTATTTTCAAGACACACAATATGCCAACGTTGGAAGGTACTTTTTTAAAACATGTGCCAGATAATAGGAATCGTTTCACGTGACCTCATTAGAGTATAAAACGCCAGCAGCCAAACATTCAATCATATTTTAGCGCTACAGTCGGTTGAGAAAATAGTTGAGCACCACGACCCTTTCAAAAAATTATTCGAAATGGAAAACAACGTTTTTTGAAACCATCTCGTTTGTAACGAAAACCATCTCAACGCTGAATTTTTGTTGTTTTATTCCCACTTTTTCATTTTAAACGGCTTTTTTATATGACTATTGTACATTTTTCACCTACTTTTTATCCAAAACTCGCATTTAAGGTTTCAATTCAAAAGGAAAGTTAAAACGGCTCTTTTGCATGACTATTGTCCACTTTTCACCCCATTTTTTATCCCAAAGTTTTCTTTAGGGTCTCGATTCAATTATCCTTCAAATTTCTACTGAGAGCAACCATGTATGAACAGCATAAAACTTTTCAGATTTTTCCCAAAAATATTTTATCATGGGGCGATAGAAAAATTTTCATTCCATCCCAGAGAGACAATTCAGACAGGGGTCATCAACAAATGAAATTCAGACATCTTGAAGGGGTTAAATGAAATTCTTGGCATGTCAAATGAAATGTATTTATTTTGGTGAGAAAACAGAGGACACCAGCGAACTCAACGAGACAAGCCCTCCAATCTTGGTGAGAAAACAGAGGACACCAGCGAACTCAACGAGACAAACCCTCCAATCTTGGTGAGAAAACAGAGGACACCAGCGAACTCAACGAGACAAGCCCTCCAATCTTGGCGAGAAAACAGAGGACACCAGTGAACTCAACGAGACAAGCCCTCCAATCTTGGTGTGTGAAGACGACAACAGGTAAGTCTAATCTATATTATTCCAATCTTGGTTTAGTAATTGACCCGAAAAAAGGAGGACCACCCCAATTTTCGGACTTGAAGATTTTGGCTCAAAACATTTACCGATAAGACTGCCAGAATTTGAGGATATTAATCACTTCAAATCCTGACAGCGAAAAACATTTAGCATGAAAATATGATTGAATGTTTGGCTGCTGACCTTTTATACTCTAATGAGGTCACGTGAAATGATTTCTATTGGCTGGCGCATGTTTAAAAAAAAGATACCTTCCAACGTTGGCATATTGTGTGTCTTGAAAAAAAGGGGACCGAATCAACTCGGTCCCCCTTGCCTGCAGCTTGTTAAAGTGCTGCAAATAAGTTGCAAATTTGTTCTGTTTCACCATGGTGCACTCGGAAATGTCATAACACTCGTTCACCTCATAGTGCAGGTGGTTAGGCAGAGTGCGGTCATTCAAATCCTGGAAATGGGGCAGTGTCTCGAGGTTGACTGTGAAAAGTCCCAGTTTTTCAAAAATTTTCCGCTGATCCTCTCCCTTCACGACGATGAGGTCTTGTGACGAATCTGTACGGAACCTTTCCACTAATCTTCTTAGGCGTCTATTTGGGGAATATAAATTCGCGTTTATTTCCAATCAACTTCAAAAAGATGAAAGGGATATTCAAATTAAATAAGGTATTTAAGTCGAGCGTTGAGAGATAGCCAGGTAGATGATGGAAGGCTATTGAGCCAGCAACTATAAGCGCATTTTCAGAAGATTCAAGGAGATTAGATTCGTCAAGACGTCGTGGTGCTAGACGTACCATAAAGCAGATATAAGCCAGCGGTAAATATAATTTACGCACGCTTAAAATAAGCGTCAGTTTTAGCGACTTAGTTTAAGTTAATGAAAGTTAAGAATTCGAGTAAGAGTGAATTTCTTGGATCTCCTATTTCGGTAGACCTTACTTGATCTTGAGCTTAATTATTAATTAATTACATTATTAGTAATTTAATTTAATATAAAGGCAAATCCCTTTAAATGACGTAACATAATAGTATTATATGCTATCAGAGATTTTTTGAGAAAATTATAATAATAAATAAATATTATTATTATTCAAAATGGCTCTTAGTGGTTCTTTGCCTCAAATTAATCTTGGTGTTCAAGGTGAGACTCAGGGGGTCTCCACAGCGGCACCCAAAGATTAAATCCCGAGTTTAGAGTCAAATCTAATTTTCGAATCATCCCTGAGCAGTATTTTTCGGGGGTGGAGAATGTGGTTGAATTCTTGGAAAATATAGGTAGCTTAACATATTACGAGATACCCACACAACTAGCTTGTACATATTTAAAGGGCCATCTCACAGGATGGCCCTTTAAATATGGCCCTTTAGATGTGGTTCTAGGTTATAGGGTTGTTGAAGACAAAGCGACGGATTACGCGCACTTAAAGCAAGCGTTGTCAGAACAGTTCCCCGTGGTTAGAAATAGGTCGGAACTAGAAACGCGTTTATATTCATCATCTCAAAAGAATAACCAAAAACCGTCTGATTTTGTTTATGATTTGTTGAAGATTCACAAAATCTTAAAACTCGAAATGATGAAGGAAAAATTGATCGATCATATTATTAGTAGGTTAGAACCTCAGACTTTAGATTGTGTAGAGGTAAGGCATCCGCAAACCACATCTAACCTCCTACAAATTATTGATAAGTATGAGGAACGTTTCTAAATAGAAAGAACAGAGGTTCGAGTTGGGAATCCCGAGATATAAAACCAAGCGACAACAATCGGTTTCCTAACAGAAATATGCACGAAAATTGGAGGGAAACGAGAGGTAACAATAGATACGTAGACAATAGCAGACCACGGAGATATTTCAATAGATTTGAGAGTCAAGGTGTTGCGGATAATCAGAGATTCAATGATCGACGCCAAGGTGGTCAATCGGATCATCAATTCCACAATCAAGGCGGTCTACAAGGTGGTTCGAGGAATAGTGCTTTCAGGGGTCAGAATGATCGAAACAGATATTTAAACTTTTAAGCGATCGATGCGAGTATGGGGGTGATCGATCGCGATGTACGGAAAATCCTCCAGATACGGAACACCGAACTATTAGGGTATCCTCATTACGAATGACTCCAGTAGAATTACCGTATGTCCCTATTCTTTTAAATGAGACATTCATTACAGCAGTTTGGGACACGGGGGCGGAGAAATCTTTCATATCAGAAGAGGTCTACCGTAAAAAATTTTGGTATCGACTCGTCACATGACGAAAGATTGAGTAGTGACGGCCCAGAAAGCCCCGTGTTGTCACTTAGGTCGGGTCGAATCACAGATTCGGATCCGAGAATTCCAGAAAACCGGGGAACTTCAAATTCTTAACAATATGCAGTACCAATGCATTTTAGGCATTGATTTTATGAAAGAGTCCAAATTGACTTTAGATTTTGATCAGAAATTGCTGATCATTCCAGATAACCAAATTAACCCTTCAAGCGGTTAGCACGGAAAATTCCGTCATTGTAAAGATGCTACTAAAATGCACTGCACGGGTTTTTTTGCCTTCAAGTAACATTTTCAAAAGCGGTTTAGCCGCACTTTTCAGAAATCCCTTCCCCCTTTTAAAGGTTTAACATGTTGAAAGATAAATAGGGACGGTGGAAGCAACAAAGCAGGACACTGATAGGAAGTTTTATGGCTCGCAGGGAGCCCCGTGTTTTGACCCTGGAGCAATCGTAAAAAATCGGGGAAAAATTTCTTTAGACTCCAGGAAGTTTTTGTTTGTTAGCTTGTATTTTAAAAGTTCGAAAAGTCTCAACGCAAAAGTAAAATATGTTACAAATCCCTTTTGGTTTCATATTAATTTGAAACTGTAACAAGTTAGGGCGTGTCAGGGCAATCTGCTATTTTATATAGTTAGACAAATTATCTTTTTTTAAGTTTATTCTTTCGCTTCATTTTTCTTATCTTAATCAATGCTTTCAGTTTTTGAAACCTGATTATTCCATAATAAGATATCAAAAAAATTAATAAAACACCAAACACTTTAAAATTTGAAACCTTTTCAACTTTCCAACCACTAAAAATGAATAAACTTAAATTTTATCAAATAATTTGAAACATTTTCTTACACTGATAAAAATAATAACGAGAAAAAAAAAACTAATTAAGATCTAATAGTTTTTTTTTAGATTTCGAAGCCCAAGTGTTCAGGGGAGTTTAGGTACAGTGCCTAGTTATATATTGTTAAAATACACGGAGTTATATTTGAATTCTGAGTGCTTGAACTTCAGTTTACATCAAAGACAGCATGAATGAAGATTTTCCCACATTTTTTTTATAACTTGAATGTTTGAATAAATGGTAATCAAAAATATACCGAAACATTTACAGTAGACATTTATGCATATAAATAAACATAAAAATCAATTTTAAATTCGAGGTATTCAAAAACATGCGAATTATTCTTCAAAAATATCTATTTATGCAAAATACCTCAACATTTATCTTTTTTTCAAGGCTAACTGAATAAGTAATTAAAATCTGGATATTTTTTGAAATCTCGACCGTATAAATCTAGAAATTTTATTCTAGAAATTCCATTTGAAATTTCGAAAAAATATGTATCGCGCAGTTAAAAATTATTTACCATAAGTTCTAGCAATTCTTTGAGTATAATATAAATTTCAAATTTTATTATATAGCTTTTTTGGTATTTTTTAATATGTTTCGAAGATTTGATACAATTCAGTTGAAAACTGCATGCTAAGAGCAAAAAATATACTAAAAAATTAACGAATATACAATAAAGTTTTAAATAGAAGCGAAACTGAGAAGCTAAAGCGTAGGAATGAAAAATTTTGAGTATATCTGAAGTAGTTTTCGAAATATTTATTCTAAAGTTCAGAAAATTTGTGTACGTTATGTGTTATACTTAATATTAATTAAATGGTTAAAATAATATGTTAATAATAGTTATGTAATCGTTTGATGACACATTCATATACTAATAAAAATTATAACGGTCATTGATGCGAATGTCAAGAATTTTATGTAATTTTAAATTCAGACATGAAGATATTGACGTAGAAAATATAAAACGACCATCTAAAATACATGAAAAATGCAGTCTGCCATAAAATGATCTTGACAAACAAAATCCGGCATTTTCACTTATTATGGCAGAGCCGGCTTAGTCAGGGGCGATCTGGAAAAACAGAGAGGGAACCGCGGTTTTGATGGATGCCGCTCTAGCTTTTAAAGTTCTCAGGAAAAAAAAATATATATAAATTACAAATGCAAAAATAAGTCTTGTAATTTTCCATACCTTTTTATAACAACGAATTGTGGAATCGGCTTCCAATACATTGTTGTGTTTGACAATATCTAAGGTAACCAAACCTACTTTAGATAGATTTGTACTACTTTTTCGTAACCGTATTCCTTTTAAAATTAATTCCTGCAGCCAAAATACACCTTTTGCACACTTAAAAATTTATGTAAACTATAACGGTTAATTTTAATTTATGCAACTTGTGAAATGTTCATAATTAATCATTTCCGTCTAAACAGTTTACATGAAAAAAAAAGTTTGGACTCCCTCATTTATTAGGGCAGTGCTTCTCAAATTTTCAATACTGGCGCCCCCCTTTTCAATCACAATTTTTATCACGCCCCCCTTATACATTAATAATGCCCTAAATGCAATAATAATGCACTTTGACGCTAAAGCTACAATACAAGATCTTAATTATAAACCATACAAATTAATAACATAAGTATTAAACTTTGAATACTACTTTTAAGCAAAAAATAAATTAAGTAATAGGATAATTATTATGTTATTTTTCTTTTCTCTAATTTTTAAATTGAACATATTGCAAAATGCGGTGACTGCTTAGAACAGTGCTTCTCAAACTTTCAATACTGGCGCCCCCTTTTCAATCACAATTTTTTTTTCGCGCCTCCCTTATACATAATAATTTACTGAATGCAATAATAATGCACTTTTACGATAAAGCAACAATATTTATTATAAACCGTACAAATTCATGACATAAGTATTAAATTTTGTATATGTTACTTTTAAGCAAAAAAAAGTTAAGTAATAGGATAATTACTAAGTTATTTTTCCTTTCTCTGATTTTTAAATTGGAACATATTACAAAATGCGGTGGTTGCTTAGAAGACAAAATATAGATATCAGCTAAATATAGAAAATAAAATCAGAGGGTCAATTTCTTATCTTAAAAATCCTTTCAAAAACTTTGCTCTGTAAGACAAGCCCATGGAAGTAGCTAATAATTATTAAACTTGTTCTTAATTCAGTATTAATTAATTAGTCATAAAATACGATGTGCACCACTCATACATTAAAAGCAGTGTTTCTCAAACTTTCAATACTGGCGACCCAATTTTCAATCATAATTTTTGTCTCGCCCCCCTGTACAACAATAATGTATTTACTGCAATAAAAATGCACTTTGAGAGAGAGACGCTAAAGTTACAATACTATCTTAATTATAAACCGTACAAATTAATACGATAATTATATTAAATTTTGTGTATATTTTAAGTAATATATATATATTTTAAGAAAATTACTTAAAATATATATATATTACTTAGAATTATGTTATTTTTCTTTCTCTAATTTTTAAATTGGAACTGATCGCAAAATGATGTATTTAATTAAAGATTTATTTCCTTCAGCATTCATTTCTCAAAGTACAAATGTCATTAGAAAAATAGTCTAGTCAATGTCGCTCTCTATCATATCCATCACATCTGGCAGTATAGGGTACGTTTGCGTGAGTCTGGGCAACCTATCGGACGTCTGCGCAAAACATGTAAAAATGCTTTTCCTCGTACAATTCCAGTCAGTTTTGGTCGACTCGATACTCCTATAGCTACTGAATCTAGCTTGAATGTACATTTTTTTTAATTTCCACGTTAATTGTAATTCACAGTAATTAAGTATTTACGGCAGTAGATTAAAACAATATCATACATACATTTTTAAGTCGTAAGCAAACATTCGACCATAATAAAGAATCAACAAGTACATAGACGAAAGAGCATGGTTCCGAAAATTAAATCAAGTCGATATTCTCAAAAATACTTAAATTTTGGATTTACCACTACTGAAGTAAATGATGGAAAAAAAGCCCCAGCTCGATATGTGTTAAAACTTACAAATCTGTAGAACAACATGTGAAAGTTGTTTTTAAAACATGTAAAATCATTTAGCTATGTTGGCAAAGAATTTTAAAAAATATTTTCTGGATGAGGACAGCTTGGTAGCAAGTTACGAGTGGATTAGGGATCTATTTCAAGATACTCCAGAAGGGCTCTCAACTTCCGAAGAAGAAATCTTCATAGATTTCAGATCCAGTGAAAAATTAAAAGGCAATTTTGTAATAAATCGCTCTTTGAATTTGGGGTAGAGGTGGATGAGGAATTATCTGTACTGAAAACAAAAGCACTTTGTATACTATTAACATTTTCAACATCCTACCTTTTTCAAACCGGATTTTCTGCAGTGGATGCCTTGAAGACAAAATATAGATCTCAGCTAAATATAGAAAAATAACTCTTTAAGTGTCAATTTCTGATATTAAAACCTTCCTTTGAAAAACTTTACAAGAAAAACCCGTGGAAGTCCCTAATAATTATTAAACTTGTTCTTAATTTAGTAATAAGATTGATTGATTGAATATTAACTTCGCACTGTTCAGCTGCACGAGGGCTTTTGACGACGGACCACGTAAATTTGAACCATGGTCAAGTGATGTGGATGACACCTGAGCTGGCACCCCTCTCTCCTAACTACCACACCACACCAACGGGAAAACGTTTCAACTCTCAACAGATTTAACATGCATCGCTACCCTACATGGCGGGTCTTAAGTGGTACTGGGCTCGAACTCGTGACAAGGCAAGCCACGATCCGATACCTATACCACTCGGCTACCGCGGCCAAATTCAGTAATAAGAAATTATTTATAAAATACCTTCTTCAGTACTGATACATCAAACGTATACTGGCTGAAACAACGACTCTTCGCACGAGTTCATTTTTTAAAAAAATAAAACATTATTCTTGATATAATAGCTGAACTGTAAGGAGAGTAAAACTGTGTGCACGACATTGTATACAAAAATGTAAAATGATTTTTTTTTAGATAAATGCTATAATTGTAAATAACTGTTTAAAAAAACTGTAATTTTAAACCTCACATAATTAGCATTTAGAATTAATGTTAAATTATGAAAAAGAATATAAAATTCCGATGAAGAATAATTGTGTTACTTTTTAACATTTAAAGCGAGAAGACTTCAAAATGTTTTAACCCGGGAGCAGGCGCGTACTGATACTAACATTAATGGTAGTGGGGGGACTCAGTCACCCCAATCATTTGTTTAGAATTATTTTTACTGTACACGATACAAATCGGAATTCTGGTGAATATTTTAATTTATAGAAAGTATACTTACCTTCTTTCAAGGACTATTCAATTCTTTGATGATTTGAGAAAAATCCAATAAAACTGAACTAAAATGATTCAAAAGTACAAGACCATAATAAAGGACGCAAATCAGACACTTTTCAATTATCCTACAGAAATGTTAAACCAATCAATTCTTTTCCAAATATCGCAAAACTCAATTATTTACAATTTCCCTAAGCGAAAAGCAAACGCATAAAAGATGGGACTGAACTAATATTGATAATAACCATACCATAAGATTGAAGGTCAATCAAATGATTAGCAAACGTACTATGCAGCTTGGCTGAAAAGTGAATCATGACATCCTTTTCTTTTTCTACAACTAATGTACAGTATTTCAATAATAATTACAGTGGTGAATTGTTTATCTTCTTAGAATTTTTCTCAGGGTCTGTGGGTTTCGTTTTTTCTTTTAACGAGTAATATTTTATGTTAAAATGTATAATAAATAATCTCTCATTGAGGAAAAACAGCAAATAAAACAAAATGTTTTTTTCTTTAATTTGGTTTTGGGATCAAAGATAGCTATTTGATGACGGAAAAAAGCCAGATAATAAATATAAATTATGTCAGTGTGTGTTGTTGTGTGTATTATTTTTTTATTATGGAAGAAAGCATTTTGTTTTACTTCTCTTTCCGGTTATTTTTTTTTAAAAAAAATCTTTAAATTTTCGATACGCTCGCGCCCCCCTTGTAGGTTCATCGCGCCCCCAGGGGGGCACGCCCCACACTTTGAGAAACACTGTATTAGGGAATTACATAAGATTCTAACATTAAGATTTATTTTTCACCGAATAGGGTCGAGTGGTAAAGTATCGTGCTTAAACACCACAGGTCTGGGGTTCTATTAACGGGCTGCGCAAGGTCGACTCTGCCTTTCATCCCCGCTACATTGTGTCGATAAATGAATACCAAGCTTGCTTCGGGTCTTAAACACTGAAGGTCTCTCTTCAGACAGACCACCAAATCGGGACATCTGTTCATGCACCTCAGCACCCAGTGGTCAAGTATATTGGGATGGGCATAGTAGTACTGGCCCTCATGGATTGTTGTGCCACTGAGTTTAAGTTTTAAATTTGAGGATTGCCTCACTTTGGGGATACCCCTTAGATAAACTCATTTGCAATTAAACATTTTTCTTTCAATTACGTTTATTTCAGAAGGAACTTTGATTATTAAAATATAATTGCTTAAAAACATGTATATTTGTGTATTATATTAAAATTTTGATCCATCCAAAATTACATATTTTTTGCTCCTTTAAAAGCTTTTAGGATTTTAGAACTGATCTTACAATCCATATACGTTTTATAGTAGTATATTTAAAAATGATAAAGACATTTTTATAACTGTGTGAGCATTTATGCCTCGTTTATAAATATAAAAAATTGCTATCAGCTACATTTTTTAAAATGTACTGAAATAAGTGGAGGAATAGGATATTTACATATTATGAATTTTTTTGATTACAGTAAGATATATTTAAATTTCAGTTTCTTTACAATTTGAATAGAAATTGTAAGCCATTTTGAAAATAGTTTGATCTTGAATATAAATTCATAGTCTGTTTAATAGTAAAGTGTTTTATTTTGTTATCAGCACACATTAAAACAAGGCTCATTTGCAGTTATATGACCAGCTTCAGTGGTATTTAGATTTTCAAAAATAGTCTACACGTACGAAAACATTCTTTAAAAACCACACACCACATCTCATACTGTCTTCCTTACAGCAGGAAATATTTGTGTGTAGTCAAAAAATTTAATACAGGATACATTTCCAAATGTTAAAATTCTTTTTAAAAAATTTGGTATGAATACATTGTGGAACTGTCGGTTAACTTCACTGAACAAAATTGTTTTAAGTGTACTGTTTTGAAAGACAAAATTAATTAGGGAGAACTCTTTTCTCACAATAGATTTTGTAATGACTGAATTGTGTGAAAATGTAGTTATCGATGTGTGACATTTTTCCTTGTAATAAAAGAAACAGAAAGATAAGAAATTAAACTTGAGTAGAAAATGGTTAGAAGTACTGTCATGCACAATTTAAGAAGTATATCCCCCATTAAAATTAAAATTTTTTGACTGAATGTGTGTTATGTCCATCACAAATGCCGATGTAGAAACGAAATTTTTATTTAATACAAGAAATTCGAAAAGGAGAACACTAGGAATGAAAATTTAGATTTTTCCGAAAAATATTCAGTTAACAAAAAAATATAATTTATATGATTTTAATTAAAATAAATTAAAAGTATTGAAATCCTTTTCATGTTATTTTAAATTAAAAATATAATTGAATAGAGAAAGATCGGTTTTATTTCATAAATATAATCATCGTATGTAATATTTATTGTGTTATTGTTTAAAAAAGAGATAGGGCCTTTGCTCCTTTTACCTCTTTACTTTTTTAAAAAACAGGAAATGAGCGCGTTTTCTTATTCTCATATTCAAAAATGAATACAAGATGCTTTTTTCTGGTTCTAATCGCAATACCAATATATATATATATATATATATATATATATATATATATATATATATATGTTTAATTTATAAAAAAAACAGAAAAATAAATTTTGTTTGAAGAAAATATAATTATTTTTCAAATTCTAGCACACTATTTATTTCATTTTTTCCTTTTTTTACCCTTCATTTTGTTTTAATTTTACTGTGACTGAACATATAGGGGAAACGACCAACGTACAAGATAGCTCAAGGCAACTTAACAGTTAGCTGTAAACGATTAATCTCTTATGTCTTACTTGACAAAGGAACCGAACTAAGTCATAAAATTGTCCCCTTTTGACCTCCCAAGTTTTAAAATGGGGAAAGGAAAGAAGACTGTTGCATTTTTAAAGCGAACGGCAAAATAACAGTAAACAGATTCGGAATAACTTTTCAGGAGGAAGCTAACCACCCAGAGGGTGAAGCAGTTGCAGAAAATGGGAAAGCCTATCGAGACTGATCTATCAGATACAAAGCTCGGTGAAGGGCAAAAGCAAAAATTAAGGAATTTATTTCATGGTTTTAAAGGGCTATTTTCAGATCAGCCGGGGTTAACTCATGTTTTATACCATGAAATTGACACTGGGGACAAGGGACCGGTAGTGTCGAGAACCTACAGATATGACAGGGTCAAACACGGAATAATTGATTATTACAATGAGAAAATGTTGCAAGAAGGTACAATCCGCCCTATTCAATCCCCATACGCGTCCCCAGTAGTTTTTACGCTCAAGAATAATGGCCTTCCTCCGGATTCTCCTGAGGCGTATCGATTCGCGATTGATTATCGCAAACATAATGCAATAACTAAATACCCCCGATATCCATTACCGGTGATTGATGATATAATCACAATCACCGGAGTGATGTCCACAGTGGATTTAAAAAGTGGTTAATTTTAATTGGCGATTAGTCCAAAAGATATCGAGAAACCGCGATTATAACTCGCAATGGCACGTTTGCATTCCTCAGAATGCCTTTCGGCCTTTCAGGGGCGGCGCCAAATTTCCGAAAGGTCATTGATATTACATTAAAACCTGTTATTGGGCGTTTCGTGTCGGTTTATATATGTGTGCGTATGTGTGGATGATGTTATTATCACATCTCCATCGTTTAATGAACACTTAGATCATTTGAATCAGGCATTTACATTGTTGAGAGCAGCAGGGCTATATATATATATATATATATATATATATATATATATATATAATATATATATATATATATATATATATATATATATATGTATATAAATATATATATATATATATATATATATATATATATATATATATATATATATATATATATATATATATGTATATAAATATATATATATATATATATATATATATATATATATATATATATATATATATATATATATATATATATATATATATATATATATATATATATAACCCTAAACAAGGAAAAATGCGTCTTCAAACGTGACAAATTGAAGTATTTAGGTCTCATAATTACTAAGGAAGGAATCGAAACAGACGATAGTAAAGTCAAGGCAAACACAGAAATTAAAACTCCTAAAAATAGTAAGGAAGTGTCGAAGTTCTTAGGGATGGCGGGGTGGTATCAGAAATTTATACCCAAATATGCAGATATATGTGAACCATTATTAAGGTTAAAGAAAAAGGAGGCTAAATTTAATTGATCGACTGAAGCACAGGATTCTTTTGATAAAATACAACGAGCATTAACAGAGGCACCAGTTTTACAGTTGCCGAATTTTACAGAACAGTTTAACTTATTTACTGATGCTAATGGGGTTGGAATTGGCGCTGTGCTTAATAAAAACCACAGACCTTTTGCATTCGCGTCTAGAACTCTCAATAAAGCGGAATGAAATTATACTGTTACTGAACGCGAATGTTTGGCGGTGATATGGGCATTAAATAAGTTTAAAACTTATTTCGGATCCCTGCCGGATCCGAATCTACAACTCCTGGAGAACTAAGAGTGTATATTCCAAGATCGCTTCGCGAAGCAATAATGAAAGAATTTCCTGATCTGCCATTAGCAGGCCATCTAGGAAAGAGAAAGACCTATTTAAAATTACGCGACACATGTTATTTTCCATATATGAGGAAATATATATTTGAATATGTATCAACCTGTGACCGGTGTCAAAAATTAAATACAAAAACGCGCTACTAGCTGGTCGTTTAATTCCGATATATCGAATTACCCCAATGAAATTGTAACGTTAGACCTATTAGGCCCCTACCCCGCATCCCGACCCGAAAGATATATATTTTTATTAGTAATAACTGATCACTTCACTAAGTGGAGTGAGCTTATTATTTTATGAAAAGCTTCGGCCCAGACCATAGCTAACGCCCTCTTTGAGAATTATATTTCACGTTACGGAGCTCCGATTTCTTTAATTAGTGATAACGGCCCCCAATTTATATCAGAGTTATTTGAACACTTAAGTCACAGGTTGACATAAAGCATATGAAAACTGTAACATACAGGCCACAGGCGAATTTAACGGAAAGAGTTAATCGCAATTTAGTCCAGATGATAGCCTGTTTTGTAGAAGGAAATAACGAAAACTGGGACCGATTTCTTCATGAGTTCGCTTTCTCGCTGCTCATTTCAGTGAACGAGACAAGAAATAAAACTCCGGTTGAGTTATTCTTAGGTAGAAAAATTATAACACCATTTAGTAAATTACTAAATGTCACAGAGGGGGCTGAATATGTAGGAAGAAACATTGAGAAATTATTCGATGAAGCAAGGCAGAATATGCAGAAACAACACAAAAATTGGGGAAAATATTATAATCGGAAAAGGAGGGAAGTTAACATTAAAGTAAATGATTTGGTGTTGGTACAAACTCATTTTATAAGTCCTGCGGGTAGGAGAGTGGTCGGAAAGTTTATGCCTAAGTTTGAAGAGCCCTATAGAGTGTTGGAGGTGCGGGATAACAATTTAATTACTTGGAAGAAGGTTAAAAGGGTAACAGTTAATATCGACCAGGTGCGAGTGCACCGTCCACGACAATCCGATACGATTAGTTCGGACAATCATGTTGAGACACTATATGAAGTACAGAGGTCGAGTAATAGGTCAAAAAGATCGCAACCAGGAAAATTCAAAGGATCTAGGAAAACCTCGAGTGAGGACAGTAACGGTCGTAAATCAAATAAGGGTAATGCCGGATGGGAGGATCCGAGATTGAAACGTAAAGTAGGGTCAAATGGATCAAGGTAAAGGAAGGATTTGAAGAGGTTCAAAATTTGTAGAAAACGTTCTCTGCAGGGGTCCGAACATAGGGACCAGAAAAGAGCAACCCCTGAGCCAAAACAAGGGATAAAAAGAGCAATTCCTTCCTCGGTTCCATCTCGAAATTATAAATATAGAAGACCTAATAACCCCTCCCAGGGATCACAGTCCATTGCAGGTCCCTCATATCTAAGAAATGCAAGGCAGGGCAAGCCACCTACAGAAGGGAGCAAGCATGACATGACCGGACAATATGACAAGGCCTGGGAGACCAGGACAACTACGAGCGGAACCAACAGGGCAGCTGAGAGGAGACCAGTCCGGTCTAAACAAGCGACAGCAGTGAGACCTTGTCCATACTACCTTCTCAGGCGTGTAAAGCAGCCCAAAGGAGTTCCAAAGGATCGGAGGAGCATCGGAATTGAAAGTATCCCACAGAACAACTTCAGGAGAAGGAGACTCAGTATGGAAGCCTTAGACGGAGATCCAGTGGATAGGAGCGAATAAAGGACAAAGAAAAATATCAGGTTGTATCGTTTCTTTCTTTTCTCCTTTCAAACAAGTGGTCGGAAGAGTTTTTGCAATGAAGCAAGTCACGGGCGGATTTTTAATTTAAAAAGCCAAGCAAAAGTGGACACTACAATGAGTGTGTTTTTCTTGATGAGAAAAATCAGCTTTTGTATTAATTTTTTTGTATAAATATGGAGAAAACATTTGTAAGAATGCATTTGTTTACTTCTCTGTATGACTTCGCTAAGATGCGACAATTCCTTTGGTTGTTTGTTTCATTGTGTTTTGAAAAATGTTTGAAATTGTATGTATATGTATGTGTATATTTTATCTCACATATGGTGACTTGGGACGCGGCGTAATTAGGTAGAGCTAACATTTAATACTAACAAGCTCAGCATGTATGGAATGGGAATCTTAAGGAACCAGATGCTTCATGAAAATGAAATGCATATGAAAATGTTATGTTAAAAATGAAGGAATCTGTATGTACTATAGATGTTTGTTTTTTCACACAAAGAAATTCTCATTTCAGGGTAGCTGACACTGAGCATTGTATAGTGAACAAAGAATCACGATGCAAGTCCGAATATGTTTGTATAATATATAAGTAGATATATAAGTAGTTAAGTAAAAACCCCGCAGGCAGGTTTTTTACCATTTCGGTGGTTTTTCCCTCGCCTCATACCCAAATGGGCGTGATGTAGGGAAATTTAATTATGTAAATGTTACGTCCTTTAAAGTGTAGTTTAAATTCGTAATTGTTTTTTCTTTCCCTTAAGGAAGGAAAATTCATATAGTATCCGATTGGTAGATAAATATTAAAGTCGTCGGGACTATAAATCAATTCTAGGAATTGGTTACGTAATTTATTTTCAGGCCATTTGTGACCTTCGAATAAATCTCGTTTTCTTTTTGGAGGGGATTGTGACGAATCTGTACGGAACCTTTCCACTAATGTTCTTAGGCGTCTTTTTCGGGAATATAAATTGCGTTTATTTCCAATCAACTCCAAAAAGATGAACGAGTTATTCAAATTAGATAAGGTATTTAATTCGAGCGTTGTGAGATAGCAAGGTAGATGATGAAAGGCTATTGAGCCAGCAACTTTAAACGCATTTTTAGAAGATTCAAGGAGATTAGATTCATGAAGACGTCGTGCTGTTAGACGTACCAGAAAGCTGATATAAGCCAGTGGTAAATATAATTCACGTATGCTTAAAATAAGCGTCAGTTTAAGCGACTTAGTTAAAGTTAATGAAAGTTAAGAATTCGAGTACGTGTATTTCTCGGATCTCCTATTTCGGTAGACCTTACTTGATCTTAAGCTTAATTATTAATTAATTGCATTATTAGTAATTTAATTTAATATAAAGGTAAATCCCTTTAAATGACGTAACATAATAGTATTATATGTTATCAGAGATTTTTTTGAGAAAATTATAATAATAAATAAATATTATTATTCAAAATGGCTCTTAGTTGTTCTTTGCCTCAAATTAATCTTAGTGTTCAAGGTGAGACCCAGGGGGGTCTCCACAGCCTTGGTTACCTTGGACCAGGAGACAAAACTTTCCCCTGACACAAAAGGACAAGTATTCCAGGTGCAGGGACCCAGGCAGGTGGCTTTTTAGGCTGATGCGTTCGTTGATGTATTGGTTAGTTCGGCTATCTTTGGAGGTCGTGATGAGGTTAGAGTGGTCCACGGTAATGCGAACCTCTTTGGGATCTTTACCATCCTGCGGTTTTCTGGCAATGGACAGTTCTATGGAGATAGGTTGGCCACCATGATGAAACACGTTGGTATGGATGTAAAAGGCTGGTTGAGACATGTTGTTTCAGAGTGAGCATGGCTTGACTTTTATGAATAATTGGCCCTAGGATAATTCATATCCCTGCTGAGTGCTGGTCTTTTATTCTCAGGTGGGTGACGTGAATTGATTCCTATTGGCTGATGCCTTGAAAACCCTGTAACCAGACATCTATACTTTCCAAATCTGAAAGAAATATTTTGCACAAGCCATCTCACATAGATGCCACATTACAGGTGAATCCAATCTTGGTGCATTACCTTCATTCAGCACAAATTACCTTCAGCACATTCAGCACACGTTTTAAAAATATGCACTATAATCTTGGTATACTATTTGACTCGCGAAAAAGGGGGACCGAGTTGATTCTTGTGTCGACTCGATTCCCCTTTGTCCGGTCCGATTTTTTTTTACTGTCACATAGTTGCCACATTACAGGTGAATCCAATCTTGGTGCATTACCTTCATTCAGCACATTCAGCACACGTTTTAAAAATATGCACTCCAATCTTGGTATACTATTTGACTCGAAAAAGGGGACCGAGTCGATTCTTGTGTCGACTCGATTCCCCTTTGTCCGGTCCAATTTTTTTTTACTGTGTCAAGACTGTAACTTTGTGGCTCCAATTCACCTGCAGCTTGTTAATCTGCTTCAGGTGTTTAGCAAATTGGTAAGATTTTACCATGGTGCAGTACGAAATGTCCCATTCCTCGTGAACGTCCTCTTGCAGAGGGTTGGGAAAGGTTCCATTGCAAATGTCTTTGAATTTGGGCAGCGTCTCCAAGGACATGGAAAACAGTCCCAGCTCTTTGAAAAATTTTTGTTGTTCCGTTCCTTTGATCACCATGAGGCCCCCTCAGGCCAACTGGCTAAACTTGCCCCTCACGTAAAAGAGATTGTATTCCACGGGCACATTCTTGGGTAACGGGTGATGTTCCAGACGAAGACGGGTATTCTCTTTGCAGTTGGTTCGCAAATCTTTGGGCGTGGAGGTCAACCCGGCATTATTCACCGTGATGCAAATCACTTTGGGATCGCTGCCATCCCTGGGAATCGTGGCAATGGACCGTTTGATGGGCACTGGCTTGCCATCGTGATGAGAGACGTTGGCATGAGCAAAATAGGCTGGTTGGCTCGACATGTTGCTTTATCTGAGAGATTCTATCAGCTGGCCTTATATATGCTCGAGGAATGTGACGTCAGATGGTATCTGTGGGAGTGGAAGGGTCAATTACCACCTGATAAGGGGATGGTCAGTTTTCTCCCTTTGGGATAGAGTTGAAGTGTCCAGGACCACCTGATCAAGGGAGTGCCAACTGAAAAGGGGATTAATAGCCCCTTCTCCTTTTTTTGGGGGGGGGTTAGAAAAGAACTGATTCTGTCTTTAGTTATGAAGGAGGGAAGTCATGTCCGAGTGTTACTAATTGAATTGAGTGTTATTCCTTAAATGTTTTTTTTAAATAAACCTCAATATTTAAAATTTAGACCCCATGGTTTTAATTTCTTTCCGTGCCCATTGATTAGAATCAAACTTTAGTGGCGCACAGCCGATAGTAACCAAACCTTAGTGGCGCAGCCGATAGTAACCAAACCTTAGTGGCGCAAACCCCACAGGAATATTAGAACCTGAAATTTCGAGTTTTTGGATTCCCGCGAGGAAATGAATCAGGTAAGAGTTTTTGCTTGTAACTCCATGTAATGTAAAATGAGAGAAATTTCTAAAATTATACTGTTTAACATCCATTTATTAAGAGAGAATTTTGATTTTATTTTTGTATACACAGTGTATGGTTTTTTTTTTGCTCTGCATATCCATGCAGTTGTAAATTTTTGAACACCAGTTCAATTTTGAATTTTTATACACCAGTATATATTTTATCTCTCTCTCATTCTTGTTCCATATTAATGGAAAGTAAGTTTTAGAACACATCAGTTCTAAAAATTCAGGAAAGCTTCAAAATCATTAATTCCTCAGTATATTATTTTATTGCATATCCATGCAGCTGTAAAGTTTTGAACTTCAGTTCAAATTTTAATTATTATATCACAGTATATTTTTTATTATTTTTTGTTCCATATCAATGGAAAGAGTTTTAGAACATCAGTTCTAAAACCAGAAAAACACTGTGATTTTCAATTCCTGCATTGAGGATAATTGTGTTACACTCGGACAGACATATTTCGAACATTAGTTCACGATTTATATGTGTATTTAACATTTTTCTTGATACAATTTTATGTAAGATTGTTGTTGATAAGTAACTATCCGAATTACTTATTATATTTTTATGAGTGTTTTAGAAAACTTATTAAGCTATATATTCCAAGTTGCCGTAATTTTATACGTTAATTTGTTAATTGTATTTATATTTCGATGCATTAAGCAATATAAATCGGTAAAATATATGAGTTATTTGAAACAGTTTGTATAATTGAAAATTAATATGGAAAGATTGTATGTTTTTTGAACAATACTTTATTTACATTTTCTTAATGTACGGTAATAAATTCATGTCAGTCAATAACGATTGTGTGTTTTATTGAAAGATTAATGTTAGAGAGTTATTTTGATGCAACAAGAAAATTATATCGGTAAAATATACTAGCTATGTGAACCCGTTTGTGCAATTAAAAATTAACGTGGAAAGATTAAATGTTTTTTTATGATACTTTATTTTTTTTTAATGGACAATAATAAGTTCACGTCAGTGAATAACAATTGGGTTTATTGAAAAATTAATGCTAAAGAATAATACTTATTTCAAGTCGATGAAATTATTAGGTGTTTATGCACGCATAGTATTTTTTGGATTTAGATGAACAAAAAAAATATTATCAGTTTAAATTGGAGAAAAAAACTAACAAATATATTTTGTAGTGTTTTATTATTCCAGCCAGGAATAGATTAATTTGTGTACATCGGTAATATTTTAAGTGATTATTGTGTATCAGTAATATATGAAGTGAGATTATTATAAGTGATATAATCAGTAATATATTAAGTTTTTATTTTATTAGTTATTTAAGTACACTTGGTATATTGCGAAATATATAATACATTAGTTTTGAGTTCCTCCTTGAGTTGAGCGTTGAGTTGGTATAGTGGATGTTTGTTTTTGTGTTTTAATGAAAGGTATAATTGTGGTATTTAATTTTTGCAATCCCTTTTAGTGTTATTTTCATTTAATTATTTGTTTAGTTTCGGTATATTGAAAAAATTCAAATGACATTTTTGGAGAAAGCTGAAAAGCAGGATTTAATTTTGTTGGCTGAGGATTTGGGTCTGAGGGTATCAGATAAAATGACGGTTATAGATGAAAAAATGACGTAGTTATAGATTTGAAAAATATCATAATCGGCTAATGCTGCGCCAACAAAGATTACGAAGAAGAGTTCGTTAAAGCTTATTTATCCGTTATTTCAGAGGATCACGTTGAAAGGGAAACAGAGGAAAAAATTGATAGGCAGCACGCAATCGAACAGCTGCGCTTGGAATATCAGAATTGCATAAACTTCGGTTAGAGATCGAAAGTATTCGGTCAAATGTTAGGCGGACGAGTTATACAGAAGATCCTAAGAAGACATCTTCAAATTACCGAATTAGTATCGGGAGGGCAGAGGAACATGTGAGGAAAACATCTCCTCCAGTTTTGATGGCTGAAGCTACGATACCAGTAACTACTCCTATCAAGGAAGAAAAGGGAATAGACGATTTAAGGATTGTTCACGTCATGGTCAAGGGTGAGCAAGAAATGGTGAATGCTGTCATATACACAGATGCCCTGATGCCTGTGGTAAGAGCAGATATTGTCGAAGGACAACGTATTAATAATTAGAGGTTCAATTCAAATAACGTCTGCATTTGGGGAGCATGAAATGGGTGAATTGAAAGGTTCCAACATGGAAATGAATGACCTTAGGTACGGTGTTGTACCTGTCTCTAAAAATTTGGTTATTGACATGTTAATCTGTTCCTTTAATTTTGAAGGATTAAGGTAGTCGGTACCCCCTATAGCGACAGTGTTAAATTGAGCCATTTTAGGAACCTGTTTCTCAGAAATTGTTAAATATAAAAACTTCAAATTTTGGCTGTATAATAATTAGGCTTTTTTATTTAAATAATGGTAAAATGTTTCAAATATATTTTTTACTTTTTTCAAAAAGATTCATCGTAAAAGTATCGCTTTGAAATTTGTGAAAATTGTCATTTTTTTACGATAACTGCTTCTGAGCAAAATATTTTCGGAAAATCTCCAAGAAAGTAGTTCCGTTTTATATAGTTACATATTATTTATGTGCAGTAAAAATTGCAAGTAGTTTCATTCAGTATTTTCTGTGAAGAAGGTACACGCACTTTGAAAACAATCATTCTGAGATAATTGCATTTTAAGTGTAAAAAGGCACTTAATCACAAAAATAATGCATTACAACATGTATTTGCCCTATTTTATTAAAAATTAATATCTTTTAAATTTTTTAAAAATAAAATAGGAAACAAAAAAGTCTTAAAATTTTCAGAAAATAGATATATAGTAATTTTCAGTTTTTGTTCAACGAGATTTTTTTAGCATTTTCATCAATTTTCACAAATTATGTAACAATCTGTGAAGAATTTTTAACTTCGATGCATTATAAATATTAAGTTTGACCTTATAATATCATAAATATAATGTAAACATGTATCAATATGTAAAAGTCATGATTTGGGAATATGTGATTTTACGACGTTTGAAAAATTTAATTATGGATTTGTATGTTCCCATGCAAACACAATTTCTAAAAGATTCAAAATTTTCTCTAAACTCAGGGCCGGCGCTAGGGGGACAAGCCGGGCCCCTGCCCGGGGCAGCAACCTTAGGAGGCGGCTAACTGGCTGTAAAATTAACTAGTTTGAGGAAAATAAAGGAGTCAGAATAAAAATTCGAAGGGCAAAAAAATTAAAAATGTGTATACAAACTATTCACGTTTTCTGTGCCGTCCTAAAGTTTTTTTTAACGAGTATTCATTTGTATTTAAAGCCGTATTTTCCAACGCTGGTCCCATGTGGGAAGCGAGAGGGGGTGATAAAGAAAAATTTCGGCATCCGGTTCCTTCTCTTTCAACAAATTTCCTATAACTTTTACTGTTTTGTATACGTGAATTGGGGTACTATTGAAAGAGATGAGTTTTGGCAGATATTAGTCTCAACAAAAGTGATGAAAAGCACGGTCAAGTTTTATGAATGAAAAGAAAGGGGCAGGGTGACCCTGAGAAAAAGACCCTTTTTCGAAGAAAAGTGAGGGAATCTTGTGTCAATTTGACTTCTGAACTAATTCTTTTAGTTTCCTGTGCTTAAACACACAAGACAAAGTAGGATAATAAAAGAGGTAACAATATTTTCATTTTCGAAATCTTTTTTAGATTTTTAATGCCCAGGAATTTTGATCATCGCGTAAGATAAAGTGAAAAGAAAAAATTATTTTGCTACACTTGCGCTTTTTCTATTTTATTTATTTATACATAAATATTAATGTCATCAGCTTCGTAGAATATTTTCATGTTGATTAACATTTTTAAGTATGTGCGTTTTCGTAGCTTGTAGCTTACCGTAATCTTCTTAAAACATTTTCGATTGACATTGTTATTCAAATGAAAAAAAATATTATTTGCCTTTCGTATAAAAATAACTTCCTTAGTCGCTTGTAAAGGACGATAGTAGGTCATTTGAAATGCAAAACATTAATGAGCTTTTGAGTACTTTCATGAATTATTTACCATACATAAAGCATCCTAACAGCAATAGCTCGAAATTGAAATACAACGTAGTTATATTTATCATGATGATTTTGTTTTGTAATCGTAATATATTGTGATACTTTTTTAATAATAAATGAACTAGTCTGTAATTGCTAAATATTTAATTTATATTGCATCAAACTGTTAAAAGTATTTTCAAAGAAAAAAATAAGTTAATTTTACTTATATAAACACTATTTTTCCTTTTTATTGAATGTAATATGTGAAATAAAAATATAATTTTTCTAATCTATTCTAAGACTCTTAAGTTAGCCATATTCTTTTATAAGATTAAATTATAAAAACTTGAATATATATATATATATATATATATTGCATGCTATTGCCACACATTTTAAGAGGAATTTACAAGATACCTTATTAATTAAGATCTTTTACACCAGTGATTCCCAAAGTGGTCTATGGCGACCTGCAACGGGGGTCCACGTCAGCAAAAAACTAAATTGGGGTCAATGAAGTGTAAGTGGGGGTCTAAGTGATATTGGCTCTCATTAAACTAGTTCGTGATTCAATTTTCAAAGAAAATTTAATCAATTGGAAACCAAATTTTACTTATTTAGCAGATGTATTTACTAAATTTAATGACGTTAATTTACCCGCACAAGGTGACAGCATAAATTTTTTAAAAACACGGACCCTCTCAGAGTTTCTTTCCAGAGTTAAACTAAAGAAGTATAATACTGGAGGTCCGGAATTTTCTCAAATTAACCCATACAATCTGTCAGTACGTTTTAACCTACGTTCAACATTTAACTGCCTTTTATTGAGATTTTGAAACCAATTTTGAGAATGCTTTGACTATGGTAATACCACAGTAGGCAATGAATTTACATGGTCACATTGGGGAAAAAATGTCACATGACAACTGGAACTGATCGTGATATGCACAATGAAGATTTTAAAGTTTAGAAACGGATTCCTGCAATTTTGGCTTTAAAAAAGCAAACCTGTTATTTGTCCAGAATTATGGAATATCGTGAGAAAGTTTTTAATTATTTTTCCTAGTGAGAAGAAGTTTAAGAAAGTTACCTATCTCCAAAACAAAAAAAAGAAACTGGAGACTACTAACAGAGGATATATAAGGTTAAACCTGACAAGATTGATACTAAATGTAGAAAATTTGTTTTTGTAGGGCCAGGTTCAACCCTCTCATTAAAATCAATTGTATGTTGCTTGGTTGTTTTATTTAACAGTTATTTTATATATTAATTAACTTTTAATTTAATTAATTAACGTATGCTTTTTAAACTTTTAACTCTATACTTCATTAGTTATAAATTTAATTCTTTTAAAGTAGTAGTAGTACTAGTACTAGCAGTCAAAAAGACATTTAAGTTGATAAATTTGCAAAAATTCAATATTAATTAAGTAGGGGTCTACCCCATTTCGAAAAACTTGGCAAAGGGTCTATGAGACAAAAAAGTTTGGGAAACTCTGTTTTACACGGACAATTCGAAAGAATATTTAATGTAGTCTAATAATTATGTGTATAATTAATTATATATATTATATAATTAATTATATATATTATGTATATATTATTATATTATGTGTATAATTAATTACGTGTATGCTTAGTTATATATGTTATGTGTATACTTAATTAAATATATTATGTGTATAATTAATTATAAAATTACATAAAAAAATGTATAAAATACCTTTAAAATATTGTTAAACAGTTCTGTATGCTACTAATAAAGTTCTTCAAAATGCATATTTCGAAAAATTTAAAAATTGATTTAATAAATTATGTACAGTTTAATATGGAAGAATTTTAAAGAAACGTTTAAAAGGCTTTATAAGATTTTAAACCCAAAAAATACAAATATTTTAAAAAATACAAATTCAATGCAAAAACATCCTTTAGATAAATAAATTGCAAAATTTCAGGCGTGAATTTAAAATTTCGAAGGACGATTATTAAATAGATAATTAATTTGAATACATAGTGATATCTAAATAATATAGAATTAGCAGCCTTAATAAGCAGACAACAATGACTTGAATCCAGAATAACTTCCAAAACATTTTTAAAATTAAGTTTCAATCTTATTAAACTATGTTTTATTTGTGATTAATACATAAAGGCTTTAATTCTCAATCGTTTAATTACAATGAATACAAATATAAAATACTTCAGAACATAACCACTCATCCAAGACATAAACGAGAGGCTCTTAATCAGTGGCCCGTAGAACACTGGTGCACTAAAAATTAAAAAAACGATGTTTTCACTGTGCAATAGTTTTTATTTACTATTAAATTTCTCAAAAATCCCTTAAAATGTATTTTTCCTGATTGTGAAAAGGTTTAAAAGCGTTAGTATGTATATTTAAGAAAAAATTCTAGTAATAATAGGTTCCAATCTATAGCAATATTTAAAATCTTTAGAAAAGGCAACAATAAGAATGTCAAAATTATGACAGAAGTTTCTTAGAAAAAACAACAGGAAAAGGATTTAATTTAAAGTTTATTGTTACAGAACAATAATTAATGTGGAAGAATATAAGTACTATTTTTTTTGTTTTGTGTGCGTGTTCCTAGTATAAAACTTTTTAATTAAAGTGGAAGCAAAATGTGCATTACAGAAATAAAAAATATGATAAAGTAAAAAATTATAAAGTAGATAAATGATTTCAAACAAAATTCGTTGAGAAAGCCGAATAGATGCATTAAAACCACGAAGGTATCAAGTAGGAGGGATATAACCATGCTTTACTTGCTGTTTGCAATAATTCGAAGATTGACAACTCTGTAAGAGTTGAGGCTTCTGGACAGTTAAGTTGTGTTAAACAATTTAAGTTCTTATGCTGCATTGTAATTTGGTACAAAATCTTAAATTGTATCCATCCTATAAGTAAGCTCTTGCAGACAGAAGACTATGATTTGCCATCTGCAATGGAGTTTTTGAAAAATCGTAAAGATTTTTTCAAGGATCTTAGATTGAGCACAGCTTTAAATGAAATGCTTTGCGACGCTCGAGAATTCACTGACGAAATTGACATACCGGCTAATTTTGAGCTTACCCAGCCACGTCATAGAGTTCGAAGAAGGAATGTTAATTTCGACTATGAGGCACGAGAAGATTCTACTTTGAAATATAAGACAGAGTTTTATTTTTTCACATTAGATAAGGCTATCAATGCACTTGAATCCAGGTTTGATTTGATCAGTACCCACAGCAACTATTTCCAATTTTTATACAATATTTGTGATTTAAAAGATACTCCTCAAAACGATGAACTAAAGTATTGTAAAAATCTAGAAACAGTGTTAACTGACGGGAAATCATCGGATATAAATGTGCTGGACCTGGCAGACGAGATAGTAGCAGTTTAAGGCTTTGCTAAATAAAAATGAAAGCCCGATCGAGATTTTAAAATTCATAGAGAACCTGGATTTTGCTCCAGATTTCGGTATAGTCATAATAATATTGCTTACTCACCCAATAAGTGTGGAAAGGAGTTTTTCCAAATTAAAATTACTTAAAAACTTTTTACGCTCCACAACTACCGAGGATCGGCTAAACGGCTTGACAACAATAGCCATTGAACAAGAACTGGCGGAAGAAATTAGTGTTAAAGAAATTATAAAAAAATTCTCAGAATTAAAAGTGAAAAAGAAACACTTTTAAGTTTATAACTCTTGGTTTAAGTGTATTTTTAATATGTAATTAAGTTTTAATACTTAGTGGTTCTATAATTTGTTTTAGTATTTTTTGATATCTTTATTTTATAATTATACACTAGAAATGACTTTTTTTGTGTGAAACCCTAATTTTAATTTAGTGCCAAAAACATAAATTAATAAATTAGTATTTTTTGCTAACCAAAACTTCAACATTATTGATAGCAATTTTTTTTTGCTCTCGTTTTATTTTACCACTAAGCATGGAAAGGGTTTAGGTTGTTTCTTTTAGTTTTTGTTAAAAAAGGGTGGCATTTTACCTCTTTGCCCGGGGCGGCGAAACTACTAGCATCGGCCCTGCTTAACTGTACAAAAGAATTCTAAAAAAGTCAAAAATAAAACTGTTTTTATGTTTTTAAATATGAAATAGGTGTATTTTTATGCATGTAACAAGCTTCTTGCAACGACAAAGAGCATTACACATCTGAGTTGTTAGTTACCTACTATTGAAAAATGTCGGAATAATAAATAAACTTTAATATTGGCAATTAAGTGAAATATTTAAAATATATTGTTTAGTTTTCTCAAAAACATGTAACATTTAAACATGAACTTTTAAAAAATTGACATTTTTTGTCACAATATATGGACTCCAGTCAAATATATTTTGAGAAAATCGCCAAAAAACTCACATGAATATATACAGTTACATATCAGTAACATGAGGGGAAAAATTCATTACATTCATACATTATATTCTGAGAAAAACATGAATACAGTTTTAAAAACATCATTTTTGAGAAAATTGAATTTTCTCTATAAAGTGCCACTTAATCACAAAAATAATGAGTTACAACATGTATTTGTCCAGCATCTTTGCAATTTATTTTGCATAAAATAGTAAGCAAAAAAAGTCTTAAATTACCCAGAATAGCATTTTTCAGTTTGGTTTAACGAGATAATTAATAGTATTACATCAATTTTCTCAATTCTGAATTAGTAGCTTTCATGATTTACAGATATCAAATTTGAACAAAAATAAATATAATGTGAAAATGCACTACCAATATGGTTTTTGTATGAATATGAGACGGTATTCACACACACACAAAAATACCTGTGTGTGTGTGATTATACAGAGTGTTTTTTTTTCCAGGTATAGAAGTTTAAGTTGGAATTACTTTCCAAGATGGCGACCGATTTAACAGCTGTCAAGTGATTTATTCTCAGTTTGGTTTGGCAATTCATCAAAACGATCATCAAGCAAGGCGTAGATTCGTCGAATGGGCCCAAAACGAGATTGGCGTTGTTCCCGATTTTCATAAGCGAATTTTGTTTAGCGATGAAGCGCACTTTTGGTTGAATGGCTACGTCAACAAACAAAACTGCCGCATTTGGAGTGAAGCTAATCCACAAGTGTATGTCGAAACACCGTTACATCCAGAAAAACTGACTGTTTGGTGCGCTTTATGGGCTGGTGGAATCCTTCTTCAAAAACGATGAAGGCCACAACGTTACAGTCAATGGTGATCGGTATAGAGCCATGATTACTAACTTTTTCATTCCTGAATTGAACAATCATGATGTCCAGGAGCTGAGGTTCCAACAAGACGGCACAACATGTCACACAGCTCGTACCACAATCGATTTATTGAAAGACACGTTTGGTGACCGCCTAATTTCACGTTTTGGACCTGTGAATTGGCCTCCAAGATCTTGTGATTTAACACCACTAGACTATTTTCTGTGGGGCTATGTAAAGTCATTGGTCTATGCGGATAAGCCACAAACGCTTGACCATTTGGAAGACAACATTCGCCGTGTTATTGCCGATTTACGGTCACAAATGTTGGAAAAAGTCATCGAAAATTGGACGTCCAGATTGGACTACATCCGAGCCAGCCGTGGCAGTCATATGCCAGAAATCATATTTAAAATGTAATGCCACAGGATTATCTTTCGAATAAAAAAAATTCATGTCAATCGAATAATACATCGTTGTTTTATTGCAATTTAAAGTTCTATACCTCTAAAAAAAACACGACATTTGAAAGTTTTCGCTTTGATTTTGTAAAGTTATCATTAAGTTTTGCTATTGCAGACAGTTTCTAAGTTTTAAACTTCAAAAATAACTCTAAACTGGACAAATGATTCCTAAAACAGCCAAAATAAAACTATTTTTATGTTTTTAAATATGAAATTTATGTATTTTTATGTATGTAACAAGCTTCTCGCAAAGACAACGAACATCACATTTGATGTGTCATCTCATACCTTTTTCTCAGAAACTATTAAGCATAAATACTCAAATTTTTATTGTATATCATTTAGACATTTATATTTATACTGAAGTAAAATTTTTTTAAATATATATTAATTAGTTTTTTCAAAGACAAACGGTTAGAGTTCACCGAGCATTAATATTATGAATTTATTGAAAATTGTTATTTTTTGTTTTATCTGCTTTCCATTTGGATGTTTTAAGAATATTTCAAAAATGTCATTTCAGTATATACAATTGCATTAAAAAAACATAGAGTATATGCATACAGTACATTTACACATTTTTAAAAATATAAATTTTAGAGAACAGAATTTTTTATAAAAAAATCTTACCTTATCAAAAAAAAAAAAATTGTATCCTATAATTTTGTTATGCAAGGTAATGAAGGATAAGAATCTTGGTCCCCTTTCAATTTCTATTGATTTAATGAATGGTTTGAAATGTCTTTTACTATTGTTTAGATGAAAAGCTGGTGTTTTACATATGCAATATTTTAACAACTATTGCCTGTTCAGAATCTATATTGTTTGCACTAAAGGCATTTTTATTTCTGCCTTAATCTTATTTTTAAGCTATTGAAATAATTTTATTATTATCATTTTTTCAAAATGCACGTTTCCAAAAAGCACAAACATGTTATTATTTAGAAGTATAAAAATTTCGAAAGGAGAAATTTCACTATTTTTTTCTGTTTTTACTACAGAAAAATTTTGTACAGGAACTAAATTTCGAATTAAAAGTAAATATTTTCATCATTTTTACAAATTTCGCTCCAAAAGGACGTAAGCAAAATAAAAGTTAAAATTGCAGCTAAGTTTAATTTAATATACAGTTAATTGTGTATGATTAAATGAAGTTTTGTGGAGGCTTTGCAAGTTCTCAGATTTAAAAAGTCAATATTTTCACTTAATCTGTCAAAGTGGGCGTGACCGGGGCAGCTGATTATTTTTAAAAGTCATTTTAAAATACTTCTAATTTATATAATGGCTTGTATGTTACATCATTGGAAAGGTAATGACTTGGAGATTTTAGAAATATCAAAAACTCAAAATCGATTTTCAAAAAAAGTTTTTACCCTACTGAAATTTAAGGTATCCGACTACTTGCGACAACTTTTTTTTGAAAAAAAGGAAATATGGAGATCTTTTTGTGATTTTTATATTTATATAGTATATTTTAAGGAAAAAATCCTAAAATTGGTAAAAGAAAAAAAAAAATTATTATTATTAAAATGGGAAAAAACTAGTAAAAATGTACGAAAAATTACATAAACGGGGCCCGCTCTCTACAAAGATTTTATTAACAAATTCTCAATTTTTCAATTTTGATGTGTTACTTTGTTATTCCTGTTTGAAGTGATCTTCACGATAAGAAATATTTTAATTTTTACAAAAACTAGAGCACTTTATCTAAGTCATTATACGAAATTGCTTAAAAACATTGACTATATTCACATAAAGAGCTGCAAATTTTGAAATAAAACAGTTATTGATAATTCTGAAGATCAAAACACTTCTACTGTTATGCAGAACATAAGCAAAAATTTCAGCTAATTATTTTCAAAACTTTTTGAGCAATCGCGGTCCCCGTTTGAGTTTTTCGAAAAAAACACGTTTCGCGTAAAACGCATTTCAAAGTTTGACATCTTGTGTAAAGTTATGGCATTTGCTTTTACTAAAACGCTTGTAGTTTTTGTTCTAGTGGAGGGAAAATAAAGTACTTTTGGTATTGTTATTAAGTTAATAAAATGGTCTATAAAATAAAATCATAAAAATTTTTACCGATTTTTGAAAAAAATCATGGTTTTGGGGTAGTCGGATACCTTAAAAGAAAAATCGATTCGCAAATGGTTTGCAATCCTGCGATACTTCGAGAACCTTCAAAGGAAGAAGGAATTATTAATCCAGTAAATTCGAAATCAGTTTGCAGCCGAGAAATGGTCACCCATCTACTCACTGAGACTTACACAGTCTTTATTGAATGTTCCAAACGGAGATTTGGTTGCAGTAAAAGTTAATGCATCGAATGTCCAAACAAATGGAGAAAGTATAAAAGAATGCAAGAGAATTTAGCTCTTTCTGTTGATTCATTGCATTCTGAGAATAACTTTATTCTCTCTGGAAGTGTTGCAGAATGCTAGAAATCTAATGTAATCACATTTTTAAATGACGGTGACAAACATGTGAACAATCAGTTTCAAACTTTTGGAATTTGTGCAATTTTGCCTAACATCGCGATTACGCTGAAGCGACGAGGAAATATTACTGACTTCGTAATCATTCGAAAAATCCTTAGTTTTGTCGTTGGTATAAGGGTCGTTAGTATTATGGGGACAACGCCGATATGGGATATAGATTCACTTGTGAAAATAATCTGTATTATGCCAGAGGTCAATGTTGCAAAGAGTTAGGTTGCCTTAACTTGTGTATTTAAATATGCAATCTTGTATAGTAATAGGCATGGTCAGCCCCATATGGAGTGTGTATTTCTAAATTTATTGACTCAATCCTGGCGCAATGTTGTCGTGATCTCATAACAGGTATTGTTAATTTGGAGTTGAAAGCAGGATTGAAAATTCTTAAGGTTCGTGTGAGTATTTTATGGACATTAACATGCATTGGTTGCCTTTTGTCGCTTTTGGGATTGAGAATGATCTTTCTTACTTTCATTCTACTTAGAAATTGGAAGAAAAAGGGAAATTTTTTAAATGTATAAACCTGGTGCAATACAAATTTAACGTTTTGGTTGGAGGTTTAAGCAAGTGAAAGTAATGCATGATCCAGGTTGCCTACTCCCGTTAATTAGATAAGATTTAAGCCAATGATTACTTAACATTTTCTGTACCATAATTTCTGAAAACTGCTAAAGGTTAAAACTTTGGCTTCTAAATATGCTTTGCTAAAATATGTTATAATATTATAATTATTTTAGATTTTGTGCTATATATTTAGTAACTTGTCTTTTTATATTCTAATATTTTTTGAGTATCTCTTGTGTTTGTATATTGTATGGATATTAATTTTCTAGCATATTAATGTGATTTGCAAAACTATGTGTGAGTTGTATTAGCAAAAGCTCTTTTCACGTGACACCTGAATTTTTTTTCTCTCGTTATCTCGTTTCTTGCCATGCATGTATGCATGTTTTTTTTATAGTTTCTTTTCAGCTGCATTGTCCTGGAATGACAGATGAGCTTTTTAAGGGGAGAGGTGTAGGAGTGGAAGGGTCCATTACCACCTGCTAAGGGGATGGTCAGATCCCCCCTTTCGGATAGAGTCAAAGGGTCCAAGACTACCTGCTCAAGGGAGGGCCAGCCGAAAAGGGGATGAATAGCTCTTCCCCTTTTGGGGGTTAGAAAAGAACTGATTCTGTCTTAGGGTAAGAAGGAGGGAAGTTATGTCCAAGTGTTACTAATTGAATTGAGTGTTATTCCTCTCTCTCTTAAATGTTTTTTCTTTAAAATAAACCTTAAATATTTAAAATTTAGACCCCTTGGTTTTAATTTGTTTCCGTGCCCATTGAATAGAATCAAACTTTAGTGTATCCCATTGGCCAAAGCCTTCTGATGTGAGTGCTCCACATGTTTTTCCAAAGCCCGTTTCCACGGTTGGGGATACACTTTATGCCTAGGTAGGTTCACGTCTCGTAGCATTTCCCAATTGTCCAACCACTTCAACAAAGTCACCTACACGTAGGCCAGTCGCCTGCATTGTGTGAGATCTAAAGTATAAGCATCCGTATTTTTCGGCTGATACGCATCCCAAGCACGGCGAGACGGGGAACGGCCCACTAGAAAGAACTTTAAGTCTACTCCTTTATCCCAAGTCAGATCCAAATGACTCGTAAACCCAATTACTATTTTTACAAACGAACGAGGAACGTGCATCCCAAAGTTTGGTTTAAAAATTATGGTGTAAGGATACTCTTGTTCCTAATACGTGATTCGATCAGGCCACCGACCCAGATTTTCAAATAAAGAGTGCTTTTTTTCCAGGTATAGAAGTTTAAGTTGGCATTACTTTCCAAGATGGCGACCGATTTAACAGCTGTCAAGTGATTTATTCTCAGTTTGGTTTGGTAATTCATCAAAACGATCATCAAGCAAGGCGTAGATTCGTCGAATGGGCCCAAAACGAGATTGGCGTTGTTCCCGATTTTCATAAGCGAATTTTGTTTAGCGATGAAGCGCACTTCTGGTTGAATGGCTACGTCAACAAACAAAACTGCCGCATTTGGAGTGAAGCTAATCCACAAGTGTATGTCGAAACACCGTTACATCCAGAAAAACTGACTGTTTGGTGCGCTTTATGGGCTGGTGGAATCCTTCTTCAAAAACGATGAAGGCCACAACGTTACAGTCAATGGTGATCGGTATAGAGCCATGATTACTAACTTTTTCATTCCTGAATTGAACAATCATGATGTCCAGGAGCTGTGGTTCCAACAAGACGGCGCAACATGTCACACAGCTCGTGCAACAATCGATTTATTGAAAGACACGTTTGGTGACCGCCTAATTTCACATTTTGGACCTGTGAATTGGCCTCCAAGATCTTGTGATTTAACACCGCTAGACTATTTTCTGTGGGGCTATGTAAAGTCGTTGGTCTATGCGGATAAGCCACAAACGCTTGACCATTTGGAAGACAACATTCGCCGTGTTATTGACGATATACGGCCACAAATGTTGGAAAAAGTCATCGAAAATTGGACGTTTAGATTGGACTACATCCGAGCCAGCCGTGTCAATCATATGCCAGAAATCATACTTAAAATGTAATGCCACAAGATTATCTTTCGAATAAAAAATCATGTCAATCGAATAATACATCGTTGTTTTATTGCAATTTAAAGTTCTATACCTCTAAAAAACACCCTTTAGAATAGGGGTGTGATGTCGACACTGGTCCAACTAGTTTGTACTGAAACCATTCTGACAAAAAAAATGAGACTTCTTTTCAGGTCATTATTTATTTACAATATGTACAATCATTGCAAATGCTACATGCAAAAACAATTATTGACAGACAGATCCATTGATTTAATCACTTTAAATTCAATAGATTTTTTTACACAATTGTCAAGTCCAGGGGCCCCATAGCCAATTCCCTTTCAAAATGATCCTGGAACGAGGTGAGATAATTGTTTTCATCAAAAAAGATGGTACCGTGTGAAGCACCTGTGGAGTATGAGCTAGGGGTGCTTGTTCCAAGTACTCTCCAAATACGGACGACATGAGCTAGTTGAACGAAGCATCATCTGTAAGGATCGGCTCCAAGGTGTCGAGCTCTGGAAAATGAATCTGCGCAAGCTCTGGAATATGCACAGGTGGTGCCTCTGGGAAATGGACAGTTTTCTCTGGAATCTGCATGAGCAGCTCAGGTTGAGGCTCTGGGACAGGTGTCTCAGACTCTGGAATCTGCATAGGTTGCTCAGGCTGAAGCTCTGGTTGAGAGGGTCTGGACACAAGTCTAATGACTGGGGTGATGCGCAATTTGTATCTTCTCTTGGAGAAATACATGATGGACTGTTCCTCCAAAGGTCGCTTGCTCATCTCGGCAGGTACATGAGCCGGGGCAGATGGAGGCAGCTTGTACGGTTTTTGATCAAACTTTTTCATTTTCCGGAAATCCCCAAAAGAATACCATCTGAATGAGCTGGGGGAGAAGGGATAATGTCCAGACCAAATACTGTTTTTTGAACCGTCAGCAAAATTTAGGGGGTTCCAGCTGGGATCATACCCGCCGTGTGGGGTTCCAAGATCATTCGATGGTAGAGCATTTGGTCATACGGCTCAAAACTCCTCCTAAACACATTGGTTTGGGCACGGCACTGAAGACTAGAGGCTGGCAATTCATAAATCAGCATGGGCACATTCGTCGTCTGAATGAAATGAATCTCTCCAGGTTTCACCGTTCTCAAGCCAAAGGTAAAGTCTTTTTTAACAAAAAACATGTTTCCGTAAATATGTACCATCTTGTCGGTGTTTTTGAGCGGTCAATCGGGATTTTTCAAAAGTCCTTTCGATGTTCTTCCCCGCATCATATCATTGGGTCTAAATTCGTTGACACGCTTTGCCTCCATCACGGCACGCTTGAAATTGTCCACCAGCGTCTTTTTTTGGTGCCAATTGTCTTTACAAGACAATACAAACACGCGTTTCATGTTGGGCTCCTGGTAGATGATGCAAGCTTTCATTTGTCCCTGACTAGCTGCATATTCAAACGAGTCTGGTTTATCGGGTAGTGTCATGGGCACCACGGTGGTTGAAATGTGCTCGGAGAAGGCATCATTCTGGTTCATCGTGCTGACTGATGAGAAGCGTTGAAACAAATCTCTCTTTGATATTTTTCAGACAGGATGTAGGTGGAGCTATCCATATTCAACCCTGCTCACGAGTGAAAAATGGGGTTGATGGGTTGGTGGAGAATGTGTGTGTGGTACACATGCCTTGCACGGCAATCCAACAATGACATCGCGTCTGGTTGCAAAATGAACATTCCCCCAATTCTCGTCGATTCGAATTCAAGAGCATTACTGTGTCCTTTTGAAAGGACTCAAGGAGCTCCAACTCGCTTGAATTTCTTTAAATTCTTGCTTGGAATGTTGGTCGGAGACACAAATGGTAATGACATTTAGATAATGTAAATATTTAAACAATTTATTCGGACACCCACGATCCAAGGCATACGAGACGACACCATTGGTGAGCGTGAAACCATAGTCTCGGAGACAAAACATGGCCAAACATTGAGTGTGGAGAAAGACTTGGGCATTTCCCTGGGAGAATCGATTCGCATAAGGGGTCGTAGAAACACCTTATAGTACGGTGGTCTCCGATGCAATCTGCGATCTAGTGGCCGTCATTCCCTGGATCGTGGACGAGGAGAACATCATCGTTGTCTGATGGAATCTACCTTCTTTACAGGTATAGAAACAATTAATTTAGGTGAGGATTCCACTGAAAGCAAATCTCTCAAAGGTGAATATTCCATGGGAGACTCGGGAACCACACACACATAGATTGTTCCATGGGTGGTAACGATATCCCATCTTGAGATGGCTCATGGGATGGAGAAGCCACTGGAGTGGATGGTAAAGGAGACAAATTGAGCATGTAAACCAAATAATCATAGTCTGGAGATTTCATTTTTGTAGAAATCATGAGATAAGTGAAAGCTTTAAACCCTACTAGAAAAAATTTTTTTTGTAGAGGACAGTTTTGACTGTCCATTTACTCTTTTTCATTTACAAATATTTCCACACACAAAAACATTACACACAAAAATTTTTTTTTTCTTACTCTTTACTTACATTTTTCAGGATACAGGTGCATTTTAATTGGTTTGTCACTTAGTTTCCACCTTACCTTTTTATTACAGAGTCCCCGTTCCTCCGATGGCATGATTCGTCAAATAATATTATGTCTCTCTATTATTACTCTCTGTGCTTGCTCAATGTCTTATATTTGGAATCAAACGTCGGGGGCCAACCTTGGTATCTAGAGGACCCCTCAAAATGGGAGAATGATTGCTGACCAGCAATCAATCTTTTCTGGGGCTCAACAGGGTGTCTAGGGGTACCTCAATGGTGTTCTGCACATTGGGCAAGTGTTGTTATAGTTTAAGTGTTGCACGAAGCAACTCTTGTGAAATTTGTGATCACAATGTGTCTTTTCTGGCCAGTGCATTTGTGGAGACCCCGCTGGGTATCACCTTGGACACCAAGATTAATTTGAGGCAAAGAACCACTAAGAGCCATTTTGAATAATAATACTACTTATTTATTATTTTCAATTTCTCAAAAAAACTCTAATAACATATAATACTTTTATGTTACGTGAAATAAAGGGATTTGCCTTTATACTAAATTAAATTACAAATGATGCAACTAATTAATAATTACGTTCAAGATCAAGTAAGGTCTACCGAAATAGGGGATCCGAGAAATACACGTACTCTAATTCTTAACTTTCATTAACTTTAACTAATTCGACTAAACTAACGCTTATTTTAAGCGTACGTAAACTATATTGACCGCTGGCTATATCAGCTTTCTGGTCAGCTTTTTGTGGTTTACGGATGCCTAACCTCTACATAATCTAAAATCTGAGGTTCTAACCTACTAATAATATGATCGATCAATTTTTCCTCCGTCATTTCGAGTTTTAAGATTTTGTGAATCTTCAACAAATCATACACAAAATCAGTCGTTTTTTGGTTATGCTTTTGAGATGATGAATAGAAACGCGTTTCTAGTTCCGACCTATTTCTAACCACGGGGAACTGTTCTGACAACGCTTGTTTTAAGTGCGCGTAATTCGTCGCCTTGTCTTCAACAACCCTATAACCTAGAATCTCAAACTAATCTAGTGCCCGTCCTGTGAGATGACCCTTTAAATATGCACAAGCTAGTTGTGTGGGTATCTCGTAATATGTTAAGTTATTATCTATATTTTCCAAGAACTCTGCCACGTTCTCTACCCCCGAAAAATACTGCTCAGTGATGATTCGAAAATTAGATCCGACTCTAAACTCGGGATTTACTCGTTGGGCGCCACTGTGGTGACCCCCCTGGGTCTCACCTTGAACACCAAGATTAATTTGAGGCAAAGAACCACTAAGAGCCATTTTGAATAATTATAATATTTATTTATTACAATAATTTTCTCAAAAAAATCTCTGATAACATATAATACTACACTCATGTCCATATATTAAGGATAATTCAAAATCACACAGAAAATGAACTCTAAAATAAAAATTTCACCTGTAGAATTATCACACACATCTTGAAGAAGAATATGAAAAATTACAGGAAACCACCAGATGGCGCGGATAGTACGTCACAATAACGAGAGTGTAAGAGAGGGGTATATAAGGAATGGTGGCAAAGAAGTAAAATTGTTCACAAGCGCTTTAAAAGCCTTTCAGTGCAATAACCGCATAGTTATGGCACAAAGGAAGCATTTGGATGATTTGTTTCGTGGTAGAACTATTGGAGGACTGGAATGTGGACGTACCCAGTTGGAAGTATCCGAGGAACTTGGAATTGCCCAGAGTATCATCTCCAGGCTTTGGCAACGATTCCAAGATGATGGTAATGTGAGTAGATGTTACAGCACAGGTCGCCCCGAGTTACAACGCCGAATGAGGACAGGTATTTGGCACTAACTGCCAAAAGAAACAGACGGAGCACAGCATCAGACCTGTCTTGTCAGCTCTCTTCAGCTACGGGTACGACAGTTTCAAGGCAGACTGTGTACAGACGCTTAGGTCACATTGGTCTATATACTCGTAGGCCTGTCAGATGTGTTCCACTTACCGCAACTCACTGTTGCCTGCGATTAACCTGTAGTAGAGAGCATGCATTGTGGACACCACAACAGTGGTCTTGTGTGATGTTTTCCGACGAGTCCAGGTTTAGTTTGCAGTCTGATTCTCGCCGGACTTAAATATGGAGAGCGCCAGGTCCCCGTTACCACCAAGCGAACACCATTGAAAGACACCGTTACCGTGGTGCAGGATGGTTCGTTTGGGGAAAAATTATTCTTGGTTCCAGAACTGTCCTGCATGTTCAGAGTGTAACGATGACAGGCCACATCTATCGGGATGTCATTCTGGAACAACATGTACGTTTGTTTCGGGGCGCCATGGGTGCTGAATTTCTGTTTATGGATGACAACGCCCGTCCTCACCGTGCAAACATTGTAGGCCAGTGTTTCTCAAACTGTGGGGAGCGCCCCCCTGGGGGGGCACGATGACCTTACGAGGGGGAGCGAGCATATCGAAAATAAAAGATTTAAAAAATAATTAGTTTACTGGAATGAATTAAAACAAAATACTTTCAAACATAATAAAAAATGCACTTTTACTCTGATATAATTTATAGGCGCGCGCGCACGATATTAAGTCAGCAAAAATAAAAACTTCTTCAATAACTAATTAGAGTTATCTTTGATCCTATAACCAAATAAAAAAACTTTTATTTGATTTGCTGTAATCCCATGATGAGAGATTTTTTTAATTACGCTTTTTTTAACCTAACATACTACTCTTTCAGAGAAAAAAAAACAGATCCCAGACCCAGAATCGAAAAAATTTAGGAACATAAAAAATTCATCACTGTCATTATTTTTGAAATACTGCTCATTATAGCTGTAATCTGTTTGACCTTCTAAATTATTGGTACATTTAGTTATGACCCCTCTCTTATGTGTTCTCTTTTGCGCTTTTTTCCATGCAAAAGAGTTTTATGATATTTGGAAAACCACGGAGAGCACACACACACAAGCACATGAAGGATTACTTGGCCAAGACATATTTTTATAAATATTCTCAACATATAAAGCATAACGAAAAACGTTTCACGCAATTTCTTTAGCAGTAACATACATATTGATGGGGGGCCGCCGGTCCCTAAGGATGGCAACTGTAATTTTTATATCTGCCCTGTTGTTGTTTACAAGAAAAGGAATTTCTGGGAGCGCCTCTCACCCCACCGAAAAGGGTGACGCGTTCCCACGCCTGGAAGAAGGCAATGTATCCATAAATACATCATGGTTAGGGATGTTTTTTGGGAATTTCCCGCGTTTGGGGTAAGTCATTGACCGCGAGAGGATATCCCTCCGCTGACCCCAGACCAATCAGAAAAGCTGATTGAGTTTCGGAAAAGAATCCGCTCCAGAATACACAAGTAAACCGCCGCGAAATATAAGCGCATGCGCGACGAATTGAGACACTCTCTGACACAATTTTTATCACCGATTTTTGGTCTGACACGACCCTATTTGACGGTGATAGCGGTTGGAGACTCTCGGGACGCCAACATCATGATTCCTCTCTCTCAGATCTCTATCAGTTAAGTAATGTTCTGTTATGTATCTCTTTATAATTTAACGTAAATTCAATCTTATTGTTTTAAAATAAATTAATGATTAATTAGAAAATGGTTTTTATTTAGCGTACAGTTTATTTGTCTTTAAAAGATCTAATGTTTAAACGTAAACTATAGTGTGACGCCAACAGAAGAATAGAACCGGGTTTTATTTAAAATGGATCGAACGAAATAAATTAATCAAATTAACTTAAGTTAAACTGGCGTCGCATTAATATTATCATAATGAATATACTTTTTACCCGGAAGTGGTCGCGCGGAACACACAGATTACGAAATCGTTAATTCTAGCAGAACTGTTTATTTATTACAAAAGAAAAATTGAAAATTCCTTGAAAAAGTAGGTAAGTAAACTTTCTCTTCATTAAATTATTCACTGGAATCATGATTTGTATCGTGTACAATAAAATAATTATATAAAAAAAGGATTGGGGCGACTCAATAACCCCGACTGTATCGAGTGCGCCTGCTCCCGGGAGGAACCTGATATAAGATTGGTGAACTTTTTCGACCCCGGACCCCCCTTGAAAAATTCCTGTGTGCGCTACTGTTTAACATCAATTATAAATGCTAATTCTGTGAGGCTTGAAATTACAATTAGCTTAAAACTAATTATAATTTGAGCAACGATTTAAAAAAAATCATTTTACGTTTTTGTAAACATTGTCGAGCACTTGGCTTTTCTCTCTTCCCTTACAATTCAGCTATTATATCAATAATGTTTTATTTTCTTATAAATGAACTCGTGCAAAGAGCGGGCACTTCAGCCGGTATACTTTTAATGTATCAGTGCTGCACAGAATATTTTATAACTAATTAATTAATACTAGATTAAGAACAAGTTTAAAAAGTATTAATGACGTCCATGAGCTTGTCTTGGAAAGCAAAGTTTTGTAAGGAATGCTTATGATTAGAAATTGCCCCCCTGAGTTCTTTTTCTATATTTAGCAGATATCTATATTTTGTCTTCTAAGCAGCTACCGCATTTTGCAATATGTTCAATTAAAAAATTACAGAAAGGAAATATAACATAATAATTATCCTATTATTTTATTTATTTATTTATTTTGCTTAAAAGTAGTATACAAAATTTTTAATACTTATGTTACTAATTTGTATGGTTTATAATTAAGATCGTCTATTGTAGCTTTAGCGTCAAAGTGCATTATTATTACATTCAGTACATTATTAGTGTATAAGGGGGGGCGCGAAAAAAATTGCAATAGAAAAGGGGGCACCAGTATTGAAAGTTTGAGAAGCAATGTTGTAGGCGAATGCCTTCAATCGGAGGATATTACCCGTATGGATTGGCCAGCATACTCACCAGACTTGAATCCAATAGAGCATGTGTGGGATATGCTTGGCCAACGAATCGCAGCCCGTCAACCCTCCTCCCACCTGTCTACCGGAACTTCGGAGGGCACTGCTTGATGAGTTGTGTAATATTCCCGAAGATCAGATTGATAATTTGATACTCAGCATGCCTAGGCGTTGTAAGGCCTGCATTGCATCGTCCAAGAGACATACTCCGTATTAACCATCATACTAACCATGCTATACTGTTTTTTTGTAAATAGGTTCTTTTTTGAAATTTTCTCCAAGGAGTAAAAATCGCAATTTTTATTAATTATGTCAAACATATTGCATCTTTTTTGCTCTTTACTGTTTGTTTAATAAATAGACTTTACAAATAAGTCAAATTTGTTTTGCTTCTGTCTCTTTCTTTGCCTGAACTTCAATATCCTTAATTTATGGACATGAGTGTATTATGTTACGTTACTTAAAAGGATTTGCCTTTATATTAAATTAAATTACGAATGATGCAGCTAATTAATAATTACGTTCAAGATCAAGTAAGGTCTACCGAAATAGGGGATCCGAGAAATACACGTACTCGAATTCTTAACTTTCATTAACTGTAACTAAGTCGCTTAAACTGACGCTTATTTTAAGCGTACGTAAATTATATTTACCACTGGCTATATCAGCTTTCTGGTACTTCCGTAGAATTGCAGCAATACTTATCTATATTAATATTCTAGAATCCTCTAAGATTGAGGTTAAAGTTGCTGGCTCAATAGCCTTCTATCATCTACATTCTAGCTTGCAACGCTTGACTTAAATACCTTATCTAATTTGCATATCCCGTTCATCTTTCTGGAGTTGATTGGATATATATATATAAACGCCAATTTATATTCCGCAAAAAGACGCCTAAGAAGATTAGTTGAAAGGTTCCGTACGGATTCGTCACACATTGGACTCAGACAGATGGGACACGAAGCTGGCACTTGAAAAACGATATCGAGCCATTCCTTTCCATAACACCCATCCAACATTGCTTGAGCTAATTGAGTCCAGAGGGTGAGAGTTTAAGCACCCTGCTGTCCCCAAGCTTTGTTTGACAAATTGTATAATCTGTTTTTGTCAAAGACTGTCCATATGGCTTGAATAAAAGCACATTTTCCTTTGATGGCCTCCTCTTCTAAGTAATCTCTGAACAAGTTCCTAGGTTCAAAATAACAATAGCTCTTGAACGCAGGAACGTTGTGAGGCTCGTAATCAGGTAAGATTTGTCACAGCAGCTTAACAAGGTCAGATTTGGAAGCTTTGGAAGTTTTCAATATTTTTAAAATGGCTCGAAAATCTATCATAAAATTAAGATAAGCAGCAGGATCTGCCCCTTGGTACACGGCAAGGTTTATTTGGAAAGCTTTATCGTCCTCCATGTCTCATGAGATTTGGAGTGTGATCTGCTTTTATAGTAGAGAAGGAGGAAGTAGCTTCTCATTGGTCCATGGAGCATTGGTCAACCTTGACTAGGAATGGTTAGAAGGTTGCTGCGTTCCAACCTTGGCCAGATAATTATTTTGAGGTGTTTCACATGTTCAATGGTTTCCAACCTTGACGTGTAGAGGAGCCCAAAAAAATGGGAGAATGATTACTGGTCCCGAGCTATGCTCCTTTCCAGCAATCATTCTCCCACTTTTCTGGGGCTCAACACGGTATCTATGGTGCTCTCAATGGGTTGGGTGCCCTGCAGAGGGGACATGTATTACTCACGTCCAGATGTTTCAAAAGATATCGCATGGGAAATACATGGCCACAGTGTGTCTTTTCTGGCCAGTGCATCGAACTCAGAAATATGGGACATGAGTCTGGCACTTGAAAAACGATATAGGGCCATTTCTCTCCATATCACCCATCCAACACCACCTTGAGCCAATTGAAGGTCAGTGTTTTTCAAACTGTGGGGCGCGACGCCTAGGGGGGCGTGATAACCCTACAAGGGGGGGCGAGCGTATCGGAAAGTCGAAAATAAAAGAATATTTAAAAAATTATCAATTTCCTAAAAGGAAACAAAATGTATTCTGACATAAAAAAATTCACATTTACTCTGATATAGTATACTTGTAAATGTATCAGTACAGCATAATATACTTGATACTAAATATCAATGCTAAGTTAAGAACAAGTTTAATAATTGCTAGTGATTTTTCAATGGGCTTATCATACACAAAATTTATTACTTATCTTAATAATTTTTACGGTTTAAAATTAGGGTCGTATTGTAGCTTTAGCGTCAAAGTATTACACTTATTGTTATGTTTTTACCAATGCCACCTAATTGGCAAAGGCCAGATCGAGGCCCACGAAATTCATCATGGCAAAGGGCTAAGTGACGCCTGTCGTTAGCCGTAGCTTTGAGCACCATACAGGTGACAGTACTATTTGGCTCGATTCCACCCCAATTTAGATGGAAAACACTCTGGGATGGTTAGAGGCCTCCCACCTCTCTTCCCCTTCCACCAACCACACGAGAGAACTTGCGGCTCGATGGCTATTTAGAGTACCCCATGCCGCGCAGGCACTATACATTCACAAATATCCATGTCTTCTCCTGGATTCGAACCCAGTCCCAAAGGTACAGCAGTCAGCGTCGCGAACCACTATACCAGATGGGCGACAAAGTATTATACATTATTACTACATTCAACATATTGTTATTGTATGGGGAAGAGGGACGCGATGAAAATTCTGATTGAAAATTGGGTCGTGAATATAGAAAGTTTAAGAAGCACTGATCTAGGTAGTCAGGTTTTGGGGACCATATCATTTCCAAGCCTTATACGCCAAACGGTACAATTTGGATTTGGCATACAGAGTTCACAGAGTTTGAATAAATGCACCTTTTCCTTGGGCAGCCTCCTGCTCCAAGTAGTCACTATACAAGTCAGCAGGTTCAAAACCGGAAAAGGGTGGGTAGCAAGGAACTTCCAGGGGTTCATGATCAGGTAGAACTTTTATCAGCAGCTCCACAATACGCATTTTAGTTTCGGTTCAGATTACAATGACAAGGATTCTTACAAGGATTCGGAAATGCATCATAAAGGTAATGTAAGCAGAAAGATCTGCTCCTTGATACTTGGCAAGGTATACTTGGAATGCTTTTTCGGCCTCCATGTCTCATATGATGCGACTGGCTTCTGAGCCCAGCTTTTATAGTAGAGAGAAGTAGGAAGAAGGCTTCTGATTGGTTCATTCGACTGGCTTCCTTTCTACTAATAAGGGCTCCTAAGGATGCTACAAGGGTCCATACCCAGCCTTGGATCTGGTATGAAAGAAAACAGACACATGTTTGAACAATTATTTATTGACAACAATTTTAGTTACAGGTTGAATGATGAATCCATCATTACCCAATTTAAGGAGAGGAGGACTGTTGGGCACCAGCAAAACAATGTTTTTTGGAACAGTTTGTTGATTCTCCAGGGGTTCCTGTTTGATGGTTGGACAGTCTTTAATTGGACTGTTGATGTTCCATGGGCCTCTTTCCAAGGGGTTTGAAATAAAGGGTGGGGGATCTGTCTGGGTACTCTTCTCACAACGAATGATCAGGGGTGGAGTAGGAATGCTTGAAGTCACCTCGACTTCATTCACTAAAAGATCCATCATCTCCAAAGGTGGTTTCTCAGTAGGTCTTTCAGAAGGTCTCTCAGCAGCTCTCTCAAGGGCAGAAACTCTGTCAGCCGGTAGAGAAACGCTTTCCAAATCTTCGGTAAGAGGTTTCACATTTTTCCTCAGTAGTGGCGGATAAACCATCTCCAAAGATATCTTGGATCTGTATTGAGATTGCATCCGACGCATGTCTTGCACCTTTTGGATAAAGTATTGGACCAACTTTCTCACCAAGACTGAATTGGGGTCGGGAGAGTCTTGAGCGTGCAAGACGGAAGACAATTTGTAGCTCTCCACAAACAGGTTGCCTGGGTTCTACACCAGAGCAAAACCCGCATTGAGACATGTGGCAAAACCCGTGGCCAACGACGGCAATTCGGCATTCAAAATGTTAAAGACAACATCGGGAGTCACGAGCTTTGACTTTTGCGTCATGACTGGATATTGCTTGTGGACCGGCAACACATCTTTGTAAAGGTGTCGAAAACTGTTGGCAAATTTGTACAATTTGGATCGACCGAGTAGAGCTTCAACGTCCACAAGTTTAAAGTAGACTTAACCATCTTTTCCAACCATAGCAGCCAGAGGATAGTGTTGATTGCGCAAAAGAATTTTGAGCCACATTATTACATGAACTGAGAGTGTCTGTCGAGATTTTATACTCTCAAAATTTTTTTTTGAAGTGATGACTTCTATTGCCGCGATTTGCCGGAGAGTGAACTTGAATGAACGTCACGCTCGGGAATGTAACGCTCATTCGTCTTTTTTCGGCTTCAGCCGGACATACACACCCTTAAAATGGAAAGGAGGGACGTTTAGCCCCCACTCTGAAATGCGGTAGCCCCCCCTGCCAATACTCCGTAAAAGTAAAGTTCCTAGCTTCGATCTAAGTGGGGTTCCCCCCCCTCCTCGCCTCTTTCTAGGGCAGTGGTGGCCAACCCAAATGACCTCGCGGGCCACTTCGGAAAAACATTACAATCTCGCGGGCCGCATATAAAAATATATATCTTTATATTAGATTTGGACACATTACAAACATTTGTTGGAGTGAATATTTAAAACAGACTGATATATTATTATTGTTTTCATTCTTTTTCATGCATACAAACATAGATAGTATAATAATAATAATGCAATGATCAAATAATGTTTAATTTATTCAATTAGTGAGACATCTGTTGTGATGGGTTCATCGCGCATTCTATTAATTATCCACTTGGATTCTTTGGGGCCGAAAAAGGCAAATTCTTTCCAACCAAATCCAGATGCGAAGCGTGATTATGAAAATTAGTAACCTTTTAAATAGCAGAAGATTAGCGTAAGCGGGTGGCCTTTTGGGAAGTAATTATGCTAGTCTGAGTCTAAGCGTGTAAGCTGAAGTAAGCTGATATTCAAGTGTTCAGTTATTCGTGAGAGTGCGTTCAAGTCAAGGTGGATACCATTCCACACGAGATAAAGAAACGACATTGAGGGTTCGAGTGTGTTGCTGCTACCTAGGATATAGAGGTAGGACCGTTCTACTAAATATTAGGAACTGTGTATAAACAGAGGTTAGGAGAAAGCGGTAAAGTTAATTATAGTGGTCAGGATCGCGCTTATTTGGTAATACGTATTGTGTGTTTTCTCACCTCATTTTGTAATTTACGACATATGATATGAAGTGATTGATGTGAGGAATAGATAAAACTGTTATCAGCATATATATAACGCTCGACTCTAGTCTCTAATGTTTCGAAAAATATATACATATAGATAGCGTATAATGAAGACAGTACACTACCTTGGGGGAGTCCCTTTAGCAGTGTTCTTTCAGATGAAAGACATCCCCTCTATCGAATTTGCAGCGATCTGTAAGATAAAAATTCGTGCATCCAAAACGCTATTTTCCCAGTTGTACCAATTCCACACGAGATAAAGAAACGACATTGAGGATTCGAGTGTGTTGCTGCTACCTAGGATATAGAGGTAGGACCGTTCTACTAAATAGTAGGAACTGTGTATAAACAGAGGTTAGGAGTAAGCGGTAAAGTAAATTATAGTGGTCAGGATAGCGCTTATTTGGTAAAATGTATTGTGTGTTTCTTCACCTCATATCCTCTAATTATCATTGTGTAGTACTTAAGTTAAGATCTTAATAAAGAGATAGTAAGATTATGGCAACGCTTGTTCTTCATTCACTCCCACACCGTTAGGTCACTAGGATAACTTAGAAGTAATGCATCAACCACAGGCAAATGCCTTACAATGGTGCCCAGCCAGGTTTAATTATCCTAACCCTGAGGTAGGAGGTACAGCAGGGTTAAGAGGTTTGCCGAAGGTATATTTTTCTGGGTCTGAAAATGTAGAGGAGTTTATTGAGGGCATCGATAATCAGATTAAATGTCTAGAGATACCCAGTGATTTAGCGTGTGCGTATTTGAAAGGTCATCTATTTGGGAGGGCTCAGGACTGATACGAGATATTTGGGTCAGCGTTAGTGCAAAATACAGTCACGAACTTCGCACAGTTAAACGCGGCTCTTACAAAAAACCTTCCCCGTGGTCCGTAATTGAAAGGATTTAGAAATTGAGTTTTACTCATCCCATTAGAACATGGATCCGGAACCGACAGATTTTATTTATGATCTGTTCAAGATCCACAAAAACTCGGACTTAGTATGTTAAAAGAAGCTTTAGTGGATCATATTTTTGTTCGGCTAGAACCACAGATCCAAGATTATGTAGAGGTTAAGAACCCGGATACAACAGCTTGGTTGTTGGAGGTATTAGCGAGATTCGAAGAAAGATGTTCGTGCAAGAAAATGCAGGGTTCGAGGAATAGAGATAATGTTGAACGACGAGGTTGGAATAGCATAGGATGTCTACTGATGACGATAAACGGAGGAAATGGAGAAATTCGGAAGTTTTACATAGATCGAGTAATAACAGAAATAATTATAGGGGCAATTACGAGACTGGTCGTCAAAGAAATCAATGGTTTGAAAGCAAGAATGGACTTAATAGGCATGATCGAAGATTTGATAAAGGATACCAGTCGGGGAATAGAATTCAAAGTGAAAATTTTAGTCGAGGGGACCGCAGAAATAGGGGGGCTCTAGTACAAATTTTAGTAGAGGTAATCAAAGGCAAGGGGGTCGATTGAATGTTTTGAGGGTTCGAGATGAGCAAAATGAATAGTCGCAGTCGGCAAAGGATGTAACGTTTAAATTATATACGATATGCATGTCTCCAGTGGAACTACCATATGTTCCTATTTTGTTAAATGAAACATTTTCAAAGGGACTATGGGATAATAGCGCAGAGAAATCATTTATATCCAAGGATATTTATCAGAAATTTTTTTTTTATAAACGAGGGAAAAATCACGTGCTCAAGTGATCAAGGCATAGGGAGCTAAATGTCGGAATATTGGAATAATTGAATTGAATGTGCGGATCAGAGAATTTGTGAAACCTTGGATGTTTCACGTGTTGGCAGATTTAGAATAGCCATGTATTCTCGGGGTGGATTTCATAAGTGGATCAAAGATTATTTTAGACTTTGATCGAAAATCGTTGGCGATTCCCGATTCGTAAATTGATTAAGTGGTTAAAACGATTGAGAAAGGAAATGTGGAAGTAGATCTTTCTAAGACAGGATTGGAAGAAAGCCAGAAACAGAAGTTGCGGGATTTATTTAATAGCTTTAAAGGATTATTTACAGATAAACCGCTGTTCACGCATTTTTTGTATCATGAGATTGATACGGGGGATTAGCCACCTGCTGTTTCTAGGCTGTATCGTTATGACAAGGTTAAGCAAAGTATTCTTGATTACCATGTAGAGAAAATGTTGAAAGAGGGGAACCATAATACCAATTCAATCCCCGTACGCGTCACCGGTTGTGTTGTGTTGAAAAAATAATGGGTTACCGCCGGATAATCCAGAAGCGTGTCGATTTACCGTAGATTATAGAAAGCTGAACGCTATTACGAAGCACTCCAGATATCCCTTGCCTTTAATAGAGGATCTGATAACGAATATGTCCCAGACAATCATGTCGTTTCTCGACATTCACTCGGGAAATTTTCAACTGGCGGTAAACCCAGTGATAGAGTTAAGACAGCATTTGTCACAAAGAACGGTACGTACGCATTCCGGCGTATGCCATTCGGGCTGTCAGGGGCGGCTCCCAACTCTTAGAAGGCGATTGATATTATATTGAAAACGGTGATAGGTTTGTGAGTGTTTACATGGATGACGTTATTATATCGTCTCCATAGTTCACTCACCATGTCGAACATTTAAGAGAGGTTTTTAGATTATTACAGGAAGCAGGATTAACAATAAATAAGGAGAAGTGCAAATTTGTTTGTGATAAATTGAAATATTTAGGTTTGATAATTAGTAAGGATGGAATTACAATGGACGAAGAAAAGGTCAAAGCTATAATAGAGATGAGGCCCACTAAAAATTCTAAGGAAGTTTCCAAATTTCTGGGTGAGTGAGTGAAGATTAACGTCGCACTGATCAGCTGCACGAGGGCTTTTGGCGACGGACCACGTAATTTTGAACCATGGTCAAGTGACGTGGACGACACCTGAGCTGGCACCCCCCTCTCCTAACTACCACACCACACCAACGGGAGGACGTTTCAGCTCTCGACAGATTTAGCGTGCATCGCTGCCCTACACGGTGGGTCTTTAGTGGTACTGGGCTCGAACTCGTGACAAAGCCAGCCACGATCCGATGCCTATACCACTCGGCTACCGCGGCCACCCAAATTTCTGGGAGTGTCCCAGTGGTATTCGAAGTTTATTAAATTATGCTCATCTATGCGAGCCCCTTTATTGCCTCAAGAAAAGTTTAAAAAGTTTTTTTGGTCAGTATAGGCGTAGAAGGCCTTTGACGCAGTCAAATCGGCAATAACGGAAGCGTCAGTTTTAAAATTACCCGATTTCAAAAAGCTTTTTGAGTTATTGAGTTGTTTGCTTCTCTGTTACGGATGCCAGATACAACTGGTGGCATATCACCCGTGTCAATTTCATGATATAAAACATGTGTAAGCCCTAGTTTATCTGAAAATAATCCTTTAGAACTATTAAACAAATCCCACAACTCCTGTCTCTTTTTTTCCTCTAACTTTGTCTTAGAAAGATCTATTTCTACATTTAATTCCTCAATCGTTTTAACCACTGTATCAATTTACGAATCGGGAATCGCCAACGATTTTCGATCAAAGTCCAAAAAAAATCCTTAATCGACTTATGAAATCCACCCCGAGAATACATGGCTATTCTAAATTTGCCAACACTTGAAACAACTAAGTCTTTTCAAACTCCTTAATACTAACATTCAATTCCACAATTCCTACTATCTGACATTTAGTTCCCTGTGTCGTGATCACCTGAGCTCGTGATTTTTTACTTGCTTATAAAAAAAAATATTTTCGGTACATCTCCTCCGATATAAATGACTTCTCTGTGCCTGTGTCCCATAACGCTTTCGTAGAAGTATCATTTAATAAAATAGGAACATATGGGAGTTCCACTGGAGACATGCATATCGTAGAAAGTTTAATCGGTACCTCATTTGCCGACTGTGTCTGATCATTTTGATCATATCTAACCTTCAAAACATTTAATAGACCCTGTTTCCTCACATAGCCTCAACTAAAATTCTCACTCAAACCTCTATTTCTGCAGTCCCTTCAACTAAAATCGTCATTTTGACCCCCATTTCTAAATTGGCATCCTCTATCGTTAAATCTTCGATCATTCCTCTGAAATCTATTCCTGCTGTCAAACCACTGATTTCCTTGCCGACCATTCTCGTAATTACCCCTATAATCATTTCTGCCGTTACTCGGTCTACGCAAAACTTCCAAATTCCTCCAATTTCTCCGACTATCATCAGCATTAGACATCCTACGCTTATTCCAACCTCGTCTTTCAAAATTATCACTACTCCTCGAACCCAGCATTGTTTTGCATGAATATCTTTCCTCAAACATAGACAACACCTCCAATAGTTGAACCGTGTTTTGCGAATTTCGAACCTCCACATAATCTTGGACTTATGGTTCGAGTCTAACAAAAATATGGTCCACTAAAGCTTCCTCGGACATCCCTAGTCCGAGTTGTTTGTGCAGCTTCAACAGATCATAAATAAAAGCTGTTGGCTCCTGGTCCCTTCTCTGTTGTGACGAATAAAAGGAATTTCCAAATCTTTCTTATTACGGATAGCAGGGAATGCTATTGACAAAGCCATCTTTAACTGCGTAAAGTCCGTGGCTGTATTCTGCACTAACGTTGACCCGAATATCTGATACCAATCTTGGGCTCTCCCCAAGAGATGACCTTTCAAATAAGCACATGATAAATCACTGGGTTGTCAAGTAATCGTATTTGATTGTCAATACCTTCTAACAACTCGGTAAAGTTTTCGGACCCAGAAAAGTACACTTCTGGAAAAACACTAATCCCGTTCGCGCCTCTTACCTTATAAATTAAATTTCGTTGGGCGCCGTTGGAAGGGTATCCTTCTCCTAGATTATCAGCAGGAGCTGGAGGTGTAGGGATAAATAAATTACTTAATATTACTTTATTAAGATCTTAACTTAAACCAGTGCTTCTCAAACTTTTTTTTTTCACTACTGACGACCCAATTTTCAATCATAATTTTAACCCCCCAATAATAATGTATTGAATGCAATAATAATGCACTTTGAGTATTAAATTTTGTATACGTTACTTTTATATAATATATATTTTAAGCAAATTACTTTTAAGTAATAATTATAATGTTATGTTATTTTTCCTTTCTCATTTTTTAAATTGGGACAGATTGCAAAATGACATTTAATTAAAAATTTATTTCGTCCATCATGCATTTCTAACAGTACAAATGTCATTAGAACAAGTAATATAAAAAATAAATTTTAAGTCAGTTCCTACTTAGGCCAACAAAGAAAAACTTATTTTAGTTACTTTCTATTAAATAGTTTCAATTAATACAAATATGTAATACATATGACAGAATCACAATGTTAAGCGACAAAAGAGAAAGCGATTTTCCTTGCAATTTTTCCTTTTCTTTTCTATATATGGGGTATTGAATATTCTTTTTTTCGTTACTATTTATTCATTAATTAAATTTAATTAGTGTAAGAAAATAGTAAAGTAAAGAAGAAATCACACACATTCTTAGAAATTAGGCCATCTCGGATGGAATTCGAACTACCGTCCTTCAGATTAGAAGCCCAGCGCGCTATCCATTGCGTTACAGGGGACAGCACGAAAAGTTTTCCTTTCTATAAATGCTTTTGGACTATAATTTTTGTTTGTTACTATTTATTCATTTTTTAATTTAATTAATGAATTAAAATTTGAAAGAACTGTATTAACATGAAGTGTCACCCACTACAAGTTTTACAAAATGTATTTGAACTTGAATGAATGAATAGAAAGTATTTTATCAAAGATTGAAAATTTGAACAAGATATATATGAGAGAGTGAACTTATAGTAGAAATTGAAAAATAGTGTACTTTATGTTGCGCTCTCTCATATCCATCACATCTGGCATTCTCGCGAGCGTCTGCGTGAGTCTGGCCAAACTATCGGACGTCTGCGCAAAAAATGTAATAATGCTGTACCTCGTACAATTCCAATCAGTCTTGGTCCATTCGATGCTTCTATAGCTACCAAATCTATCTTGAATGTACATTTTATAATTTGCGCGTTAGTTGTAATTCACACTATTAAGTATTACTGCAGAAAATTGGAACAAAAAAAATCCTGGATAAATTTTTAAGTCGTAAACGAACATTCGACGATAATAAAGCATCAACAAGTGCACAGACGAGCATAGTTCCGAAAATTAAATCAAGGAAATATTCTCAAGAATACTTGAATTTTGGATTTACCATTACTGAAGTAAATGGAGAAGAAAAGCCCCTGTGTGTTATTTGCTCAAAAATATTGGCAGCAGACAGTATGAAACCTAATAAACTTAAAAGACATTTCGAAACGCTTCATGGTGAGTACATTAACAAACCTCGAGAGTTCTTTGAATCAAAATTAAAATCATATGGAAAACAAAAAACATTTTTAAAAAAACTTTGTCAGTGAATGAAAAAGCTTTACTTACTTCTTACAAAGTATCATATAAAATAGCCAGATGTAAAAAGCCTCACACTATTGCCGAAGAGCTTATTTTGCCTGCAGCAATTGAGATTGTAGAAACTATGTTTGGAGACAATTTTGCCAAAGAGTTGCAGTCCATACCCCTATCAAATGATACTGTTTCCCGTCGAATTGATGATATCGCTTGGCTGAAGATGTAGAGCAACAGCTTTTCGGTAAGTTGCGTGATAAATTGTTTTCAATTCAGCTTGACGAGGCAACGGATAGCAATAAAGATGCTCATTTCATTGCGTATGTTCGATTTTGGGATGGTATGTCAGCGGTAGAAGAACTACTTTTTTGTAAACCAATAAAACTTAAAGCAACAGCAATAGCATTATTTGATATTTTAAATAATTTTATAAACGAGGCAAATATAGAGTGGAAAAAATTGTGTCGGAATATGCACCGATGGTGCTCGTACAGTGTCAGGAAGATTTAAAAGTATACAAGCACTTGTGAAACAAAAATCTCCACTGTGCATCTGGACACATTGTATGATCCACAGAGAAGTTCTGGCTTCCAAAGAAATTAGTCCTGGCCTGAATATTGTGCTAATGATAGTTGTGACTGTAGTAAATTACATAAAAATGAGACCCCCTAAAATCAAGAATCTTTTCTGGACTGCAAAGACATGGGCGCAGTGCATTCATCGTTGCTATTTTATTGTGAAGCAAGATGGTTATCACGCGGGAAATTTTTACAACGTGTTTATGAATTAAGAAATGAAATTACCATTTTTCTAGAAGAGGAAAACCTACCGGAAGCTGAGAAATTTCGAGATGGTTTATTTCTGATGAAGTTGAGCTACTTAGTCGATATATTTGAGAAATTAAATATATTGAATCTTCAACTTCAAGGATCAAATGTACATATGTTTGACACGAGTGATAAAATTAATGCTTTTTGTAGAAAATTAGAATTATGGAGCCGAAATTTAAAGCAAAAAAAACCTAGAAATGTTTGAAAATGCGGATAAATGTGTAAAAACTTACAAAACTGAAGAACAACACGTGGAAGTTGTTTATAAAACTATTGAATATCATTTAGCTATGTTAGCAAAAAATTTTTAAAAATATTTTTTTGCTGAGGACAACTTGATAGCAAGTTACGAATGAGTGAGAGATCCATTTCAAAATACCCCAGAAGGGCTCTCCACTACCGAAGAAGAAAGTTTCATAGATTTCACATCTAGTGAGGAAATTAAAGGACAATTTTGTAATAAAACTCTCTTTCAATTTTGGGCAGAAGTAGATGATGAATTTTCTGAACTGAAAACAAAAGCATTTCGTATACTTTTACCGTTTTCAACACCGTACCTTTGTGAAACCGGATTTTCTGCGGTGGCTGCTTTGAAGACAAAATATAGATCTCAGCTAAATATAGAAAAAGAACTCAGAGAGTCAATTTCTAATGTTAAGCCTTCATTTGAAAACCTTTGCTCTGCAAGACAAGCCCATGGAAGTCACTAATAATAATTAAACTTGCTCTTAAATTAGTATTAATAAATTAGTTATAAAATACATTGTGCAGTACTGATACATTTATAAGTACACTGGCTGAAGTACCCGTTCTGCGATTATTTTTCTAAAAAATAATACATTATTCTTGATATAATAGCTTAATTGTAAGAAGAGTAAAACCAAGTGCACAACAATGCATACAAAAATATAAAATGATTTTCTAAATGAATATGCTCCTATTATAAATAGTTTAAAACGAACTGTAATTTTAAGCCTCACAGAATTAGCATTTAGAATTAATATTAAATAAGGAAAACGAATGAAAAATTCCAATGAAGAATAATCGTGTTATTTTTAATAATTAAAGCGAGAAACCTTCAAAATGTTTTAACCCGGAAGCAGGCGCCCACTCCACACTAACGTTAATGGTCGCGCGATCACTTCACCAAGTCACCCCAATCCTTTTTTTTTATAATTATTTTTTTCTGTGCTCGATAAAAATCACAAAATTGCAGTGAATAATTTAACTAAGAGAAAATATACTTATACCTACTTTAAAGGACTTTTTAATTTTTCTTTGATGATTTGAGAACAAATCCAATAAAACTAAAGAAACCGTTCCAAATGTGCGTGACCTTAATAAAGAACATAAATCACAAACACTTTTCACTAACAATACAAGAACGTTATTTGCAATCAAAACTGTCATATTTTGCTCACGTTATTGTAATTTTTCTATTCTTCGATGATCTACAAATAGCATGTGTAACCTTTTCTTGCTTGTGTCTTTTTGACAAGGCGAAGTGTTACATTTATGGCTTCTTAGTTTTCTTGATATCTTAATTTTCTTGATAGAGTTCTTTAGGCAGCATTTGAAAATTACAATTCAACTCAAACGTTTCAAGTCTATCACTTTTGTCATATTTACTTTCGCTATCACGATTAATATGCATTATTTCATCAGGTTCTTCAATTGCTTGATCAGTTTCATCTTCCTTCAATAGAGAGATCACAGATGCCCATTTTTTATATTCTGCTCATTTACATTTATAAACCATAATAAGTTGTACAACACAGCAATTAAAACCACAAAGTTAATCGTAGGGGAAAGTATAGCATATTCATAGAAAATATTTCTGAACAAAAGTGGTCGTGAAGGGAACTCGATCAAAACAAGTACCTTGATTGTAAAAAACTGTTTGCCACTCTCAAAAAAGAGGCATAAATGTGACAAATTCATTTTAGTTTCCATTAAGACTGTCATATTGGAGGATACTGTCAAGAAACTGTTAACGAATAAACACAGTTTTACCAGAATTTGGATTGATTCAGCGCCTCATGCGACCGCTCCCATGAAAAAAATGTATTCGATATAAAAACATCGATGTCAGTTATAAAAAAATAATTGAGTAAAACATTTTTTATAATGCAATTTCAGATTACTCATAAAATACATCTTGGCCAATTAATCCTTCAAAGTGCTCAATATGCTTATCCATACATCATAAAACTCATTTACATGGGGGAAAAAACAACAGAAAAATATTTACAACTTTCCCAAAAGAAAAGTAGACGGAGTTAAGCATACCAGTAAGTTTGAAGGTCAAAGAGATGATAATCAAAAGTACTATTCTAGAGGCTACAAGAAACGTAATAAAAAAAATCTCTCATCGCATGATTACAGCAAAGCAAACAAAATATCTTTTTTTTATTTTGTTTTGGGATCAAAGATAGATAATGAGCGTTTGAAGTGGAATCTTTTGAAAGTGGAAAACCAGATGATATATATAATTTATATCAGTGCAAAATGTGTATTTTTTATTTTATCAGAAAGCATTTTGTTTTACTTCATTCCAAAAAATAATTTTTTAAGCCTTTTATATTTTCAAGATGCTCGCGCCCCCCTTGAAGGGTTATCGCGCGCCCCACAGTTTGAGAAGCACTGACTTAAACCTTTAACAGATTAGGCAATATTATGATAGGTGAGAGAATCTACGGTGGCTAAACACACAATATATGTAATATCGAAATAATGAAACACGGACCACTATCAATAAGTAACTCGCCTAAGCTCAATTTCAATGCAATCACAGATCCGAATATTCAAATAGTCACTCCTACCTTAATGTCCCACGAAACGACAATCTATCAGATCCTAGTTGAAGTTGCGGCTCAGTAGCGTGAAATGGTATGCCCCTTGACTTAAGGTTCTCTGTCACGGGTAACTCCTCTTGGCTGTAACTTAACTTCTCGAAATGCTCTTCACACTTGAAATAGGACTATAGTAACATTCCCCAAATGCCACCTAGCTTACTCTAAATTTCTGTTATTTAAAATCTTCCTAATTTGCATCTTTCTTTCACGTTGAACTTCTTGGGTTGGTTGGAAACGAGTTGCCATTCATTCTGGCCCCAAAGAACCCAAAAGGACATATTAATGAAAAAACGGATGAGCCCTACATACAGTCTCCGTACGCGTCGCCGGTTGTGTAGAAAAATAACGGGTTACCGCCGGATAATCCAGAAGCGTTTCGATTTGCCGTGAATTATAGAAAGTTGAACGCTAATACGAAGCACCCTAGATATCTCTTGCCGTTAATAGATGATTTGAAACGAATATCCCCCACACGACAATCATATCGTCTCTCGACCTTCACTCGGGATATTTTCAACTGGTGGTAAACCCCAGTGATATAGTTAAGACAGCATTTGTCATAAGGAACGGTACGTACGCATTCCGGCGTATGCCATTCGGGCTGTCAGGGGTGGCTCCCAACTTTTAGAAGGCGATTGATATTATATTGAAAACGGTGACAGGGAGGTGTGTGAGTGTTTACATGGATGACGTTATTATATCGTCTCCATCGTTCACTCACCATGTCGAACATTTAAGAGAGGTTTTTAGATTATTACAGGAAGCAGGATTAACAATAAATAAGGAGAAGTGCAAATTTGTTTGTGATAAATTGAAATATTTAGGTTTTATAATTAGTAAAGATATAATTACAACGGACGAAGCAAAGGTCAAAGCTATAATAGAGATGAGGCCCCCTAAAAATTCTAAGGAAGTTTCCAAATTTCTGGGAGTGTCCCAGTGGTATTCGAAGCTTCCTAAGAATTATGCTGATCTATGCGAGCTCCTTTATAACCTCAAGAAAAAGTTTAAAAAGTTCTTTTGGTCAGTAGTGGCGTAGTAGGCGTTTCACGCAGTCAAATCGGCGTTAACGGAAGCACCAGTTTTAAGACTGCTAGATTTCAAAAAGCCATTTGAGTTGTTTACGGACGCCATTTCAATGGGCATAGGCGTGGTTGTTAATCAGGAACCGAGGCCAGTGTTATATGCCTCCCGCACGCTTATTAGTGCGGAGAGAAATTACACATTAATGGAAAGAGAGTGTTTAGCGGTAGTTTGGGCTCTGAATAAATTCAGAACGTATTTAGGAGCCTTACCAGTAAAAGTTTTAACTGATCATGCTGCATTGATACGTTTAATAAATGGTAAAAATTTGTCTAGTAGGATAATAAGGTGGGTTCTGAAATTAGCGGAATTTAACATAGAAAGGGAACACTGTTCTGAAATTAAAATGCGGTAGCTAATGTTTTATCGAGGAATCCGGAGGAATGTATAGTAGGAGAACAAGTTAATTGTGCAATAATCAGAGATTTAGTACTTTTGTTGCTTGAACAATTAATTGAAGAGAAGAGAAAGGACCGGAATTAGTTCATATTTATCTATATCAGAAAAACCCAGAAGATAGCTCAGTTAATGCGACAATATGTGAGAACTGGTCTTGCGATTTTCGATTAATAGAGGACTTGTTGTTTTATGCAAAATATAAAACTACATTAGGTGAAATGCGAGTATACATTCTAGTCTTTGAGAAGTGAAATAATGAGGGAATTTCATGACAAGCCCAAAGCAGGCCATTTAGGACGCTTTAAGACTTGCCATAAAGTAAGGGACGTTTATTATTTCCCGTATATGAGAAAAGTTATTGAACAATATGTCTCTACATGCCACATGTGCCACTTAAACAATTAAAAAAACGCGTTACCATCTGGTCGCTTAAATCCGATAGTCACAAGTTATCCAAACGAGATACTTACGTTAGATTTGTCAGGCCCGTATCCTGCGTCGCGAGTAAGACGTAACCGATATGTTTTAGTAATTATGGTTCATTTCAGCAAGTGGGCTGAAATCATACCTCTTAAAAAGGCCTCAGCAAAAGTAATAGCTGATAGTTTATTTGATAACTATATATCGCGTTTTGGAACTCCATTAAAAATGATAAGTGATAACGGTCCCCCAATTATATCCGACAGTTTTTAGCATTTAAGTAATAGGTTAGGCATGAGGCATGTGAAGACCTCAGGCGAATAGAACTGAATGCGTGAATCGCGATCTTGTGCAAATGATTGCTAATTCTGTAAGCGATCAACATGATACATGGGACCAGTTCTTACGTGGGTTTGTGTATGCGATTAGAACGGCAGTGAATGAAACAGTGGGAAAAACCACTGCAGAATTATTTTTAGGTCGAAAATTGATTACCTCATTTCAGAAATTAGTGATGGTATCGGACGGAACAGAGTTTGCCGTAGGGGATATTGAGAAATTTTTTGATGAAGCTAGATGAAATACTAAGGTTAAACATAAAAAGTGGGTGAAATATTATAATAAACGGAGGCGAGATGTTTAGATTAAAGTTAACGATTAAGTCCTGGTGAAAACGCATTTTTTAATTTATAAGGGCACCCCCATCGGGTGCCCTTCTGCTTGATTATCAGCGTGAGCTAGAGGTTTAGGAATAAATGAAAAACTAGAAGCTGTCTTTATCTTAATATGACTTTATTAAGATATAGTAAACTTAAACTTCTAACAGATTAGATAATAATAATATATGTGAGAGAATCTACAGTGGCTAAACACACAATATATATCAGGAGTGGGCAGACTTTTACATGCCACACGGTCTACTTCTAATTTTTTCAAAGTGTTGCGGTCCACCCTGTAATGTAGGTGTGATGAGCAAAAGAAAAAGAAGCTTAACAATATTTGTATTATAACAATAATAAATACACAATATGTGTACTTACCTACATAACCATAGTAAAAAAACTCTTACTCCTTTAAAACACAGAATAGAAACAACACAATTATGCCTACAAATTTAATATCATTTGATGCATTTATTATCAAACAATTCAAAATACACATACACACAAAAAATAAATCATTCTCATTTAAAGTTAGCTCTCGTAGCTATAGCCTCAGCAGAAGACTTACGTAGTTTCGTCAAACTACAAGGAAAAACAAATGCAGTAAGTAATATCTTCGGTCAGCTGGTCAGCCAGCTCAGAATTCGTTATTTCTATACTACGCGTGACAGTTCTACTCGAAAGTTGGGGGGTTTAATTGAGGAAATAATTTCATTTTTATTCTTGAATGAATCAAATAATGAAACGCTGGCTTCCAGAAAAACTTTTTTTTATATCATTTTTCAGTCTGCCAAAGGTTTATTATGTTTTGCTATATATATAGAACACAACTTACACGAAAAGATGCAAATGTCACAGTTTTAGCTATAGTATTGGGTTTAATAAAATATTATTTTGTTGTCCGAATAATTGTGATTTAAATTTATTTAGTTTTTGTTAACGCATTCGCTTTTCAAAGGGAAATCTGTTTCAAAACTTGTATTTGTATTTTGTGAAATGCCTTTCAACGTTGTGAAGTATTCCCCCGTGGGTGATACCTCACTCCTAAGTTAACTTCATGATCTAGAGGTGTGGGATTGAATGAAGAACCAGGCGTTGTCATGATCTTAAAATGTCTTTATTAAGATCTTAATCTAAACACTAACAATAATAATAATTATATTATAACTTAGCGGATCTGAGGTGAGAAAACACACAATACGTATTACCAAATAAGCCCGATCTTAACCACTATATTTCACTTTCCCTTCTATTCCTAATATCTGTTTATATCACAGTTACTAATGGATACTAGAATTGTCCTACCTTAGTTTCTTGTTTAATCGCAATCCTCTTGGATCCACAATATCTCTAGAATAACTCGTGTGGAATTGGATCCACCTTGACTCGATCGCTCTGTCACAGAAAGCTTCACAATCAACGACGGCTTTCTTCTCTTCCTTCAGTTCACGCGTTTAAACCAGACTAACATAATCTCTTCCCAATGGATCATTCGTTTGCGTTAAACTTCTGCTATTTAAAAGGTTTCTAATTTGCATATTCACGTTTCGCTTCTGCATTTGGTTGGAAAGAATTTGCCTTTTTCGGTCCCAAAGAACCCAAGAGGAAATTTTAGTAGAAAACGCGATGAGCCCGTCACAACGTTTCCTTTTTTTGGAAGTACTACTCTTGAATGATATATACAGCACGCACATTTTGCATTCACAAATGTAAAAAAAAATAGACACTTGGTTTCAACATTATACGCCTCTTTTAAAACATGAAAGATTAATATTTTGCTACAGAAAAACATAACATGCAATCTTCGTGTTGAATGTTTGAACAACTATGAGCGATTGCTAGATCGTGGAGTGGGAACGCTTTCAATCAGCGAACGTATGTAAACCGATGAATCTGTAACTGATATATGTATTTCGAACGTTCGCTTCTGGGTGCCGCACCATCGCGGGACATAACATCAACACAAGAATCCAGTCCCACTGAAGCATGAAGTGTGGGGGGGGGATGTTTTAGTAGCCAATCACGTGTTATCGCGGGAGAAACTGATCAAAGTTTATCTCATTTACGTCTATTTTCCTTTGCAGATCTCGTCTTGTTGCGCTGTGTGTAAGTAGTCATGACATTATATAGACACCGTCTCTCTAGAAACCTCAAAAGTCTTTGATGTTTCAGTTCCACTTGTTCCAGCTAGACGGGCTTCTACAATTTGGTCTCTTTGAAAATTTGCATCCAATGTTGTATGATTATGAAAAAATTCCAAGTCTTATAGAACTTTAATAAAGCTACCTACTACCAGAATATATACATTTCTTTTTATAAAAAAGTTTGGAAGCTAATATTGTACTTTAATGTGAACGAAGCGTATTTAAAAAAGTGCCACTTTTTAATTCACGGGTGTTTTCATTATTTTAATTGTATTTCATTTAGTATGCGCATCTAAGGCTTTATGTAAAGGCGGTCACTTCAAATATCTTAACGGTCCACCGGTCCATCGCGATCAACTTAATGTTCACTCCGGATATATATAATACCGAACTAGCGAAACCTGGACCACTAACTCGCCTAAGCTCAATTCCTAGACTATCACAGATCCGAATATTAAATAGTCACTACTACCTTAATTACGAATGAAGTAGCGATCAATATAATCCTAGTTGAAGTTGCGGTTTACTGGAGTGCAATGGTATGCACCTTGACCTAAGGGCTCTCTGTCACGAATAACTTCTGTTGGTTGTCACTTAACCTTTCCAAAACCTCTTCACGCTTCAATCACGGATTATCATAACATTCTCCAAAAATTGCCACTCTTCATACTCTAACTTCTAATATTTAAACGCTTCCTAATTTGCATCTTTCCTTCACACTTCACTTCTGGATTTAGTTGGAAAAGAGTTGCCATTAATTCTGGCCCCAAAGGACATGTTAATGAAAAGAATCGTGATCCCGTCATAATCTCCTCCAAGAAGCAAAACGTGATTTATTCAAGGGTCTTAATGGCCCTTAAAAAATTACGTGTCTAAATTTTATTTTTCTGAACTTCTAACTTTCAATGCTCTATTTAAATTTTAACTTGGAATAGTCATTTTAACCATTAATTTCCAATATTCAATTGAAACTTTAATTTTCACTATTCCTCTTAAGTTTAATTTGTAATATTCTTCTCCTTAATTTGAACTTTCGACAGCCACAATAAATTTTACTCAATTAACTAGACCAACATTATCAGTTATGTATTTTAACCACGGTAGATTCTCCTTTTACAAAATAAATGGGCGCACCGCATCTAGGCATAACCATAAAATTTTATTAATTAAATATGTTAGTATGAGAATAAATTTAAATGGGAAATTTTTAACCATTTTATTGGTAATACTAGCACTTCCTGGAGCTTTGTTATTGGGGAGCCTTCTGACGTAATCAGCGATTTCGTCTGGGTTAGTAAGAGCAATTGGAAGGGGAGGTGGGTGGGAGAGAAAGTCTTCTAAATTGTTAGTAATATTATCATCAATTGGGTAAATTTTATCCTTGGACCTTTTGTTTTCTATAGAATTATTTTTAAGTGTTGGAGCAAGTAGATTGGCTTTGTTTTCATCACTATTTGCGATGCCAGAAGAACTATTAAGATTAAGAATGTTAGAGCGTTTTTTGCGAAAATATTTTTGGCACTGCCATAGGCTATTGTCGGTTGTGTTAAGAGCTTCTAACTTTTTAGTCCAGGAGTTTTGTGAATGTTTTTTGAGTGTTTTTTTAAGTTGTTCTTGTAGTCTATAATAATTTGCTTTATGTATTGGCTTTAAAGTTTTATTGTATTTTCTTTTAGTTTTATTTTTGAGATAGATTAAGTCTTGGATGTGATCTGGAGTGAAAAAGTGTTGCTTGTTTTCTATTGGTTCAGAGGCTTGAAGGTGGGCGGAACAAACGGCGGCAGTGAAAAGAGAAATTTTAGAATCCAGATTAGAAAACCATGCATGTCTTAGTTGGAAAAACCAGGCCCACACACCTCTTAACTCTAACTTAATTCTACTTAAAAACTATTACAATCCTTTCTCTTTCCACTTCTATCCCATCCTGTCGAACTTACAATGAAAACTCTGTTTCTTTTTACAATCTTCTTCAGTCTTATCCTATGTTATTTTCATCCTGTAGGATTTACAATGTGCAAAAAAAGAATGCTTCCTATCAAGAATTCAGGGTCTTGTCACCCTGAAATAAAAACTTGGAATAACAAATTTTCACATAATACCCTTACATTTCACAATTTTTATACAATATATATACCACCTTTAAATATCAACTAATTTTCATATATACACCTCATCTGGCTTTTGAAAAAAACTGCCCTTCTAATCGCACAGCACTGTTATTGTTAGTAAACTGTCTACGCCACGCTTCCCCAAACCAGATGTACATTAATATGAAACAATATACAGGGTGTTTCAGCTAAGATGTTACAAACTTCTAGGAGAGGTAGGGGACAACAAGACGACTCGAAGTATATAGGCAATGCTGGGTCGGAAATGCTTTCCTAAGGCTCCACGCGCCGACAAAATTTAGGGTGCAAAACTTCAACTGGTCTTAAAAACGGGGGAAATTGTCGAAACGCTTTGGGTTTTGGTCAAAATTATTGTTATTATTTATTATTTCACTAAAAAAATTCTGAGCAATATTGCTGCTAAAACATCGCTAGAGGGTGCCTTAGACTTTGGAACGCTAGGGGAAAAAACATTTCAATATTTTTTTAAGTTTTTTGATGGCTTTCATAAGTTGAAACTTTAACTTGAATTTTGATACCAGATTTGGTATCCTCCGGGGAAAATTGATGTAAAAAATCGAACATTGTTCAGGGCACTTAAAGCACAAACGGTGCTAAAAAACGAGCAAAATGTTGGATTTCGGTGCGGTTTGCGCGAAAAGCATTCCGTTACTGACTAATTTGTTCAAAATAAATTTTGACTTGGTAGCCATTAATCAAAACCAGAGGGCGCTTTCAGACATTGCAACTTGGAAACTCATTTGGATAATTTTGTGGTTGGGTGTAAGCCGAATAATTACTAGCAATTTTTCCTCCTAAATGAGATTCGTGTGTTGCAAAAAAGTACTTTTATAGCAAAAAATTTTAGTAAAAGAGGGTAAAAAACACAAGTACCAAATCACAAGAAGTAAAACACAAGGAAAGACTCAAAATAGGAGGAAAAAAGCTGTTTACTAACTGCTATGCATAATCATAAAAGAAAAAAAGTAAAGAAAAGAAGGAAAAACTGCTGTCAAAGGAGGTGTTCGAACTGACGCCCGCCGCATGTGATGCAGGCTTCACATCTTCGCTTCATGGAGCGTCGAACATTCGATAACATTTCTGGAGTGTTTCGTATTTCCCCGGCTGCTGCACTGATGCGTGCTACAAGTTCCTCGGCGCTGTTTACGGGTGTTTCGAACACCAAGGATTTCATTTGCCCCCAGAAGAAATAATCCAGACAGGAATGGTCTGGCGATCGGGAGGCCAATGCACTGACCTCCACGGCCAATCTATCGTTCACCACATGTTGCATCCAAGTGATTCCGAACAGAAATACACTGAAATGTGCGGGGGCTCCATCTTGCTGGAACCACATGGAAGTACGAGTCGCAGCGGTAACGTGTGCGCTGTCCAATAACTCTGGCAAAACTTGTTCCAAGAATATCAGGTAGCGTGGACCAGTCAGGTGATCAGGCAGAATGTAGGGTCCTATTAGATGATCCCCTAGAATGCCCGCCCATACGTTAACCAGGAAACGATCCTGTGCAGCCCGAGTACGTGTTACATGTGGGTTCGCTGCTGCCCACGAGTGGCTGTTATGGGTGTTGAAAATACCCTCTCTCGAAAAAGACGCCTCATCTGTGAACAACACGGAGGCTGCAAAAGGGATTTGCAATTCGTTGCTGCAAGTACCACTGTGAAAAGGCCTGACGAGGTGCAAAGTCACATTCTTTTAGTGACTGGACGCGCTGGTAGTGAAATGGATGCAGGGCACTATCATCGAGAATCCTCCAAACGCTACTGTATGAAATCCCGATTTCATTAGCGATACCTCGTGTACTTAAACTGGGAGTGGTCTCTACCATATCTAGTACAATTTCTCATCATTCAATTCGGTACGTGCCGTCCGATCTCGATTACGTGCTGCCTTCTGGAATGAACCGGTTTCACATAATTGCTGGTGTAGGCGAGCAAACATGGTATGAGCAGGAGTCCGCCTGACAGGATGCCTTTCGGCGTACAACCTCTGAGCGGCTCGACCATTGCAATCTGTGGCCCCGAACGCCAGAATCATATCTACTTTCTCTGCGTTCGTGTACTCTGCCATCGTACAACCAGTCTGTGTGCGATGGAAATAAAGCTTCCTTCCAGCGGACTCCTTCTTATCGTTCTGTCCCTCTGGCGGCTAATTCACCTCTCGACGGTGAAATTTGCATATTCTGCCTTTAACACTCTCTCGCTAAAATTTTTGCCGAGAACCCTGCTCGCTTTATTCACTGCCACGACACTTGCAATTCCTGGGCTACGTATCAGGCTTTCGATGGTCTTACTGCTTCAGGAAGGCATTTCCGGGCCACCTTTCTTATGTTATTCCGAGTCGTCTAGGTGTACTCTACCTCGTTGGTGGAAGAGTACACCTAGATAACTCGGAATCACATAGGAAAGGTCGGTCGGAAATGCCTTTTTACTTGTCTGAAGCACCTCTGGTTTTAAATTTGACAACAATGTCAAAATTTGTTTTGAACAAATTAGTCAGCAAGGGAATGCTTTTCGCGCAAACCGCACCGAAATCCAACATTTTGCTCGTTTTTTAGCACCGTTTGTGCTTTAAGTGCCCTGAACAATGTTCGATTTTTTACATCAATTTTCCCCGGAGGATACCAAATCTGGTATCAAAATTCAAGTTAAAGTTTCAACTTATGAAAGCCATCAAAAAACTTAAAAAATATCGAAAAATTTTTTTTCCCTAGCGTTCCAAAGTCTAAGGCGCCCTCTAGCGATGTTTTAGCAGCAATATTGCTCAGAATTTTTTTAATGAAATAATAAATAATAACAATAATTTTGACCAAAACCCAAAGCGTTTCGACAATTTCCCCCGTTTTTAAGACCAGTTGAAGTTTTGCACCCTAAATTTTGTCGGCGCGAGGAGCCTTAGGAAAGCATTTCCGACCCAGCATTGCCTATATACTTCGAGTCGTCTTGTTGTCCCCTACCTCTCCTAGAAGTTTGTAACATCTTAGCTGAAACACCCTGTATATAACAATATAACAATATATATAGCAATATACACTCTGTCGCAAAAAAATATATGCACCCAGAAGAAATTGAGCTACATTCACGAAATTTGGTATGCATGTAGTGTATATGAAAATAAACAAATGATTAAAAATTCAGAACAAAATATCATTTTATTAAGCGGTTACAGCTTGCAAAAGATTAAAAATCAGTAAGTAGTAAAGCCACCTCTGGCAGCTATACAAGCCGAAATTCGGCGTGGCATCGATTCAAATAGATCACTTATGACCCCCTGTGGAAGATCCTGCCATAGTCTTTGCATCTGCGCAGTTAATTCTCCTGTATCTCGGGACGGCTGCAGTTGCCTTCCCAGCGCGTCCCAGACATTCTCTATTGGCGAAAGATCTGGTGACCTGGCAGGCCATGGTAGGACGTCATATCCTTGAAGACATTGTTGGGAGAGTCGCGCAGTATGTGGACGAGCATTATCCTGTTGATAAATGGCACCTGGGTGACTTGATAGCATGGGTAGCACAATCGGCGTTAAAATATCGTCCACGTATCTGCGAGCTGTCAAAGTGCCTTGAAGGACCACTAAAGATGATCGTGTGTCCCAAGAAATTGCTCCCCACACTGTCACACCTTGTGAAATTGCTGTATGCCGCTCGACAATAAATGCCGGATCGGACCGCTGGCCGGTGCGCCTCCAGACACGTGTGCGGTGGTCATCAGCACTGAGACTGAATCGGGATTCATCACTGAAGATGACACATCTCCAGTCTGTCACACTCCAAGTTGCCCGAGGTCGGCAAAAATTCAGTCGACACTGCCTATGATGTGGGGTCAGTGGTAAGCGTCTTAGCGGACGTCGGCTCCTCAAGCCAACTTCGGTCAGTCGTCTTTTTATGGTTTCTCTTGATGGCACTGGATGTCTGGAAGGAGGTAAGTGGCGTTGAATCGATGCTAGCGACGTTGTTGGTGCCGAAGTGGCCACTTTTCTGATTGCACGATCCTCGCGATCATTTGTGTTCCTGGGACGTCCTGACCCTCCGCGACGGTACACTCTACCTTCTGTGATCCACTGTTGCCAACACCGAGCAACTACCATATCGCTCCGACCGAGGTGGCGGCCGATACGTCTATTCGACCAACCTGCTTCTCTGAGGTCTCTTACGTCTTAGAGGCATCCTAAGTCTCAATATCGTCTATCAAAGTCATCAGATTCGTTTGGATAGCCGTACGGCGCTCGTACTCATGCTTTTAAACTCTCCCAGTTGCGCAACTAATATGCGCATAGCACACTTAGCCTTGTCTCATTGGCTTCGAAATTTTAATCATTTGCATATCTCTTACCAGACTACATTCTTGCCGAGTTTCGTGATTGTAGCTTGATTTCTTCTGGGTGCATATATTTTTTTGCGACAGAGTGTATATATACATATAAATAAAAATGAAGTGTCTGTTTGTAATTTGAAATTAACAGCTTTTAACTAATTCCATTTAAAAGTATTATATGAAAAAATCAATTTTTAAAATTTTTGTCTTTCTGTCCGTCTGTTTGTTTGGGCTAATCTCTGAAACGGCTGAACCAATTTTGACAAAACTTTCACTGGCAGATAGCTAATGTTATAAGGAATAACTTAGGCTACTTTTATTTTAGAAAAATATTAGGGTTCCGAAAAAATAAAATTAAAACCAATGAAATAGTGAGCAATTTCCGATTCAAATAGGGATTATTTATTTCAATAGGGACTATTTTTATTCAACAGAGATTATTTTTATTTAATAGGAATTATTTTATTTCGCGAGCCTTCTGCCTCAACGATTGCTAGTAGTTGTATCAATTTTTTTCTTTGATTAAGTTGCTGCCATTCGTGACATTTCCCGTTCATGTCTTGATCCTAATGATTTTACAGTCCTTAACTGCATTGTGAAAGGTCATGTGTCCCTTTCATCCCCTTCCTTGCGGCTTCGTTTGTGTTCGCGTTTCACCCTACTTGCTACTTAGACCTATTTTGATCCTAATGATTTTAGTCCTCACCCCATCGACAGTGTCAAAGGTCATGCGTCCCTTTCACCCCTTGCTCAACAAAAAGCAAAGAAAAAAATAAAACAAAAAGAAACATTGATTCACAAAGTAGAAGAAAAGTTTTCGTAAACTCTGTGAAGTGAATAAACACTTTTTTGTTAAACTCCACGTGGACAAAGTCGCGGGTAACAGCTATTTAACATAAAATAAATGCATCAGAAAGTAATATTAACGTATTACACATCCAGATAAAAATTATTTACACTATTTTTAGCGTTTATTACATAAAATTTGTAACAATGTGTTACTTTTGCTGAGCAGGTAGGTGTTTTCAAAAATCGACCCACAAGAAAGTTACGGGGCGTCATAAATAATAATAACAATAATAAAAAAAATCAGCAATTATATCTAAAGACTTAGAATTTAGCAAACATGGTTTTTTCGTTCAGCTGAGTTATGTAAAAAGTTTTTTTTTGTTTAATTTATACAATTCACGTAAAATAAATTCATTAAAAACTTCTTTATCCTTCAGTCTGTATTTTTTAATTTTTAAATTCACCCGTGCGAAGAACGGGTACACCAGCTAGTATATATATATATATAGTCTAATTTTCTACAAACAAGAGATAAACATTCACCAATCACATTCGAAAAAAACACAGATACAGTAAAAAGAACATACAATGAAGGACACTAGATTAAAAATTATAAAATGGATGCTGCAGTATTCTAACCATTGCTGACTTTGGACAGCTTATATATAAATTATATAAAAGTGGGGTTGAACATGTTTTTTGGCCAGCCAACCTTCCCCCTTTATGTAAATAATACTGAGCAAAAACCTATTGAAAGTAATGGATAGGAATATCTAAATCCATTATAAAAAAGAGGTAACTTACCTAAAAATTGCACTTGAAAATGCAGAGCCCGCGCTAAATCTGAGTGCAATAAATAAGTTATTGCCAGATTCTGGACCCTAATGCAGATTCAAAGCATGTGAATGGCTGAAATGTAGCACTTATCAAAAGTATAAAAAGAATAGAAAAAAAATTAATAAAAGAGTTACGAAAAACCATAACTTTAGAGACACTAGAGTATATATGAATTAAATAATAATAATTAATTTTAACTAATAATAGAATATGGAGGTAACTATAACTATGAAATGTGTAAATTTATAGTATTAAACTATTATTAATCTAAGAATTTTTAATCCTCACAATATTGAATAGCTTTATTCATATAACTATTAATAAAATGAATTGGGTACTTCTGATTTAAGCAATATTTAGTAAAATGTTTATAGTTATTTATTATTTTTGATTTTTTTGACACTAGAAATTTATTGCGTTGTATATAATAAATAAAAAAATTTCTAAATATAGAAATATGTACATTACTCTCCCAATGCGGAACTTTTATTATATTGAAATTAAAATCTTCTCTTTTATCATAAATATTAGAAACTATTACATTATCTATTAATTTGATATGTATATCAAGAAAATTTGCTTCATTGTTGTTACTATTGTCTGTATTAAATTAAGATATTGAGCATAAAAATTAGTATTAGGTATAAAATTGACTTGCTTGCCAAAAAGGATTATGTCACCTATATCACGATAAATATAATATTTAGAATTATTAACATAACTACTTTCAAAATAATGTAAGTATAAATTGGCAAGACAGTTGCTTGCAGGGTCACCTTGTGGCAAACCTTTAATCTGCAGATAATAGTTACCCTTACTTACCCTAGTAGTTAGTACCTAATAGTTACCCTACCTTGTGATGTTCCTCCCCTTGGAAGTACATCTCTCGAAGTATCAGCGTGAGGTAGAGGTGTAGGATTAGCGAAAAAACTAGGATCAAACATTATCTTAATATGACTTTATTAAGATATTAAACTTAAACTTTTAACAAATGTAGTTATAATAATTAATATGAGACAATCTACGATGACGAAATACGCAACACACAATATATATATATATATATATATATATATATATATATTTATAATAAGACCTAATCCAATTCAGACCAATATCAATAAGCGAACCACCTAATCCTCGATTCTAATATTAAATAACCAATCCTACCTTATTACAGCTTGTAGTAACGATCGATCTTGTCTTTATATGCAATGGGATGCAACTTTGCGGGTTCCTTCTAATCGAGTACTAATATATGTATCCACGTCACGCAGAACTGTTTCAAACTTGAAACACGAACTGTAATAACCCTCAACTGCCACAAACCAACATCAATTGTCTAACATTCCTTTACATTGCCATTTTGCTTACTCTAAGATCCTATATTTAAAAGTCCGCTCATTTGCATCTTTAATTCACATTTCATTTCTTGAATTTGGTTCGAAAAGGGTTGCCATTAATTCTGGCCCAAAGAACCCAAAGGACTTGTTAAAGAAAAGAAGCGTAAGACGTCACAATCCCTCCAAGAAACAAAACCTGATTTATTTGAGGGTCTTAATGGTCCTTAAGAAATTACGTACCTAAATTTTATTCTTCTACTTCTAACTTTCCACGCTTTAAATTTTAACTTCGAATATTCATCCTAACTGTTAATTTCCAACGTTCCACTTAAATTTTAATTTTCACTATTCATCTTAAGTTTAATTTTTAATATTTCTCCTTAATTTGAATTTTCAACAGCCTCAATAAATTTTACTCAATTAACTAGACCAACATTCATAGGTATGCATTTTAATCATGGTAGATTCTCACATGTACGAAATAAATAGACGTGCCCCATCTGGGCTACGGAACCGGGGAAAAACCATATATGACTTAAATGGCAAAAAAAAACAAGGTCTGCTCGTCTCTTAACTAACTTAATTCCACTTAAATGCTACTTAAAGTCTAACAATTCTTCTTCTTTACAGCTTCTTATCTTCATTGTCCTATGTACAAAGAAAAATTTATAATCTTCCTTTTTCTACATAGACTTCAGCTTTTTCACAATCTTCTAGTCCACTGTAAACATTAGATTTAATTCCCTAGCCAAATGAAAACTTTCAATAGACTTCAGGGTCTATCATCCTGAAACAAAAACTTCGTAAGTCAATTGGTAAAAAACAAAGTTTCACACATTATCATTACATATCACTTTTAAATTGCAACTAATTTTTATACATATATTTCATCTGGTTCTTTCAAAAACTTCCCCTCAAATCGCGTAGCGCTGGTTAAATGTTATGTTAGTATGCTATCTACGCAGCGTTTCCCAAAACCAGATATACATTAATATAAAACAATATAACAACACATATACATACACTATACAATTACAAACTTTTTTTCAATAAACAATTAAAGCAAACAACCAAAGGAACTGTCGTATCTTAGCGAAGTCATACACAGAAGTAAACAAATGCATTTTTACAATTGTTTTCTCCATACTTATGTAAAAAATTTACAAGACAAAAGTTTATTTTTCTCTTCTAGAAAAACACGCTCATTGTAGTATCCACTTTTGCTTGGCTTCTTAAATTTTAAATATCCGACCGCGTGACTTGCTTCATTGCAAAGGTTCTTCCGACCACTTGTTCGAAAGAATATAAAAAGAAACGATACACACACACACACACACAACCTGGTTCTTATAACTTGTAGTTGGCGTTTCCTACCAAGACCAGTGACAAGGATTTTTTTCTACACGTTCTTGTCCTTTCCTGGTCTTGCCGTTGTTGATCACCTCCTCGTCTGGCATTCTTGTTGCTTGATCTTGTTAGCTCTTCGATGTAGGGGCTATCGTTCCTTTCTCTGCCTTTTCTGGATCGAACTGGTCCTCCCTGTTGTGTCTTCCTCTCTATGGTTGATCGGGACTCCACTCTTTTTTCGTTTAGTGGTCTGAGGTTGTAGCCGCTTGTGGTGGGCGTTACTGTTTCTACTCTCCGGCTTTTCTTTCTAAATTTTGGAAGATTATTATTAGTCCTATCATTAGACGACAAAGCTCTTTTAGGTACTCTATGTTCTGAACTCTTCTGAACCTTCCTTTCTGGTCCTCCCGACCTAGATTAATGTGATCTTTTATAGTCTAACCTTTCATTTTTGCTTCTTTTAATCATTCTACTTTTCTCAGACCAAGAACTAGGTATTGATCTGATAAGTGATCCGCGCTTATTGGTCTTATTTGTGTGTTTCTCACCTTGATCATTTTTAAAACTTAACCCTTTTTCCTCCAACTCATGCTTTACCTCTGACCCTTTCTTTTTACCATCTTGCGACTCATTCAATCTCCGTTGTACTCAGTCAAAACCACTCGATTCATCGCGCAAACTACCGTTATCCGACTACCAGTTCCTATCTCCGTCTCGTCACATTTCCTATGATGATATATTCGAACCTGATCTACATTAATCGTTAACCTTTTTCCCGCTTTCCATATCACTACGTTGTTATTCTTAACATCTAATACTCTATACGGACCTTCAAATTTTAGTTTAAACTTAGCTACTACTTTTCTTGTTGCTGAACTTAAAGGATGTGTGGCTACCAGAACCCAATCACATCAATTTGCACATCACGCCTACGTCTATTATAGTATTTCTTCCATTTTTCCTGTTTAGTTTCTGTGTTCCATCTAGCCTCCTCAAACAATCTCTCAATATCTCCTACTGCAAACTCCATTCCGTCGGATACCATCACTAATTTCTGAAAAGGCGTAATTAACTTTCTACCTAAGAATAATTCCGCAGGGGTTTTCCCCGTTGTTTCGTTTACAGCCGTACGAATAGCATAAGCAAACTCACGTAAGAATTGGTCACATGTGTCATGTTGCTCATTGACATAATTTGCAATCATTTGCACCAGATCGTGATTTACGCGTTCTGTTCTATTTGCTTGAGGTCTATGAACAACAGTCTTCACATGCCTTATGCCTAATCTTTCACTTAAATTCTCAAAAATATCGGAAATAAATTGGGGACCGTTATCACTAATTAATTTTATTGGAGCTTCAAAACGCGATATATAATTATCAAAAAAATTATCTGCTATAACTCGAGCAGAGGCTTTTTTAAGGGGTATGATTTCAGCCCACTTGCTGAAATTATCCGTAATTACTAATACATATCGGTTGCGTCTTACTCTCGACACGGGATACGGACCTAACAAATCTAACGTAACTAGTCCATTTGGATAATTTGATACAATTGGTATTAACCGACCAGCTGGTAACGCGTTTTTATAATTATTAATTTGGCACATATGGCATGTAGAGACATATTGATCAATAAATTTTCTCATATATGGGAAATAACAAACATCCCTTATTTTATGATAAGTTTTAATACGTCCGAAATAACCTGCTAATGGCTTGTCATGAAATTCTCTCATAATTTCATTCTTTAAAGATTTTGGAATGTATATACTCGCTTTTCTCCTAATGACGTTGCATATTTCGCATAAAATAACAAGCCTTCTACTAGCCTAAAATCGCGAGACCAATTCTCACATATTGCCGCTTTAACCGAGCTATCTTCTGGGTTTTATAGATATCTATAGATATGACCTAATTCTGCGTTTGTTCTTTGCTCTTCTATTAACTGATCTCGTGACGAAAGTACCAAATGCCTGATTATTGCACAATCAACTTTCTCTCCTATTATACTTTCAATTGGGTTTCTCGGCAAAACGTCAGCTACTGTATTTTGATTTCCGAGACGATGCTCCCATTCTATATTAAATTCTGCTAATTTTAATGCTCATCTGATCATTATATATAACAAATTTTTACCATTTGTTAAATGTGTTAACGCAGCGTGATCCGTAATAACATTTATCGGCAAAGAACCTAAATACGTTCTGAATTTATTCAGAGCCCAAACCACTGCTAAACATTCCCTCTCTCTGTTGCTGTGTAATTCCTCTCCGCAGTACTAAGTGCACGAGTAGCAAATACTACTGGTCATTGCTCTTGGTTTAGAACTTCTCCTACCCTATATTGAGCTTGCATCCGTAAATAACTCAAAAGTTTTTTTGAAATCTGAGAATTTTAAAACTGGCGCTTTTGTTATGGCCGCCTTGACCGCGTCGAACGCTTTCTGTGCCTCAATCGACCAAATAATTTTTTTTTAATTCTCGTTTAAGATTATAAAGAGTTTCGCAAAGATCGGCATAATTTTTAAGAAATTTTGCGTACCATTGGGACATTCCTAAAAATTTCGACACCTCTTTGGAATTACGCGGTGGTTTCATTTCAACCATAGCTTGAACTTTTGTTTCATTAGTTTTAATTCACTCGTTATTAATAATTAAACCCAAATATTTTGACTCTTCACAACCAAATTTACACTTGTCTTTATTCAACGTTAACCCCGCCTCATGTAATAATCGAAAAACTTCTTTCAAATGCTCAAAATGTTGAGTGAATGATGAAGATGATATAATCACATCGTCCATATAAACATTCACAAACTTCCCTATCACGGATTTGAGAATTATATCTATTGCTTTCTGAAAATTGGGAGCCGCCCCTGACAAGCCAAATGGCCTTCTGCGTAAAGAGTAGGTACAATTTTTCGTGACAAACGCAGTCTTAACTATATCACTAGGATTCACAGCCATCTGAAAATATCCCGACCGAAGGTCTAGGGCTGACATTATCCCTGTATGGGATATGTTCATTATTAAATCCTCTGTTGAGGGTAAAGGATACTTTGTGATCGCATTCAGTTTCCAATAATCAACAGAAAATCTATACGCTTCCGGATTATCCGGTGGTAACCCATTATTCTTTCTACATAACACAACGGGTTACGCGTACGGGGATTGACTGGGAATTATACTTCCTTCTTTCAACATTTTGTCTACGTGATAATCGAGAATCTTCTGCTTAAACCTATCATACCTGTACGGCCTGGAAACAACCGGTGGGTTATCTCCCGTGTCAATCTCATGATATAGAACATGCGTAAGCCCTGGTTTATCCGAAAACAATCCTTGAAAACTATCAAACAAATCTTGTAATTCATGTTTCTGTTTTTCTTCTAATTTTGTCTTAGAAAGATCTATTTCTCCTTTTTCTATTTCAACCGTTTTAACCACCTTATTAATCTGCGAATTTGGAATCGCCGAAGATTTTGGATCAAAGTCTAAAATAATCTTTGATCCACCTATGAAATCTATCCCAAGAATACATAGATATTCCAAATTTGCCAAAACATGGAACAACCAAAGTTTTTCAAACTCCCTTATTCGAATATTTAATTCCACAACTCCAATATTTTGACATTTAGCTCCCTGTGACGAGATCACCTGAGTACTCGATTTCTTTACTTGCTTATAAAAAAAAATATTTTCGGTATGTCTCCTCCGATATAAAGGATTTCTCCGCTCCAGTGTCACAAAACGCTTCCGTAAAAGTCTTGTCTAATAAAATAGGAACATATGGAAGTTCCACCGGAGACATGCATATTGCTGAAAGTTTAATTGGTGACTCATTTATCGACTGCGTCTGATAACCTTTAACATCACACGCTTTCAATACATTTAATCGTCCCATTTGTTTTCTACCGCCTCGACTAAAATTTTCACAAGAACCTCTATTTCTTTGGTCCCCTTTACTAAAATCGTCATTTTGACCCCGATTTCTAAATTGATATCCCCTATCGTAAAATCTGCGATCATCGTTTTGAAACCTATTCCTGCTCTCGAACCACTGATTTCCTTGACGGCTATCTGATAGTTACCCCTATAATCATTTCTACCATTATTCGGTCTATGCACCCCTTCAAAATTTCTCCAATTTCCTCGATTATTACCAACATTAGATATCCTACGCTCATTACAACCTCGTCCTTCCACATTGTCACTATTTCTCGAACCCTGTCTTGCCTTGCATGAATATCTTTCCTCAAACTTAGCTAAGACCTCCAATAATTGGATCGTGTTTTGTGGGTTACGCACTTCAACATAGTCTTGGACTTGCGGTTCAAGTCTAACAAAAATATGATCTACAAGGGCTTTCTCAGACATCCCCAGTTCTAATTTCTTTTGTAATTTTAACAAATCGCAAATCCGTCGGCTCTTGGTTCTGTCTTTGCCGTGACACGTAAAAACGTGTTTCTAAATCTTTCCTATTTTGGATGGCAGGGAATGCTTTCGACAATGCTGCTTTCAGCTGTGCGATGTCCGTGGCGGTATTTTGCACTAACGCTGATCCGAATATTTGGTACCAATCCAGGGCTCTACCCAGGAGATGACCATTCAAATACGCACACGATAAGTCACTGGTTATTTTAAGTAATTTGATTTGATTGTCAATACCCTCCAAAAATTCGGTGATGTTCTCCGACCCAGAAACGTACACTACTGGCCAAACATTAAACCCTCTCGCGTTTCTCATCTCGGGGTCATATAGATTAATCCTAGTTGGGCGCCATTGTGATGTTCCTCCTCTATGAAGTACATCTCTCGAAGTATCAGCGTGAGCTAGAGGTGCAGGATTAGCGAAAGAACTAGGACGAAACATTATCTTAATATGACTTTATTAAGATATTCAACTTAAATCTTTAACAAATTTCATTATAATAATTAATATGAGAGAATCTACGATGACGAAATACGCAACACACAATATATATATATTCATAATAAGACCTAATCCAATTCAGATCAATATCAATAAGCGAACCACCTAGTGCTCGATTTTAATGTTAAATAACCAATTCTACCTTATTACAGCTTGTAGTAACGATCAATCTTGTCTTTATATGCAATGGGATGCAACTTTGCGGGTTCCTTCCAATCGAGTACTAATATATGTATCCACATCACGCAGAACTCATTCAAACTTGAAACACGAACTGTAATAACCCTCAACTGCCACAAACCAACATCAATTGTCTAACATTCTTTTACATTGCCATATCGTTTACTCTAAGATCCTATATTTAAAAGTTCACTCATTTGCATCTTTAATTCACATTTTATTTCTTGGATTTGGTTGGAAAAGAGTTGCCATTAATTCTGGCCCAAAGGACTTGTTAAAGAAAAGACGCGTAAGACGTCACAACCTTATATATATATATATATATATATATATATATATATATACATACAATACAATACAATTACAAACATTTTTCAATAAACCTTTAAAACAAACAACCAAAGGAATTGTCGCATCTCAGTGACGTCATACATAATTTAAAAAAAAAATTACAAGTCAAAAGCTCATTTTTCCTTTTCTAGAAAAATGCATTCATTGTAGTGTCAACTTTTTGCTTGTCGATATAAATTTTAATTAAACGAGCATGACTTGCTTCTTTGCAATAATTCTTCCGACCACTTGTTCAAAAGATTATAAAATGAAACTATTCTGATTTTTATGACTTGAAACTGACGTCTCCTACTAGAACCTCCAGGGAGATGGATCTGTTGCTGTTCTCTCCTCCTTTCTTTTCTTGGAAATTCTATTGTTGACTACTTCTTCTTCTGGTATTCTTGCTGCTTGGCCTTGCTTGCTCTTCGATGTCGGGGCTGTAGTGATGTTCTCTGCTTTTACTGGCTCGAACTGGTCCTGTTTGTTCTGTCCTCATCTCACTGGTTAGTCGGGACTTCACTTTTCCTCCTCTTCTTGGTCTGAGGTTGTACTTACTAGTACTGGGCATCCCTATTTGATCTATTCGGCCTTTTTTTCTATATTTTGGTAAATCCTTATTATAGTTCAACGACAATGCTCTTTTAGAAATTCTATGTTCTAAAAGATTCTTAATCTTCCTCTCTGATCCTCCAGACCCAGATTCCTGCAATCGTTTATACCCTATATTATCTTTCCCTTCTCCTTTTAATCTTTCTACTAGGTTCAGAACAAGAGCCAGGTGGTGGTATCTGATAAGTGGTACGCGCTTATCGGCCTTACCTGAGTCTCTCTCACCTTGATCTATCTTGAAAAACTTATCACTTTTTCCTCTAACTCACGCTTTACACCTGACCCCTTCTTCCTACCAAACTGCGACTCATTTGATCTCCGTTGTACACTTTCAAAACTACTCGATTTATGGTGTGAACTATTGCTATCTGAACTACCAGTTCTTATCTCCACCTAGTAACATTTCCTATGACGATGTATTCTAACTTGATCGACATTGACCGTTAACCTTTTTCCCGGCCTCCATATCACTATGTTATTATTTTTTACTTCTAACACTCTATACGGACCTTCAAATTTGGTTTAAATTTAGTTACCACTTTCTTTGTTGCTGAACTTAAAGGATGCGTTTTTATCAAGACCCAGTCATTCACCTTAATTTGCACATCACGCCTGCGTCTATTATAATACTTCTCCCATTTTTCATGCTTAACCTTTGTATTACGTCTAGATTCATCACACAATCTCTCAATATCTCCTCCTGCAAACTCAGTTCCGTCCGATACCATCACTAATTTCTGAAATGGGGTAATCAACTTTCAACCTAAAAATAATTCTGCAGGGTTTTTTCCCTTCGTTTCATCACTGCTGTACGAATAGCATAAGCAAACTCACGTAGAACTGGTCCCATGTATCATGTTGATCATTCACATAATTTTCAATCATTTGCAAAAGATTGCGATTCACGCATTCGGTTCTATTTGTCTGAGGTCTGTATACAAAAGTCTTCACATGCCTCGTGTCTAATCTATCACTTAAATGTACAAAAATATCGGATATAAATCGGGGACCATTATCACATATTAATTTTACTGGAGCTCTAAAACGCGATATATAAATATCAAAAAAAGTATCAGCTATTACTCGAGCCGAGGTCTTTTTAATTGGTATGATTTGAGCCGACTTGCTGGAATGATTCGTAATTACTAAAACATATCGGTTACGTCTCACTCTCGACGCAGGGTATGGACCTAACAAATCTAATGTAACTATTTCATTTCTATAATTTCATATAATTGGAATCATCAACCAGCTGGTAACGCGTTTTTATACTTATTAACTTGGCACATATGGCATGTAGAGCCATATTGATCAATAAATTTTCTCATATACGGGAAATAACAAACGTCCCTTATTTTATGGTAAGTCTTAAAGCGTCCTAAATGACCTGCTATGGGCTTGTCATGAAATTCTCTCATTATTTCGTTCCTTAAAATCTTTGGAATGTATACTCGCATTTCACCTAGCGGTCTTGCGTATTTCGCATAAAAAACAAGCCCTCGTTTAAACGAAATCGCGGGACCAATTCTCACATATTGTCGCATGAACCGAGCTATCTTCTGGGTTTTCTAGATATCAAAAGATATGACCTAATTCCGGGTCTTTTCTTTGCTCTTCAATTAAATGTTCTCGTGACGAAAGTAACAAATCTCTGATTATTGCACAATTAACTTTTCCCCTTACAATACATTCAACCGGGTTCCTCGATAAAATGTCAGCCACCGCATTTTGTGTTCCAGCGATGTTCCCATTCCATATTAAATTCTGCTAATTTTAGTACCCATCTGATCATTCTACTCGACAAATTTTTACCATGTGTTAAACGCGTCAATGCAGCGTGATCCGTAATAACTTTAATGGGCAGTGAACCTAAATACTTTCTAAATTTATTCAGAGCCCAAACTACTGCTAAACACTCCCTCTCTGTTACAGTGTAATTCCTCTCCGCACTACTAAGCATGCGAGAGGAAACACTATTGATTTCTGCTCTTGAGTTATAACCTCTCCTACGCCTGTTGAACGTGCATCCGTAAATACACTCTGGAACATTGAAAATAGCGACCCAAGAAGAAAGCATCGGATTGAAATGAAATTTAATACACATAATGACACAGATGAGAGATTCACCTGATCTCAAAAACAATACAATTAAACGAATACAGGGTGTGCAACGACACAAATACTGGGCAACTTCAATAGCACGTTAGACCACCTCCAGCTGCAATACATGCCACCACACGGTCCGGCATTGAGTTGATTAGACACCTTATGTTGTCCTGAGGCAAATGAGCCCACAAATCTTGAACAGCCAACTCTAAATCATGTACAGAGTGACACGAGGGCATATGCCTTTTTAGCTGATCCCACACGTGCTCTACAGGGGAAAAATCGGGGGAGCGAGATGGCCATGGAAAAGTCTGAAAATGACGTAGGAAGTCTTGAGCAACTCTTGCTGTGTGCGGACGAGCATTATTTTGCTGGAAAATTGCTCTGGGAGACCATTTAGAAAAAGTCCTACGTGGGTTCGAAGAATATCATCAACGTAACGTTGGCCCTTTAAGGTTCCAGGCATCACAATTAAAGTGGACCGGCTATCATAGGCTATGACCCCCCCCAGACCATTACACCAGCTGTGCGGGCAGTGTGACATAGAACTGTGTGCGGGAATTGTACCGCTCACCAGGGCGCCTCCACACCCGTACACGGTTATCATCTGTCCCCAAAACAAACCGGGATTCATCACTAAACACAACCTTTTACCAATCTGTGACATTCCACATTGATCTGGCTTAGCACCACTTTAGACGCAGTTGCCGATGTTCCGGTGTTAAAGGGAGTGCTCGGAAAGGGCGCTTGGACTCAGGATTTGCTTCTGCAAGGTGTCTGGAAATTGTTTGTGAAACAATTGCTACGCCTTCGTCTGCTCGTATCGTTGAACGAGTCACTGTGGGGTCCACAAGTGCTTGCTGCACGATCCTTCGATTCTCTCTCCTCGTGGTCTTCTTGGTCGCTCCAGACCCGGTTTTTCGCGCGTGGGTACCTTCTCGTGTCCACTGCTCCCAACAATTTCTAACGGCACACTCCGAACGATCCACCTGGCCAGCAACACGGTGCGTCGACCAACCTGCAGTTTTCATCCCGATGATCAGGCTTCTCTCAAATTCGCTTAACTGTGAGAAATGTCTTCTAGCACGTTTACCTGGCATTTTTCGCTTACCAAAGTCTTCCTACAATCGGCGGGGAATCGTCACGTTTATGAATCTTCGAATTTGCGCTGCCTTATATAGCACCCTCTTCCTGATTGTAGCGCCACCTCTTTGTGTATGAGCATGCGTATTGGCACAAAACTGGGATCATTTACATATCACATTACGCTGTACTTATTTGCAAAGTTTCGCGATTGTACTTAGCTTCCTTCTTGCGTCGCTATTTTCAATGTTCCTGAGTGTAACTCGAAAGGCTTTTTGAAATCCGGCAAATTAAAAACGGGTGCTTTCGTTATGGCAGCCTTGACCGCGTCGAATGCTTTCTTAGCCTCTATTGACTGACAAAATTTCTTCAGTTTTCACTTAAGATTATAAAGGGGCTCTCAAATATCTACATAATTTTTAATAAATTTCGTGTACCACTGGGAAATACCTAAAAGAACCTCTCTAGAATACCTTTTTAGAATTTCTTGGTGGTTTCATTTCACCTATAGGTCGAACTTTTGTCTCATCCGTTTTAATTCTCTCCTTACTAATAATCAAACCTAAATATTTTAATTCATCACAACCAAATTTGCAATTTTCTTTATTTAATGATAACCCTGCCTCTTGTAATAATCGAAAAACTTCCCTGAGATGCTCAACATGGTGAGTGAACGATGGAGACGATATGATAACATCGTCCATATACACATTCACAAACTTCTCTATCACCGGTTTTAAAATTAAATCTATTGCCATCTGAGCATTGGAAGCCGCCCTTGACAAGCCAAATGGCATACGCCGAAATGCGTAGTTGTCATTCTTCGTAACAAATGTGGTCTAAACTATATCACTGGGGTTTACTGCCAATTGAAAGTACCCCAATTTGAGATCAAGAGCCGACATAATTGTCGTATGGGGTATATTCATTATTAAATCATCTATTAAGGATAAGGAATAACGGGGATACTTAGTAATAGAAGTAAGTTTCCGATAGTCGACAGCAAATCTGTATAGTTCCGGATTATTTGGCAGTAACCCTTTATTTTTTCTACATAACACAACTGGTGACGCGTACGGGGATTGAATTGGAATTATGGTTCCCTCTGTTAACATTTTTTCTACATGATAATCGAGTATCGCTTGTTTTACCCCATCGTAACGATACGGACGAGAAACAACTGGTGGCTTATGTCCTTTGTCAATTTCATGATATAAAACATGTGTAAGCCCCGGTTTATCTGAAAATAATCCTTTAAAACTATTAAAGAAATCCCGCAACTCCTGTTTCTGTTTTTCCTCCAACCTTGTGTTTGAAATATTTATTTCCTCTTTTCTTTCCTCAATAGTTTTAACCACTGTATCAATTTGAGAATCGGGAATTGCCAACGATTTTCGATCAAAGTCCAATATAATCCTTAATCCACTTATGAAATCCACCCCGAGAATACATGGCTATTCTAAATTTGCCAACACTTGAAACAACTAAGTCTTTTCAAACTCCTTAATACTAACATTCAATTCCACAATTCCTACTATCTGACATTTAGTTCCCCTGTGTCGTGATCACCTGAGCTCGTGATTTTTTACTTGCTTATAAAAAAATATTTTCGGTACATCTCCTCCGATATAAATGACTTCTCTGTGCCTGTGTCCCATAACGCTTTCGTAGAAGTATCATTTAATAAAATAGGAACATATGGGAGTTCCACTGGAGACATGCATATCGTAGAAAGTTTAATCGGTACCTCATTTGCCGACTGTGTCTGATCATTTTGATCATATCTAACCTTCAAAACATTTAATAGACCCTGTTTCTCACATAGCCTCAACTAAAATTCTCACTCAAACCTCTATTTCTGCAGTCCCTTCAACTAAAATCGTCATTTTGACCCCCATTTCTAAATTGGCATCCTCTATCGTTAAATCTTCGATCATTCCTCTGAAATCTATTCGCTGTCAAACCACTGATTTCCTTGCCGACCATTCTCGTAATTACCCCTATAATCATTTCTGCCGTTACTCGGTCTACGCAAAACTTCCAAATTCCTCCAATTTCTCCGACTATCATCAGCATTAGACATCCTACGCTTATTCCAACCTCGTCTTTCAAAATTATCACTACTCCTCGAACCCAGCATTGTTTTGCATGAATATCTTTCCTCAAACATAGACAACACCTCCAATAGTTGAACCGTGTTTTGCGAATTTCGAACCTCCACATAATCTTGACTTATGGTTCGAGTCTAACAAAAAATATGGTCCACTAAAAAGCTTCCTCGGACATCCCTAGTCCGAGTTGTTGTGCAGCTTCAACAGATCATAAATAAAAGCTGTTGGCTCCTGGTCCCTTCTCTGTTGTGACGAATAAAAGGAATTTCCAAATCTTTCTTATTACGGATAGCAGGGAATGCTATTGACAAAGCCATCTTTAACTGCGTAAAGTCCGTGGCTGTATTCTGCACTAACGTTGACCCGAATATCTGATACCAATCTTGGGCTCTCCCCAAGAGATGACCTTTCAAATAAGCACATGATAAATCACTGGGTTGTCAAGTAATCGTATTTGATTGTCAATACCTTCTAACAACTCGGTAAAGTTTTCGGACCCAGAAAAGTACACTTCTGGAAAAACACTAATCCCGTTCGCGCCTCTTACCTTATAAATTAAATTTCGTTGGGCGCCGTTGAAGGGTATCCTTCTCCTAGATTGTCAGCAGGAGCTGGAGGTGTAGGGATAAATAAATTACTTAATATTACTTTATTAAGATCTTAACTTAAACCAGTGCTTCTCAAACTTTTTTTTTTCACTACTGACGACCCAATTTTCAATCATCATAATTTTAACCCCCAATAATAATGTATTGAATGCAATAATAATGCACTTTGAGTATTAAATTTTGTATACGTTACTTTTATATAATATATATTTTAAGCAAATTACTTTTAAGTAATAATTATAATGTTATGTTATTTTTCCTTTCTCATTTTTTAAATTGGGACAGATTGCAAAATGACATTTAATTAAAAATTTATTTCGTCCATCATGCATTTCTAACAGTACAAATGTCATTAGAACAAGTAATATAAAAATAAATTTTAAGTCAGTTCCTACTTAGGCCAACAAAGAAAAACTTATTTTAGTTACTTTCTATTAAATAGTTTCAATTAATACAAATATGTAATACATATGACAGAATCACAATGTTAAGCGACAAAAGAGAAAGCGATTTTCCTTGCAATTTTTCCTTTTCTTTTCTATATATGGGGTATTGGAATATTCTTTTTCGTTACTATTTATTCATTAATTAAATTTAATTAGTGTAAGAAAATAGTAAAGTAAAGAAGAAATCACACACATTCTTAGAAATTAGGCCATCTCGGATGGAATTCGAACTACCGTCCTTCAGATTAGAAGCCCAGCGCGCTATCCATTGCGTTACAGGGGACAGCACGAAAAGTTTTCCTTTCTATAAATGCTTTTGGACTATAATTTTTGTTTGTTACTATTTATTCATTTTTTAATTTAATTAATGAATTAAAATTTGAAAGAACTGTATTAACATGAAGTGTCACCCACTACAAGTTTTACAAAATGTATTTGAACTTGAATGAATGAAAGAAAGTATTTTATCAAAGATTGAAAATTTGAACAAGATATATATGAGAGAGTGAACTTATAGTAGAAATTGAAAATAGTGTACTTTATGTTGCGCTCTTCATATCCATCACATCTGGCATTCTCGCGAGCGTCTGCGTGAGTCTGGCCAAACTATCGGACGTCTGCGCAAAAATGTAATAATGCTGTACTCGTACAATTCCAATCAGTCTTGGTCCATTCGATGCTTCTATAGCTACCAAATCTATCTTGAATGTACATTTTATAATTTGCGCGTTAGTTGTAATTCACACTATTAAGTATTACTGCAGAAAATTGGAACAAAAAAAAAATCATGGATAAATTTTTAAGTCGTAAACGAACATTCGACGATAATAAAGCATCAACAAGTGCACAGACGAGCATAGTTCCGAAAATTAAATCAAGGAAATATTCTCAAGAGTACTTGAATTTTGATTTACCATTACTGAAGTAAATGGAGAAGAAAAGCCCTGTGTGTTATTTGCTCAAAAATATTGGCAGCAGACAGTATGAAACCTAATAAAACTTAAAAGACATTTCGAAACGCTTCATGGTGAGTACATTAACAAAACCTCGAGAGTTCTTTGAATCAAAATTAAAATCATATGGAAAACAAAAAACATTTTTTAAAAACTTTGTCAGTGAATGAAAAAGCTTTACTTACTTACAAAGTATCATATAAAATAGCCAGATGTAAAAAGCCTCACACTATTGCCGAAGAGCTTATTTTGCCTGCAGCAATTGAGATTGTAGAAACTATGTTTGGAGACAATTTTGCCAAAGAGTTGCAGTCCATACCCTATCAAATGATACTGTTTCCCGTCGAATTGATGATATCGCTTGGCTGAAGATGTAGAGCAACAGCTTTTCGGTAAGTTGCGTGATAAATTGTTTTCAATTCAGCTTGACGAGGCAACGGATAGCAATAAAGATGCTCATTTCATTGCGTATGTTCGATTTTGGGATGGTATGTCAGCGGTAGAAGAACTACTTTTTTGTAAACCAATAAAACTTAAAGCAACAGCAATAGCATTATTTGATATTTTAAATAATTTTATAAACGAGACAAATATAGAGTGGAAAAATTGTGTCGGAATATGCACCGATGGTGCTCGTACAGTGTCAGGAAGATTTAAAAGTATACAAGCACTTGTGAAACAAAAAATCTCCACTGTGCATCTGGACACATTGTATGATCCACAGAGAAGTTCTGGCTTCCAAAGAAATTAGTCCTGGCCTGAATATTGTGCTAATGATAGTTGTGACTGTAGTAAATTACATAAAAATGAGACCCCTAAAATCAAGAATCTTTTCTGACTTTGCAAAGACATGGGCGCAGTGCATTCATCGTTGCTATTTTATTGTGAAGCAAGATGGTTATCACGCGGGAAATTTTTACAACGTGTTTATGAATTAAGAAAATGAAATTACCATTTTTCTAGAAGAGGAAAAACCTACCGGAAGCTGAGAAATTTCGAGATGGTTTATTTTCTGATGAAGTTGAGCTACTTAGTCGATATATTTGAGAAATTAAATATATTGAATCTTCAACTTCAAGGATCAAATGTACATATGTTTGACACGAGTGATAAAATTAATGCTTTTGTAGAAAATTAGAATTATGGAGCCGAAATTTAAAGCAAAAAAAACCTAGAAATGTTTGAAAATGCGGATAAATGTGTAAAAACTTACAAAACTGAAGAACAACACGTGGAAGTTGTTTATAAAACTATTGAATATCATTTAGCTATGTTAGCAAAAAATTTTTAAAAATATTTTTTTGCTGAGGACAACTTGATAGCAAGTTACGAATGAGTGAGAGATCCATTTCAAAATACCCCAGAAGGGCTCTCCACTACCGAAGAAGAAAGTTTCATAGATTTCACATCTAGTGAGGAAATTAAAGGACAATTTTGTAATAAAACTCTCTTTCAATTTTGGGCAGAAGTAGATGATAACTATTAATACTAACATTCAATTCCACAATTCCTACTATCTGACATTTAGTTCCCTGTGTCGTGATCACCTGAGCTCGTGATTTTTTACTTGCTTATAAAAAAAAATATTTTCGGTACATCTCCTCCGATATAAATGACTTCTCTGTGCCTGTGTCCCATAAAGCTTTTCGTAAAAGTATCATTTAACAAAATAGTAACATATGGGAGTTCCACTGGAGACATGCATATATTTACCGCTGGCTTATAACAGATTTCTGGTACGTCTCGCAGCACGACGTCTTCACGAATCTATATAATCCCCTTGAATCTTCTAGTAATACGTTTAAAGATACTGGCTCAATAGGCTACCATCATCTATCTCACTATCTCGCAACTCTCGACTTAAAAAATACCTTATCTAATTTAAATATACCGTAGATCTTTTTGAATTGATTGGAAATAAATGCGAATTTATATTCCCCAGAAAGAGACGCCTAAGAAC